>OY769906.1:15511929-15824429 GCA_963669185.1 Dyspetes luteomarginatus
AAAAATTGTGTAAAATGGTAAAGTTTAGTCAAAAATTGTCTAAAATGGTAAAGTTTAGTCTAAAATGGTAAAGTTTTTACTTTTTTTTTTTCGTTCTTAAGTATGAGCAAGTGTCGTTTACCCAAACGGATTACTTATTATTTCTCCACACTTTCGCGCTCTCGCGATCCCGTATTTCGTGAGTAAAACGAGGCATACAAATTCTCGTTGTGTCCGCCTATATACTATGTTAATGTACGACCATCTAAAATGTACCCGCAGGCCCGTTTTACCGTTGTCTCGTTACGAGAAAAAAAAAAACAGGAGTGAGAGGTGAAACAACAACAAAAAAAAACACGATTTTCGTGAACCCACGAGAGTTATGAACGCTGTCTCATCGAATTGCCGCTGCTTTCTCGAGGGCTTGCGTAATGTTCTCGCAAACCCGCTCAAATATACGGTATACGCACACTAACAGTTTTTTGGTGACATGAATTTTAAAGCATTTTTGTGTTACTTGACGGATTATGGGAACGTGGAGCCATGATTTGTTAGTGCTCCCGCGTTTTTATTATTCTTGATAAAAAAAAAAAATGTATTATATTAAAAAATTGACACACTTGAAGTTTCGTATATTTTTCAATTTTTTCAATTTCTCAATGATTTATTTTGTATTAGAATAAACACTAGATAGATTACCAAAGTACGTCGCCTGACTAAGATTTTTCTTTCCAGTACAGCGAAAGACAGATATTTAAATGCTAGGCTAAGAGATTTCTCTCTCTCCCCTCTCTCTCTCTCTCTCTCGCTCTCTTTGTCTTTCTCTTTAGAGAGATGAGAGAGCTGACGAGAGACGATCGAACCCCGCGGACAATCGAGGAATTTTATCGGTGCGTTGACCCCCCCGAACACGCTGCGTGTATGCACACATCGATGACGTTTTATCCGCGCGATGCTGAGAACAGCGGTAGCGAGCTATAGCATTATTATTTAAAAAAACAAGAACGGATTATGATGCTCATTGGGTAATGAGGGTCACTTTAATTATTGCATATATACTGGCTTATTAAATATGGTAAATTTCTCAAATTTGTTATCATCGAAAATTGTGCCTATTGAACTTTGTCATGCAGATATTGATAATCTCTCAAAGAAATTTTAAATCATTTAAAATAAATGAATAAATGATTACACATTTTTTTATAGCCTAAAAATAATATTCACAATATTGTAATTTTACTTTAGTGAATTTCGGATAAAAAGTTTTAAAACAAATTTTTCAAAGTGATCTTAATCTCAGAGGCTTCATTCATAATTTTTTGACATGTGATATGAAGTATCATTAATTAATTGAAACTGACAATAAATTATCCATAATAATAAATATTTTCACTAATTATTTGATGAAATAAAAAAATTCTTAGCTGATCATCATTACCCCGAAGCTCTGATATACAACACGTATATATATATATATATATATATATATATATATATATATATATAGAATATGGTGCAGCATCGTCTCTCGCAGCGCATCAGCGTATGTGCTCGCTCGATTTACATCCTCTCTCGCGCTGGCGCTCTCGCGCGTTCGTTCGTTCGTTCGCGGGTTGAACGACCACACGCCTGGCCATCCAGCTATACTAATACCAATATAAACGCTGCATGAGCCTCTCGACGGTAAGGTATAAGCGACAAAGCAGCACATTACAGTACTCTGCTTTATAATATACATAAAAAAATATTATATATATATATATATATGAGCCTCGGGCACGCGCCATAAGATAATAATATGGTTATCGAGTGACACTGATGTGCCAGAAGAGATTTTATTAGTTGTACTCGCTGCTGGCGAGACGATATTTTTTTTTCTGCAATTAAAATCAAGATTTGGATCATATGAAAAAATTCAGAGTATGGGCTTTAAATAGTCGAGATTCAAATTTCGTTACTCATGCTAAAAAATTTACCCACCAGACGTGGCAAATTAATTTTTGGTAATTTTTTATCGAATTTCTCATATTACTCTATTTCTTTGAGACTAGACAAAAGATGACAAATGCAACGAACACGACATGTGCCTTTATCGATTTGCCTCGTGTGTCAGGTTGAACGACCCCCCCGGCGTTGAGTTGATACACGATGTCTTGGGAAAATTCTTGTCTCTTATATATATATATATATATATATACATGTATAATGTGCTCGAAATAGGATAATGGACGAATTTAACGTTAATTGGAGAAGGATACGTGCTATGACAAATTACTGACTGACCAAGGGACGTGTTAAATGTACCATTTATGTAGCAACAATTGAACGATACAGACGACTGAAAGATTTGCGAGAAATTCTTGTCCCGTTTCCGGCCAGATGACCGGAAGTTGTTATACTCTTAATTGTTAGGGAAGGAATTATTGTCCATTCATCATGGAATAAATAGATTTTTTAATGGAAATAAAATGTATTATTTATTATTATTTTGATTGATTTCTGTCAATTGATTTATTTATTTGTTTATTTATTGATTTTAACGTCATGTAGAGTTGATTGAAAGATTTGCAAAAAAAAATTGTCACGTTTGACGCTGGATGACCGGAAGTTATCAATTTTTTTACACTGTAATTGAACGCTGATAAATAAAATTTACTTTGAAAAAAGCTCAAAACCGAAATGTTACTGGGCACAGAGAGATCCTCGTTAAACGTTTTTCTCGTTAGATGACAACAAAAAATATTTAAAAAAAGGGTTTCAGCTGACAAAATTTGATACGATTATTATATATGTTAACTATTATATTTCAATGTGTTTGTTTATCTATTAATTTAACGATATCCAGAGTTAAATGATTTGCGAGAAATTATTATTCCATTCGCTGTCAATCGATCGGAAGTTTCTCATACATTAGTCTTAATTAGTACCTCAAGTTTGATTTGTCGATTCTTCACAGATATACATTTTCATTTTATTTTTTAATTACATAAATTATATGTTATCATTTTATTCTCTTAAATTTATTTATTATTTAATTTATGTAATGATAAGTATAAGATTTATTCGTTTAGCATTATCGAAGCTAAAAGACTGAAATTCTAAATTCCTCATGAGCAGGTTGCCGTACAACGCGATTAACCGTACACGAAACACCGGGCAGAGGGACTATAACTGTAAGCCCGGTTAGGGTCGTTGACCCATGAGAGTGCTGGCCCGTACCGAAAAAAAAGAAAAAAAAGACATGAAAAAAAAAAAATTAAAGCTGACGAAAAAGCGTGACCACATCGCTCTCTGTCTTATCAATTCCGTGTGTGAGAACTCCAATACACGAAACGCAAACTAACGGGGCAGGAAGTGGAAGCGTGCCACTCGCTTCTTCTTCCGGTCTATATATACATATATATATATATATATATATATATATACATACATACACAAACATAAATATATATATATATATATACACACACACACACATGTATATATATATATATATATATATATACATATATGTCGGTATACTGGTAAAAAAAATATTTCTTTGAATTAATTGACACAATTTTTAATCAAATGTTGCCTTGAATACAAATTGATTTAAACAAAATGTATGTGATCAATTAATTAATTTATTCATTTGAATAAATTACACCTCTTTTATTCATTGCATAATCAAAGTAATGATTCATTGAGTCGAATTAAAAAAAAAAAAACATTCGTTAAAACAATTCGAATTTTTACGTTCCACAAAGTTTGCGAAACTTTCTTTCGCGAAAAAAAAATGTCGAGTCAAGGATTCTCGGGATATTGAATATTCCCCAGTGCGGCATATTGAGTCATATTGAGTCATTGACACGAAGGATCGAGAGATGATGATCCCCACTGAAAATAAAAGACTCGTGCGTTTTACCGATTTCTCAATCGTATGTGTATGTGTATATATGGGACTTTCCAGATCAAATAGACACGTCCATGACCCTCACAATTTTAAATTTCTTTTTCCTCTACCATGCTTGTAGGGCAACATAAATAATAATATTCCACACCAGTGGAAAAAAAATCAATGTTGTCGTTATCGAGAAAACAAAAAAAAGACAACAAAAATGATTTTCTTTCCAAATGATTATTAATAACTTTCAATGATTTTTTTAAATTGAATAGTGTCTTAATGTGCAGATCCTCATAATTTTTTGGGAACAAAAATACTTTCTCAGCCATGAAATAACAAACGTAACAAAAAAATTTAAAAAACTTGAAAACGTAAAAATATGATTTTTTAGCAATTATAGTAGGACTGTTCTTGTCTTCGAGAGTACCTATAACATGTTGAACTTCAAGAAAAAAATTGGGGTAAAAATTTCAGAGCGACAAACACCAGCTGTTGTTTCAAAATTTCGTTGATAACGAACGCACCAATTTTTTTTAATCTCCAAATTGGTGTCCAGTTTTTGTTCGTATTGCCCTACAATATGGCTGGAGATTTTTTTTCTTTTTGGCATTACGACGTCATCCATTTGACATGAAACGCCCCATATATAGAGCTGGTCATTCGGTTCTCAGAGCGAGAAAGGTGGGTCATTGACAGCGAGGCCGTCGTCTCTCCTGCCATGAACGATTCCCTCACAGATAACTGTAATCTGCCGAAAACCACACTGTACATTTCTTTTTTTTTTTAATACCATGTGAAATTGTCGTGAATTCAAAGAATTCAACAAGGAGAATTTTTTATTTTTATATGAGATTCGTTTTTTCGCCAAAGTCACGTTCCGACTATTTTATCTCATTGTTTTTCTCTCAAAATTAAAAGTTTTTATTTCCTTTGTCGATAACAAAAATAAAATAAAAAAATAAACATAAACAATTTTGCTTCCTCATAGAAGCTTCGTTTTCGTGACAATCTTTTTTTTCACGATTTTAATGCCACAGCACTTAAAATGTTTCAAAGCGTCGAAAAATCATATTTTGATCCTGTTGAGACTTTGCGCACGACTCCGGCCATACATCGCCTTAATTTACTGCAATTTTTGTCCAGATTGCTCTCAGATGTTCCATTGTAGGGTGATTTGAATTTTTCAAGAAATGTCTGTGATCGCTTTAACTTTCGAGAATAATCAGCTATCGAGCTAAAACCTGTAATGTCAGGGTAAAGATTTATTTATTTATTTTGATTTATCGAAAAATTTGCTAGTTTGTTCTAAACTTCTTAAATTTATACTTGCCGGACTGAAACTTTTTATAAAAATTGGCCAGGGGGAAAGATTTGTGGCCCAAGGGAGGGGTTCCGTGAATGAAGAAAAATTATAAGACAGCAACGTGCAAGTTCCAATTTGCACCTTTTTTTATTTATCATGTGGATAAATAAAAATCTCTGGCTTAAAATCTATTTTTTTTTCCAAAATTATTCGAATTAAAAATACAATTTTTTATTTAAAAAATAACGTACAAATGTAATCAAATAAATTTAAGCCGAATAAAATTCTTATACGAAAAACACAAACTCAATTCGAAAAAAAAAAATTACTCGTACAATTAAATCAATCTTTGTTCTTGATAACATTTTTTTTTACCAAACTAAAAATGTCTAAAATGAATGCTCTCCATCCCCCTTTTTTTTTGGTGCCAGGTGGTCTTGTTGATCAAAATTCAGAGCTCTTTATTCGATCCCAATCGTTTCAACGACCCAAGAAAAAAAAATGAATAAAACTCGAATCTTCTCGGCTCCCACGCTTTTGATATTACTCCAGATCGAACGTGAATTGATAATATAAAAGAAGAAGAGCCTAACGGTAAGATATCGAGTGACCGTCATTTTTACCGCTATATGTATTGACTACCTACGAATTTATATCCAGAAATATTTTTCTCTATTTTTTTTATCTCTCTTTCTATCCCTCCGTCATCCCCCAACGACTAGAGGCCTACCCCGTGACGCGTGCATTGTCGAGCCGGGCGGGGCCGCTCATTGTCGACAACGAGCCTAGGAAGAGAGAGAGAGAGAGAGAGAGAGAGAGAGAGAGAATCGCATCGGCATTGTTGAAGGGACTCTCTTTATATTCTCGTGAGGCTCGTATAGGCACAGAGAGGCAGGTAGAGCTCTTCCTCGGGGCGCTCGTCCACCCCCCGTTCAATATTATCCACCACCAACCCCTATATATACGCATAATATGGAAATATATCTATATAAATTTTCACCAGTCTAGTATCGATTAATGTTAACTATTGATCACTTTAATATAATTATTATTACTCGGCATCTAGACAAAAAATCCCTAGGTAGAATGACCAAAATTTCAAACATTTATATCTAATTAAATGAACTTTTTTTGAAATTAATGACTTATGCATCGATGCTTAAAAACTACATGTAATTATTTAATAAAATTCTTAATTTATTCAAGAATCGAAGGAGTAATTAATTCGACGGTATTCATTAAAAATAAAATATATAATAACGACATGAACGATAACGAATTGAAAACTATTATTGAATGAAAAATTCATTTGAATTTTGGTCCATTTTGATGTAGATATTGTGATTGATTTAATCATACTAAGGGGAAGGGGGTGGGGGGGGGGGGTTGTATGTGGTTGATGGTACAAATTGTGTTGACTTTTCTTGGAATTATTTTTGAAGATATTTTGATTGTCTCTTGAGAAAGAGAGTGGACGAGGAGAGAACAATTATGAAACTGTATACTCACCGCAGTAAGGGATGAGGGGGAGCGAGAAAGAGAAAAAGAGAGAGAGACGGGGAGTGTTGCAAAGACATTTTTGGCTCGCTGCTGTGACGGCCTCGTTGAGCAGATTTTCGGGCTCTCGTCCAAACACACCGAGGGACACTAGGGTGTCATAAAAGCAAACAGGGAGATCGCCTCCCTACTACAGAGGTATACATATATATGGAGGGTTAATATCAGGCAATTACAATATTACCTTTTAAAACTGCATAAACTAAAAGAAGAATGATAAATATCGAAGCTGTATTCTTTAAAAGTTTTCACATTATTTTTTGTAGCAAAAACTACGACAAATGTTCCATTTTATATAATTCAGAAATCGAAAAACATTGGAAATTTCAATTTTAAAACTGCTATAACTTAATTACTACTCGACACATTTAAACTTAGTTGAAGAGTTTTTGAACCGCCGTCAGTAGAATTAGAGAATGATTTTTATTTCATTACGACAACTCAATTTTTGTGGCCGTGACAGCACTTTGAATATTGTGAAAAAAATACTTAAAAAAATGGTTCAAAATCGACATTGCGATTGAAAATATTTTTACAAACATTTTATTTTTAAAGAATTATCGACGGGGAAACAACATTATCATTTCCGTTTCCATGTCGACAGAAAAGGAACGAATTCCGTGAATGAAGACGCAGAGAGGGGATTGAAACGAGTGGAGGGTTGGTGTCACGTCCTATATATTTCAAACCCTCTCTCGACATGCTTTCAACCCTCTGGTGTGTTATGGTGTCTCTGGGACACCAGACTTCCCAAACGCATATATATATATATATATATATATATATATATATATATATATATATATATATATATATATTACACACCCAATTGACACTGTATACGTCATGCGGGGGTTCCATTCAAGCACCAATCTCTGTTTCCACCCCTCCGCTCTATTCGCCCGGTACACTTTCATCCCTCCAACTCGGGATTTTCCACCTCTCCCCGCGAAACTGTCTCGCGCTTTCGCACGTGTTTCTGTCTTTATCGAACGCGAGCGAGGTGCCGCACTGGTGTGTGAGTAGACCTACCCCAACCCGAGTACTTTCCATCCAGCAACCAACCTTTCTTCATCCCTCATGGATCCCACCCCTTCCTGGCTATCTTCCAACACCCATCTATATATATGTACCTCTTCTATATACATATATATACATATATATACATATATATATTCATATATATACATATATATACATATATATATACATATACATACACACACATGAATACAAATATGGAGATGTATTAAGTTTTGCATTTACGAAAATCCATATATTTAGTTATGTTATAAGGTCTGTATGTGCAAAAAAATATATATGTTAGTATATACATCAATATATATATGTCTATATGTATATCGTATCTTTACACATTTTTCATCTCTCTCGTAACTCTCGACCTCACTATATATATATATGTACGTCGATCTCTCTCTCCCTCCCTCCCGACTACTTCTATATCGACTCGCTCTCTCTTTTGCTCTGTCACTCTCACTCTCCTATCTCCGTTGCACGGTGTTCGCGTATACATATACACGTATATTATATGTATATATATATATATATATATATATATATGGGCACCACGACACCGTATAACGGAGGGAGAGTCCGCTATATACCCGAGGGAAAATTGGATGGTGGGGCTTTCTGTTCTTGCGCTGCTCACCAGTCAACCCAGAGACACGGTCGCGTAAGAACCCCCGCACTCACTCTGTACTCACCAAGAGCGTGCCCGCGCGAGCGCTCTCTCGTCGCTTCTCCCCCGCGAAAAAAAAAAAAAACAAAAACAAAAAAGAAGCCCGATTGTGCGAGAAAAAAAATCTCCTGTTTTTTTTTTCTCTTCTTTACAAAAATCGAGAAAACGACGACAAACGTTACCGCCCTCCTCCCTTTTTTATTCCGGCTCAGTCACGAGCCGGCTTACCAGTCGAACGATCGTCCACAGACGATTTTGAGATTTGCGAAAGAACGAAAAAAAATTTAAAAATCATGAAAAAATATATATATATATATTTTTTTTTTCGGTAAATTGAAATTAACAAAAATAGAGATTTTTAATCACGGGAACAATCGAATGCACGTGAATTGTTCATTAAAATAATAATAATAACAATAATATTAATAATAATAATAACAGTAAAGAATTTGAAAGATAATTTATTGTTGTTTATGAAGTGAAATGGATTAAAGTGAAAACGTGAATTTGACGAGTTTTCCAGTGATAAAAACGTGTGGAATTTTATGTTTTTAATCTTCATGTTTTTTTTTTTCGCCTCAATGAGAGAGCTAGAGAGATTTGAATCTTGTCTCAAAGCCCGCGCGTGATTTATGTGTTGTCCAGTCTCGGATAGGGCGCAGCATCTTTGTTTTTGGTCGCTGGCGAAAGAGAAAAAGTCAGCAAGGAAGGTGCGAGGGTGATTTTTTTTTTCGTTTTTTAAGGGTGGAATTTCCGTAGAAAAGTGGAATTATTTTTCGACGATAAAATCGCCGAAAATTGTTAAATGAAAAGAAATTATAAATAAAAAAGTTTTAGCGTGATATTCGCGTTAGTGATCGAATTTTGGGATATATCGAAGTGATAGTGCGAGAGCTGTGATCGGTGCTACACGTTGGATAAAAAAAAAAAAAAAAAAAAAAATCTTTCCGTGAGTGCGAATCGACTGTGATTTTATTTGTAATAAATGTTTAACATCACAAGTGCTAAAAATTGTATTATTTTCAAAAGTGCGCATTGCATTTCGTGAAATCGAAGGATTTTGAAAAATGGATTAAAGAGATATAGTTTCGGTGGGTTTTTCCAGATAATTAATTAATTGATTAATCAATTAATTAATCGAACAAAACAAAAAATCATTCTCACTCGTCTTTTTCTCGTTGGCAATATTTTTGTATAATCTCATCGTCATTCTTTACACCCCCCCCCCCCCGCCCACCCCACCCCACTCCACCCCACCGCCGCAATTTTCATATTTTACTAGATTTTTTCTCTCTACGTATGTACATCGTGTCTTCCCACCCTCTCTTACCCACTTGTCAGTTATGGATATTATTAAGTAATACAGCAGCCAACACACGCGAGATGAACGGAGCCTTTTTTACGTGTGTTACATAGTACACTTTGAGGGACGACGTAAAACCCACGTACACTGTTCTATATTATGAGCGCTTATGTATCGTCCCCCCCCCCCCCCCACCACTACTACAGGCACACATCGCGGCACTCTCTCTCTCATACGAGCGCACACTACGCACGTGAACGAGAAAATGCGGGTTCTCATTTAACGGATCGTATGCATTTTCTTTTATTTTTTTTTTATATTTAATAAATTTGAGAGTTAAAGCATTAAATTAAAATTTTTTGAATGAAAATAAAAAATTACTTTAAATAAATAAAGTAGGATAAAATTACGTAACAATAAAATCTATTTGAAAAATTAAAAATTCAATATTGTCCCTCAAAGGAAATAAAACAATGAGGTTTAAATAAGTTGGCGAACAAAAAAAAATCGCGTCAACGTAATTTGTGATTTACAAACGGTTAGTGGCTAAATTGGTGGAACGAATTTTTAATGTCCATCAAAAAATCATATATCCGCCAAACAAAGTATTGGCTGGGTCGATGATTAAATTATAAAATCGTTTAATTTCAAAAAAATAATTTTGCAAGATCGAATAAACTAGTAATAAAAATTATTAACGAATACATTAATCTGGTTAATTTTTAGTTGGGGTTAAAAAACACATTAAAATTGATGAAAGTGTTAATTGAATTCAGGAAAAAAGTACAAAATATAGTTGAATCTAAATAAAGAGCCTAATCCTATAGTTGACATCATAAAATTTTTAATTGCCCATTAACCGATTGAATGACACTTTTCTACAGCAACTTCGATAAAATAAATAATGGAAATATCCATCAATAGTCTGAGGAACATTAACGACAATCGATTCTATACAACGTATATATATATATATATATATATATATATATATATTAAATTTAGCTATTTCCAAACTCCACCCCCGCAGCACTCTAGCAGAGTATTCGAATGTTTACACGCGCGGCGGCGCATCCGTTGACATGCTCGACGAAGCGAGAATTCGGCGCGAGGCACGAAGTGCATTAGAGTTTGGGAATTTTAACGTTCTGATGCAATGACGATGGATAAAAATTTGGGGTTGGGGGTAAAATAGACAAGGGCTGTGACGAGTCATTAATTTGAACGAGTCACATGAACGAGCCATGAACGAGTCTTTAAGAGTGTGACGAGCTTTTAAGAAAATATATGAATAATATTTTTTATCATTATTTTTTCTTATATTTATTCAAGCTTATCGCCACAAACAAAAGAACAATTTGGATATATCGACAAATGGCGATAAATTTATTTTATTGCATAATTAGCCAAGAGCGATGGGTACACGATCGGTGCGTAGCTCTGGCGATCACCGAAATTAAACGGCCTGGACGCGGTCACTACTTGGTGCGGTAACCGCTCTTATGACCACGGTCGGTAGCTGGTTCATCGAATGGCACAATGAGGGTGGCCACTTTTCCAGAATCTCGTGATTCCTTTTAGGAAAACCAAATTCTGTCGACAGAGCCGATTATATCGGCATAGATTTTTTTTTATCAGCTTCCCTGAGCAAATGCGATACAGTAATGGGGCCAAAACGGCTATGGACCTAATCCCAGGAGGGTTACACAAAATGGTACAACAGTGTTAAGTGGAGAAAAGTCATTAAAGAACAAAGGGATCGGTCGTAAAAATCCAAAAGGGTGTATGTTGGAATAAAACTAATTTTTAAAAAATATATATTTTAGTACATAATATAAATTTTATGAAATTTTAATTGTTATTATTATTATCGTGGACTTCATTCAGTATAGCACAATTTTTCGAGATAGTTCGATCGATATATGGAGTAGAGAAAATATGTGGCAACGTAAGTAAAAGCACGTGAGGGGGAGAAATGAAGAGGCGATACAAGGGAGGAAATGTGACAGACGCGTCGGAAGGGTAGACGATCTATATACCATTGTAAAGTCGTTTATTTCCGTGGTGGCGAGTATACGGCATGAATCTACTAGAGAACTCTATACTCTCCCCCACACCATACGCACGCACACACATGCACACAAATATATATATATATATATATATATATATATATATATGTATATATGTGTGTATATATATATATATATGTGTGTGTATAGAGAGGCAGTACGTGTACACGACCTAAATAAGATGCGATGCCCCCACGGCGAAAATAATTCATACGCGACAACTGCGGAGCGACGAAGAGAGAGAGAGAGAGCCACACGATGCACGAGAATTGTCAGCGTTGCGCTTCCGCACTGTCGTAACGCGCGCACACACACACACAAACACATATCGCCGTCATCGTCACACATACTAGATCCCGTGAACGGTTTAAGAATTTTTTCAAACTCAACCGGCAAACATTTTTTTTTAATCGTAAATTTAAAAAAATAAATTTAATCGTAAAGAAAACGAGTACAGGGTACAGTCCCGAATTTAATTGAGAACCAAATTTACAGTCACGAACTTATCTTTAGCAAAAATGATTTTTTAAATATTAATTTCGCTTGGAGTTCGCTCGTTGTTTTGTCTAAAATGAATTATAAAAAATAAAAATTTGTCAAAACGCGTTTATTTTTTACATATTTTTTACATACGTACGTATGTATGTATGTATGGGTGTGTGTGCGTGTGTGTGTCGTCGTAAGGGGCCTTTAAAGCTCCTGAATACGATATATATTTATATCTACACGAGGATGTATCATTTCAGGTTTTTTTTTTTCTATTCCCACTATAATAAAGTATAGATTTGTACTTTAAAAACTTCCTCGCGAAAGGGGTTCTCTGGGAAATTATTCTAAGAGGTCCCGCATTTTTAGGTATAAATTACGAAAGCCCTTATGCTTTTTTGCCAGCGCTCCGATTTTGCGAAGAAATTTTTTAAGTGGAAAACTATACTTTTCTATGGTGGGAATCGAAAAAAAAAATTGTGCTGAAATTGAACACCCTAATCTATACATCTATATGATAGTGGATAAGTCGGGGGAGAGCCACGTGGCCAGAGTATAGCGGCGCCGTGAGTTCAGCGCGCAAGTAGATAGAGCCGCGGTTCGGTCAGCCGGTGCGGTGCTCATAGAGTTGTGTGCGCTACCGAACACCGGAAAACCCCTCCCAGCGATGTTTGCTCTCTATATATACATACATGTATATATATATATATATATATATGTATATATATATACACATACATATATATATACACAGTAGGCCGTGACTATATAGAGTCCGCGTGCAGTCGCGACCCGCCCTGGATTCGTTCTTGCCGTCACATGCGTTCCTTTAGTTTCACTTTCCTCAGAGCTAAAACGTTACACGTACCCTATAGCATAATAAATACACCAGAAAAGTGGATTATCTCTTCGTTTGCGTCATAATTCACCTCATTTTATACAATAATAGTGCATTATATAAGTTTCTAAAGCACAATGACATTTTTTTTTGTTATTTAACAAAAGAAGTATATTTACTAAAATAACTGTAACTTGGATTCTCGACATATTTGCGAATCCACGGGGTGTTAATATTTTTTTTTTTATTGTTCACGCTTCAAAACGCCGTTTCATTAAGCCCCACGATATTCTGATACTCTTTTACAGCTTCGTTAAGTCAACCAATCAATGATCACTTTTCCATAATTTTTGACAATTTTCAAATTGCTCTCAGGGTGACCAAAATTTATGTATCGCACCATTGCGATTATAGAGAAAACTATTCTTTGAATGGGCCCATGTAATTTCCAAAACACTCTAAATAAATGTAAAATTTTTGAACGAATGTAAAGTTATCATGACAAAAAGTGACCTGGAAAGGGCACTTTTTGAGTACTCAGGTGTCTGAAATACGTATTTTTGATTCATTGACCACTTTACAGTATCGGAAATTTACCGCTTATTGCAAAATACTTGCAAACATTTTGTAGATATCTCAAAAATTATAGGAAATTAAAAAAAAAGTTAAATTAGCCTTTTTTTATCTTAGCCATAATAGCTTGCGGGTATATTAATATACATATGGATATGACATATATATATATATATATATATATATATATATATGTGCAGCAGCAGGACGCAAGTAAGCTCCATATAGTCAGGTCCACCCTGTCCCAGTGAGAGCTTGCAACGTGATCACTATAGTCAAAGACACAGAGGGAGAGCTGTATAGTAGGCCTCTCTCGCCTGGTGTGCTTCTGTGGGCCTCCCTCTCTCTCTCTCTCTCTCTTTCTCTAGTTCGCTTCCCAAGCTTCGCTCGATAGCAAAGTGCGGTTCCCCTCGACGAGCTTTCGTGCTTGCAACGCTGTGGTAGCTGCTGCTGCAGGTTTTAAAGGGGAAGCATCAAAGTGTTGAGAGGCTGCTGCGAGACTGCAGAATTTTATGTAGGACATTTAATAAATTTTTTTCTCGAGTCAGAAGGATCGTGAGACGTTGACAGGATTTTGTATGCACTCGACTATTAAACGTGGATATAAATACGCATGTAGGATCACAGATACCCTTCAAACTCTTTTATCTTTAAGGGAAGAATTAAAAATAAAAATACTTGCCATTCACTTGTATGAATGTTTTCAAAGAATATCCAAAAATTGTACTCAAACTCATTTTTTAACAGAATTTAATTTCCACACAGTCAAATAAAATTTCATACCGATTCAGGTCACAGAACAACTCGAAAAATTCTGATTAAAAAATCAATCTCCAAGTATAAACAATTCCCTGATATTCTAAAGTCATACCTCGTAAAAAATATCAAAATTATTTTAAAAATAGTAAAAAATATTTTACATATCAATTGATTGATTATTATTTAAATTTTCGATTAAATCAATTATATATCAACGTAATTATTTTGTAATGTGCTAGTCTGAAGCATTCTAGGTGCTCTCGTTGCCTCTTGGATTTTTTTTTTCTCTCGTTTTATTACCTCGGCTACTATAATATCGCAACGCATAGATCACAAAACTCCTACAAACGCTTAACGATCGAGACAACGTATACTTCCATCACTCGAGACGTGCCGAGAGATCTCCTGTGAATGTTATAAAATTCTGTCCTCTCTTAACGCTTCAGGTATACATACGCGAATATATATTTATATATGCCTGCCTCGGGGCAGCGTTTCGTTCTTAAAACACTCTCGACCAGTTCACTTAATATAAAGACAAACGCACACTCGTACATTATGAATGGCAGAAAAATTAAAGACATATTTCACTCCACAAAATTTCTCGTTATTGGCGAATAAATTGTTAATTAATTGCATCAATCAGGCAATTATTCCATCATTATTATTATTCCTTGCACAATTTTTTTAGTATAATTTTTTTCTAAAAAACATAAATACATTCCTATACTTTTAGTGTAAATAATTTCTCGATATTAGTGAATAGTTGATTAATAAAAATCAGTAGGCAATTTTTTTATTATTTTGATATTTAAATATTTTATTTATTCATTTATTTGTGATCCAAATAATTTCTCACTGCTGGCGAATAAATAGTTCATTAATAGAAATAGTGTAGCAATCGCTTATAACTATTTTTATTATATGATTTTTTTACTTTCTTTCTCTCTCTCTCCCTCTCTTACTCTTTCACTCTTTCATTGATCATGCACGATTTTCGCAATAGTTTACAGAAATTCTCTTGAGTGTTTTCTGTTGCCTTGTGACATGACGAGAGCGAGCGTTATATACGAGTATCACGCACATTAATATACATCACAAATACATACGCATTCACTATTCGCGAAACGCCCGAGGGTTGTTGCCGCTCCACTTTTGCCCCGCGACACTCTCATTCTTCGTGAGGGGGAACTCTCTCGCGAGAACGTTAAAATTACCGCGCTATAGGATTTTTTTTTATCATAATAAAAATAAAAATAAAATAAAAAATATTTCTCACATATTTCGAGTTATTGAAATGTACCATAGATAATTAATTGTGACCTCTTCTGCCCAATATTTATAAAAAAACGTGCCAATAGGGGAAGTTTCTTGAAGCTCAAAGTTTCCCTCTGAGTAAACAAATCGATCTATTTTTTCTATTCTTTTGAGACTTTCATGACGATGAGAGGAGATTTTTTTAAAAATAATAACCAACAAGGCCAAAAAAGACGAGTGCTAATGAAAAATGTTTGCAAATATTTCTTACTTGTTTTTTTTGTTTTGCAAAATATATTTTCAGATTTTCCCCCAAAACTGTCCTAAAGTGAATCATCGTGTTACTGAGGATGATTCGATCTCCCGCAGTATCATGAGTGCCCACTTAATCTTCTCGAATTACGTGATGCATCACGAGTAGAATCGTCGAAAAAAAAGTCTTCGTGAGTTTTTTTTCACGATCCGTCGTTGTCTTTGAGATTTATCCGACAAAGTGTGGCAAATGTTTGGGTTCCGTTCGCGATTATTCGTCACGTACGAGAGACAAGAATTGTATTTATGTTCAATGAAGGGGGGAGGCTAAAGTGGCTGGTGAGGAAGGAAAAGAATAAGAGAAGAACGTTCAATCACGGCGTTCAACATGTTCGAGATGTGGAGCGCGGTGAGTTCCAAGCTGGAACACTCCGCGACTTCATCGGGTTCGCCCTTACCGCTGACTTCGCATGCACCACAAACGCCTCACACGTCGTCAGGCAGTATAAAAGGTAAAAAAAAATAAAAATAAAAAAACAATGAAGGAAAAATTTCCAAAATTAAGCCGAACAAACGATTCAAGGGAAGAATATTCGAGATATGTATCGATCTACAAAAGTTCCTACAACCCTGAATGGAAGGACGTTTAATATTGACAAATTTTTTTCTATGATTTTTAAATTCCACTGTCCATTTTCGATGATTTTTGATAATTGTTGAATGTTTTGATTTCAATGATTTTCAAATTGTTCTCATGGCCACAAAAATAAAAATGGAGAAACAAATTAAGTGACATTCTCCAAAGCTACTCACGCTCTTTTCCAAATACTATAATTAAACCAAGTACGGTCGATAAAGACCAAAATTTATGACAATATCAAAATGGTCGTTGCCAAAAAATAAAAATAAAATAATAATTTTCAAATTGTTCTCATGGCTGGAACAATCGAGATACCGGAACGAGTTTAACGCTATTTTCTAAGTATACACAACTTTTTTTTTTAATAACCCAGTTTAGCTGTGATCCGTCATCAATGGCTAGCGGAGTTATGGCAGCTTGGAAATTACAGTTTTCGATATTTTACAGTTTCTGATGAGTCCAAAATTATATTTTTGCCTTCGTTCATTATTTCATCACGAATTTCTCGCTAATTATAGAAAACAAATTTTTCGTAAAAAAAAAAGATGTCTCGAAAAAATCATTTAAAAATTGAAAAATCGAGAAGTATTTAATTTTGTAATAAAATAAATAAAATGAGCTCCAATAATCTGCTAGTACAGATCACGAGTGAATTCGATATCAAAGAAGGTGACCACCAGCATTCGGCCAAATGCAATTAGTAAATTGAGTCAGCATGGGAACTCTGCCAGTCTTTTAAGCACGAAAATTCGTCCAATCGCTTTTTCTCTTTTTCACCGCGAGATGCAAATTTAAAAAAAATTTATTAATCATCATTCGAGTCTCAGCACGAAATTTAAAGTCAAGTCTGATCTTAATAATAATCTTAAATTGGAGCTTAAATATTTGGTATACCTAAATAATAATTTAAGTTGGATCTTACAGTTGAACTTCAGATAAAAATAATATTTAAAAAAATTTTGTCCTTACTATTATCATCATCGATCATTGTCTCATGGTGAGTTTATCGTCCATCATGAGTAGAGGATTGGAGAATCATGCAAAACGAGCTCTCATAATCACAGCCAGGTCGGTTCAATTTCGTAAGAGCCTCTCCCTGCGAGGTACTGCTCTGCGTGTTTTCTTGCGGCTATTGGACCGGTCTTACGAGCCAAAATTTACGGTACCAATGAACTCCTCACACGGTGCTGTTGCTGCGCGTATATAATCGCGCTTTCACCGGTGAATGCGAAAAAAAAAAAATAAGAGAGAGAGAGACAAGTTGACAGAGAGGCAAGTATGAGAAAAAAAAATGGCGAACGAAACGGTAAAGAGGGATTTCTTTGCGCTTGACGACAGAGGGAGAGAGAGAGAGAGAGGGAGAGAATCCTCCTTGGTTTCTGATTCGTACAGCTCTGCACTCGTTTCTCTCTCTCTCTCTATCTCTCTCTCGCTCTATCTCTCTCTCTCTCTCTCTTCGCCAGCCTAGCAGCAAGGATTACAGATCACGACACTGTGCAACGGCCACTGACAGGTTAATTATTGGCTTCTTGCTCCTGCTCTTAAATCGAATCTACGACAAGATCAGGACGATATCATGCTATACAGCAAAACTTGGCCTCCCTGCTAACATTTTTCGTCCATATTAACAGAGAAATTACGAAGAACTTTTGCTCTGACGAGACTCAGAGGAGTCGGATAAGTCTCAAAATTTTAGAAGATTTTTTTTTTTTGTGTTTCCGTTCGATTTCTCACTTACCTTTTCTACTTTAGTATACAAAGTTTATGAGTGTTGAGGGTGAAATTACGCTCAAACTTAAGTTTGAATTGAGCTCGTGACTTAATTGTACCTAAGTTTTTATTTACCTTAAGTTTTTAAATGTAGTCTGCAGCTCATACTTTTCAAGTTCGTACTTAATTTCCACCTTCTATTCAAACTTAAATCTCCATGTTAACTTTATGGCCTTAGATCGAAATTAGGTGTGAATGTATACACGAAGTCCAAAGTAGGAGTTAAGAATTAATCTCCGGCTAAACTTAAATATAAGCTCGTAAGCCGCACGATATTTTCGAATCGCTAAAAAAAGTTGCAATGACAAAATATTTCAAGATAACTTTGACATACATCTACACTAACTTTTATATCTACCTACCTCATATATATATATATGTGTGTGTATATGTGTGTGTAATATATATCGACGCGAAAGCCTGCTTTAAAAGGAACCACTCTGTCAAAGTTTTCATAAGATGTTATACATATATACATAATATTTTGTCATAGTGGAAGAGAGAGGGAAAGAGAGTGACAAAGAGTGAGGAACAAGAAGACCCGCGGCATTTCGCGACATTTTCATTCGCGCGTGATATTTGCACGAAAGCCTGTCGCGGCAAGAAGGGTGAAGGGTTGATCGAGGGGGTGACGGTCTCGTAGGGATGGTAGCTCGAATGGAGAGCGAGAGGGTTGCGAGGCTTTTCAGAGCGAAGGCAAGAGAGCGAGAGAGGGTTGAGAAGCTTTTCACAGAGCGAAGGGAAGAGAACGAGACAAAGAAGGGGTAGGTATTCCACATCGGCGGAGTAGGTACCGGGGGTGATACTTCACGGCGTGGCATGTGCTACTGGGGCGAGGAGTGGGGATGGTTGCTACCACTACACGAGAAAAGCGAGGCAGAAGCGAGAAATTCTCTCTCTCTCTCTCTCTCTCTCTCTCTCTCTGGCCCTCTCTATAGCGGGGGTGTGTCTGAAGGGTGGGTGGCTCCGGGTGTGGGAAGCTCGCGCGAGGTACCGAAGCTTTCTCTCTGCTCTCGATCGATAAACGAGGACACGCGAGCATGCAACTGGCGAAGCAAACTCGTGTGCCAACGTCGATGTCGACGTCGTTGAGACATCAATACATCTGCACGTGCACCAGTAGTAGCAGCAGCAGCGGCAGCAGCACTCCTCTTTGTGCATCATTCTCTCATACACGCCGTTTTAGTTACGGCCCTGAAGACGGAGAGGTTATAGAATGGAAAAAAAAGCTTCACGAGCATGAGCGAGTAGCTCGATCGGCCAACTCCCTTTCTTCTTTACTTTGCTCGTGTATATTTAGATACATGTATGGATATATCTTGCACAGTTTCTTTTTTGGCCTGAGAGGGCTGTAAAAGAAATAAAGAAAATCAGTACCTTGAGAACAAAATTACACATTTCATGTCGTTTTTTAGGGGATGATTTTCATTGTCGTATTAAAAACGAAAAAATCTGTATTTACTATAGCAGAGCGAATCTTGGCAGGTTAGCATACGCCGGATAACGAGAGATCGTGAATATTGCGAATAAACGTCATCGAATTCGATACGAGCGAAATTGCGAATTGACTATCTTGTCACAGAAATGATTGACATTCTTTTTAAGGTGTCTGTACAGTATAAACGTGCTGCTTCCCGACATACTTGTTCCAGTTGTACTTGCCCAAAATAATCTTTTATTCTGGATGGATCTTGCTGTGCTGCATATTCTTGTTCCAGGCACACTTGCCTAAAACATTTTTATCACAGATGTCCCTGTGCCATACATTCTTGTTCCAGCCACATTCGACAAAAATACCCTTATTCTTGTTCCAGACTTGCATACCACTTGCATGGTTGCTTGAGAAATATTATCTGGTTTCCAGGCACACTTGCCCAAACATCCTTATTACCATCCACACTTTGCCATAACATTCGTGTTCTAGACTATTTGTCACCTAAATGGTTGTTTGGGTAAGTGTGCCATACATTATTTTAAATCAAGATGTGCCATACATTCTTGGTCCAGTCACACTTGCCCAAAACGCCCTTGTTCTTGTTCCACACTATTCGCCACCGACCATTTTGTTTGAGCATGACTGCCCTTGTTCCAGTTGTACTTATCCAATACACCCTTATTTCAGATGGATCTCATTATGCTGCATTTTTTTTTCATAGGTACACTTTTCTAAATATCCTTATCCTTATCCTTGCCACCTTATGCCCGCTGTGCCATACATTGTGATTCCAGTCGCACTTGCATAAAACACCCTCATTCTTGTTCCAAACTACTTGTCACTTGCATGGTTGCTTGGGCAAGTATTACCTCGCTTCATGCACACTTGCTCAAAACACCCTTGTTACCATCCTCGCTTTGTCATAACATTCGTGTTCTAGACTACTTGTCACCTAAATGTTTCGGTGAGTGTGACCTCGTTCCAATCACATTAGCCCAATATAACCTTATTTGAAATCAAGATATGCCATAATATATTCTTGTTCCAGTCACACTTGCCCAAAACGCCCTTATTCTTGTTCCACACTATTCGCCACCGACCATTTTGTTTGAGCATGACTGCCCTTGTTCCAGTTGTACTTATCCAATACACCCTTAGTTCAGATGGATCTCATTATGCTGCATTTTTTTTTCATAGGTACACTTTTCTAAATATCCTTATCCTTATCCTTGCCACCTTATGCCCGCTGTGCCATACATTGTGATTCCAGTCGCACTTGCATAAAACGCCCTCATTCTTGTTCCAAACTACTTGTCACTCGCATGGTTGCTTGGGCAAGTATTACCTTGCTTCAGGCACACTTGCTCAAAACACCCTTGTTACCATCCTCGCTTTGTCATAACATTCGTGTTCTAGACTACTTGTCACCTAAATGTTTCGATGAGTGTGACCTCGTTCCAATCACATTAGCCCAATATAGCCTTATTTGAAATCAAGATATGCCATAATATATTCTTGTTCCAGTCACACTTGCCCAAAACGCCCTTATTCTTGTTCCACACTATTCGCCACCAACCATTTTGTTTGAGCATGACTGCCCTTGGTCCAGTTGCACTTACCCAATACACCCTTATTTGAGGTGGATCTCATTATGCTGCACATTCTTTTTCACAGGTACACTTTTCTAAATATCCTTATCCTTATCCTTGCCACCTTATGCCCGATGTGCCATTAATTGTGATTTCAGTCACACTTGCATAAAACACCCTCATTCTTGTTCCAAACTACTTGTCACTTGCATGGTTGCTTGGGCAAGTATTACCTCGCTTCATGCACACTTGCTCCAAACACCTTTGTTACCATCCTCGCTTTGTCATAACATTCGTGTTCTAGACTACTTGTCACCTAAATGTTTCGGTGAGTGTGACCTCGTTCCAATCACATTGGCCCAATATAGCCTTATTTGAAATCAAGATATGCCATAATATATTCTTGTTCCAGTCACACTTTCCCAAAACGCCCTTATTCTTGTTCCACACTATTCGCCACCAACCATTTTGTTTGAGCATGACTGCCCTTGGTCCAGTTGCACTTACCCAATACATCCTTATTTCAGGTGGATCTCATTATGCTGCACATTCTTTTTCCAGGTACACTTTTCTAAACATCCTTATTGCAGATCTCGCTGTGCCGTACATTCTTGTTCCAGTCACACTTGTCTAAAACACCCTTATTCTTGTCCCAGACTATTTGTCACCTACATGTTTGCTTGGGCAAGTTTGGCCTAGTTTTCCAAGCGTACTTGCCCAAAATTTGAAAACACTCTCATCGTCTGTGCCCGCACTCTGGCACGTATTATTATTCTAGACTACTTGTCACCAATGTTTCCAAAATAAGCTCCAATTTGAAAAAAACAAAAAAAAATTGAAAAATGTAAAGATACAAAAAAATATTTCTATATACATACATATATGGGAAGTGCTATGGATGATTGGGCGACGAGTATAGTTTGCTTTGCGAGTTTTCCCACCCTGCGACCACTCCCCCGTGACTAGGGAGAACTATGCTATAGTAGTGGATGTGTGCCCTACTGTACACACATATATACATATATATATATATATCCGCGTGTGTATGCTTATACGCGAGATAGACGAAGGGCTAGAGAACGTTCTTGCCGTTCTTGGCTATCGATCGTAGAATATATGAACCCATATATATATAAATATATATACCCCGCAACCCGTAAACCCGCACCCAAGTCTTGGAAAGCATTGCTATAAGCATGCTGAAAGCAAAGCGTTACTATGATCGACGGCAAGTGGGAAATTATTCGGTCTTCCACTTTAATCGACTCGTTTCATACACACACACACACACACAGATACATATATATATATATATAATCTGTGAAATGTTCACACCTGTATTTACGTATGTATGTATGTGTAAACTCCCTCAGACTCTCTCAGCATCGTCAAGGATACGTGGGTGAATCCTACGAAACTCTAAAATCGATTTCAACCCCCTCGCTCCTCTAGTCAAATGTGGCTCAACGGGGTTTGACCGTGGAACTCGGTCCTCGTGCTCTCCGAGACACGAGATTTACCCAGCGAAATTGAATTAAAGTGGAACTCGCCATAAACGTTTACCCCGTAAATTCTCACGTTAATGGTGCGTCCACGTGTTTGTTTCTGCATACATGCGACAAAGATTTTAGTAGGAACGTCACGTGACCATTGGTCAACATTTTCATGTTGCATTTTAATGTTTTTCACAACTATTTGTAGTTGCTAAAACCCATAATGCAACTATTAATATTTAAAAATAAATATTATGCAACTATTCATAGTTGAAGAAAACTTGTTAAAGGTCTATTAATAATTGCAAATAAATATTTAACAACTATCAATAATACGAACAATAGTTGTAACTAATTCTTGAGCTATCAGTAGTCTTTAAAAATATAATAATTGATCGACTATAAATAAGTTATGATGAAACATTCAATATCTGCACAGGATTATGCAAAACAGGATTATTAATAAATAGTTCTGGAAAATAATCAAACAGCTATCGATTAAAAACATTATTAAACTACATGAATGGTTGCTACAAAAAAAATGGACTCACAAATGTTCGAATAGTTGCAAAAAATTTGATAGTTGAGAAGAATTATTGGACACCAATAGTTGAATGGACGTAATGAAATATTATCAGTAGGAAAAAAAACCCAACACTTTTAATACTTGCTAAAAGTACATAATTTATGAAATTATTAAACTTTTCGTAGTTGCTAAAAATAATGAATCGACCATTACGGACTGCGGAAAACAACTATCAATATAGTTGCTCAAAAAATAAATATCACAGATTACTCGAGTGTACCCTCAACATTCTCCATCTTTGAATATTATTATTAATTATGGAATGAAAATTCAATTGCATTTCCTCGAGGGAAACGCTTTCTTATTTTTTCATATCATGCAAAAATTCGTAAATTGCGAGAATAAATGAGAAAAAAACGGTGAAATAGAAATATGGAAGAGCGTAGAGCGAGAGATGGAGAAGACATGTAGAGAGGGGAATAGAGCTGCTGGCATTTCCAACGAGACGCCTCATAGCCCAAGAATTCCTTATTTGAGTCCACCCTCCTTCTCTCTCTCTCTCTCTCTCTCTCTCTCTCTCTCTCTCTCTATCTATCTTTCTCTCGCATACTCGTACATTTTTGTATGTGTGTATTTATGTGCATTTGTATGAAAGTCGTTTATGTGAAGAGACCAAGAGGGTGTCTCGTGTGTATATGTGGAGCTATAGAACCGAGTACAGATCGATGCTAGCAAACTTTATATATATATGCAGTCTAGCTAGCAAGAACTTCGTGGGTGAGCTGATAGGCTCGTTTCTGAAATTGCGAAGATATATAGGAAGATCGCGAGCCACGGCCCTTTCCGCTTGGACTCTTTATGTATATATATATATATATATATATATATATATATATATATATATATATATATATATATATATATAAACGTTCCTGCACACGTACCTATATAGTCACGTTCTAAAGGAGGAAATTCTCCTGCTTAAAGCGAGATATTCCTATATGTCGGTGAACAGAAAGCTCTCAACTTCCGGCTGCTCCACTCAACACGACAAAAGAAAAGGCATTCTTATAAAACAAATGATATGAAAATTTGAAAAATGCAAAGATTTTAGGTTGTTTCCAGTCTTAACATGGATATTTTTGCATTTGAGCTTTCATCTCTATTGAGAGAAAAATGTCTGGTTAGATAAGACGTTGAGAGATAAAAACAATCTATTTTTGGTTACTCAGAAAAAAGACGAAAGAAAGTCAATTTCGAATGATTATAAATTTGCTTGAATTTCGTATATTTAGTTTCGATTATAGGGTTTTGGAAACGCCGTGAGCATACTTAGAGAATAGATGAAAAAAAACTCTACGTTTGTATATTTGTTTCGATAATGGACAATACGCCATCTATTTTCAAATAGATTCGCAAACTGCAACAAAAAAATCCAAAAAATGTTCTAGATTTTTATATATTTATTTAGTTATTTAATCTCGCTATTTATCCCACGTTCAGCATATATATATATATATATATATATATAGTGTAATGGATAGTGTGCAAAATAATTGAGGGACTTGTGAAATCTTTCAAGAATCAATATACCCATGACAGAGATGGACAAGTTGATAAGGATCTTCTCGCAGTCAATAATAATAGACTTTCGATCGACACGCGTATCGTCCATTATATCTCGACTTTCTATTGTGTTGTATATATATATATAAATATATATATCTTTTTTTTTATTGTGACCGTATATCAAATTGGCTCTCTCATCGGCATTTTGCAGTGAATGGCACACGAAAATTAACGTGGGAGGGAGGAAAAGAGAAACGTGAGAATTTCGAATGTTCCATTGTCCAGATGACATTACTTTATAATTCGTCATAGCATGTTTATTTTTTAATTTATGTACATATATCGTTCTTTTAGAGGATGGAATGAAAAAAAAGCTTCGACGACCTATCGATTAAATATTTAGGCCATCGAGTTTAGAGACCCCGAGAGAATGCAACAGAACAAGAGATATATGTATACATAAAAGACGTGCAAGTCTTGGCTCATTACCACCGGCCGTTAATTTAGATGTGTCCATTTAGATGTATTTGCGTCATGTCGTTAGTTTAGTTAGGTCTACTCAACGAAGTCACCTGTTTTTCTTCTCCGTAGGTATATTCACGAATTAATATATATTTTTTT
Organism: Dyspetes luteomarginatus; assembly: GCA_963669185.1. Taxonomy (NCBI): domain Eukaryota; kingdom Metazoa; phylum Arthropoda; class Insecta; order Hymenoptera; family Ichneumonidae; genus Dyspetes; species Dyspetes luteomarginatus. The sequence goes on from OY769906.1 coordinate 15,537,540, forward strand.
TGCGAATATTGTGCTCGCCATCCTGTAGTCGGTTTTTTCTACTTAGGGAAAAATCGTTGCTACGGTCAGACGTCGTTTACTACTTCAAAACGAGAGAGATAAAATTCGATCGATAAGTTGTAACAGATCGTATGCATTCAAATTCGATTGATAGTTGACAATTCTTTTGTTAATTATCAATTAAAAAAGAAATTTGAAAATTAAACAAATATTTTCCAACCATTCACTTCTTACTTGAAAATTGTTCTAGATGGTATTAAATGATCGAAACTTGTCCATATTTCTGTTATCACTCAATAGAACAATAGAGCGCTTAATAACTCTACCGTGACGACAATTCTTGTGCGTCTCTTCCGTTTACGACGCCATTGTGTCCTCGTGAATTGGAGAAAAGAAAAAAAGTTATGCTCAAGAACCTCGACACGTAGCTCAGGTCGAGGGGGGACCTTGTCGTCTTGTCCAGAGTTAATCGACGCGATTGAAAATATAATAATACTTTCGATTTTCATGAATATATTTTCACGCATATGCGCATACACGTAGCGCGAGAGCGAGAGAGCCATTTTTCGACTGCGCTGTGAGTGGAGAGTTTTTTTCGTTGGCCCGGGTTTGCTTACGTACGCACTTGATCCGGGCGAAAGTCTGCCGAACAGGCGCGTATGCCGATGGAAAAAAAAAGAAAGTTGGAGTATCAACGAGCGTCGAGAGTCTGTACGGAGACGAGCGCATGACTGGCGAATATCCACTTGAAAAATATTGAAGACCGTGACCGGTCAGACTTTAGGAGGCATAAAATATTCATCAATCTACCGTAAACATAATAAAACATGATATAAATATAAAAATGGTACGGCCGTTTTAGCTAGCAGAGAAATGTGCGATGTGATAGCTTGGTGGCTTTCGATTGTGGCTCGCGCGGTCGTTACGCAATAATCGACGATGTGTGTTGTCTGTTGGCCGCGGGATTGACACTTACATGCTTGCGTTTTACATGCTAGGTGCATGCACGGCATTTTCAAACACCCAACGACACGACGAGCTAAACTCCGCACAACGAACAAGTTTTTCCAGGATTTTTTAACGCGCGATCAAAATATTAATGAGTCTATCTCGCGAGAGTCTTTATGAGAAACATTGCATAGGCCACCGATTCAAAGCCAATTTATATATAAATATATATATATATATATATATATATATATATATATATCTTATAGGAGGTGGACTGCGGTCGATGACAAGAGCGAGCCGCGAGGCCCTTGAGAAGTGAAAATCGCGGCTTACCAACACTTGCTTTTTCATCCGATACACGTAGCGGAATCGTGGCAGTCGGTGCGATATGACAACAAACAAAATCAACAATATTAACATATATCAATGCCCAAAATAACTCAATTTACGCGAATTTGTTTTTATGATTTAAGAATCATAAAAACAAATTCACGGTATTATCGTAAAGATAATGAGGGCCGATACGAGTCATCCAGCACGAGCTTCACTTGAAACTTAAGTTTATACTTAAATTTAGACCCAAGTTTATGCGTAAATTCAGATTGAAGATTGAAGTCGCAGATAACTTAAAATTTGGAATAACTTGGAATATGAACTTCTTTTAACTCAAGTTTGTTTTAATTCGAGCTTGGAGTATAAACTTGTTTTAACTCAAGTTGACATCTGCTAATATACCAAAATTCAAATTACGTTCAAACTCTCTAATTACGTTCAACCCGATACGTACATTTTGACTCCAGTTTCAATTCGACTTCAAGCTCACATTTTAAATTGTGCTTAAACTCAAGATTTAACCCAAGTTTCAATTCGAATTAGAAATGGAGTTTGAACTCAAATTCAAGTCTATGTTCATACTAACGTCACTCGATTATTGAATTCGGACCTGAGTGATTTCAATTATAAAGAAATTGCAGCGGCAATATTTTTTTCTGTCTCCCCTCGAGAAAGAGACTTCGTTGTTGTGAATAATATGAAATATAAAAATAAAACGTAAATTTTCGCGTAATATAATAACTCGCTAGGCAATCATTAGTTTTACTGCCATCGCTGCCTTAGCCCCGTTCTTTTTTCCTCTCTTCCTCCCCCTCTCTGTCTTTCCCTCTTTTCCCTCCTTATTGACTCACCAAGCTACGAGAGGAACTAAGCCGTCGAGATCTTAAGAGAAGAATGTTCCAACGTGTCTACTCGTCACGTACATGTGACGATTTTGCCCCGAGGCTCTCGTTCAAAACGAATTTTAATTTCGCGCCTATTAATACCCTTTTGCAATCTGCAATCTTTTATCGATCTACCAGCGGGAGGTACGAAAAAAAAAATATTTCAGAATTTCTTTTTTTTTTTCCTCGATAGGACTTTGATGGATCATCGCAAGTTTGGAGTGGAGGGAAAAGTTTAAAGTCCATGATTTTTAAACGTGTGTTATAGCACCTACATATATATACATATATATGTTCTCGTACTTGAAAATGGTGCGGCGAACGACACAGGCAATTGCGTAATATCCTTTGACTGCGAGGAGTTTTCTCGTCTCGACTCTTGCACGATTGTATATATATATATATATATCGTTCCCGGTCGTCAGTATTTCACACCGACATTGTTCAAGTTTCCCTTTCTCCATCTCATGTCACACACATCGTTGTCGTTGTTCGTCAGCAACGACCGAGAATCGATACTCTCATTTCCCCATTTATACCGATCATCAACACACATCGAGCTTTTACAAAACGTGTAGAACTCAATGTGCCTCATGAATGAAACGTTATAGCATTAATGACGATTTTAATAATCGATTGGAGAATATTGTCGCTCCTTGATTATTTTTGATATTTGATCATTTTTGTTAGGAACACTTTTTTTATTCCCATGAGTCTGATTTTCTTTTTATTTTATGATGAATTTTTATTTTTAATTGCTGATTTTTTTTTTTTCCTTTTTATGGGATCAATTAATGAACTAATTACGTTACTGATTAGTTAGAGACAATGTGAATAAAATATTCTACTATAAATGTCGATCTTAATTATCAATTTAAAGCCTTTATTGCTTCTCAATAATTAACAATCAGATATAAAAGTTCAAAATCAACGAAAATCCCGGTAATCGATGACCGGAATTTTCGTTGATTGAACGTTTTTGTTATAAGAGGCATCATTTTTTTATTTCATTATATATAATAAATTTATTTTTTTTGACTTTATAATAACAATTTACTCATTGAATCGATCTTTTGATTGATTGATTGAAATAAATCTAGAAATATTTCTCGCTTTAGTTTACTCGTCGGAAAATGTTTTTCCTATCATTTATTTGCTGCATGCCTTGAGTTTTTAGTCAGTTTTATTTTTATGTAGCCTTTAGTTAGTTCTTCACTTTTGTTTTAATTCGTAAAAAATTGTTCTTACCCAGAGGGAGAAAATATAGTCTAGGGGATCACTGCGTTGTTCGTAGGGTCTCCCAACAACTATTCTCATCGCGACGACACACTGAGCCTACATAACGTACACGAACTCTCGGCGTAGCATAGTCAGACATATTCACACCAAGCTCTTTGAAATATAGATAGATGCAGGCCCAGGCACATTGATGTTATGATAACTCTATGACTCAGTGGTTCTCTTGCTTATCATCTAGGAATTTTCTCTTTTCCCCATAGCATACAAGAAAAAATAATAAAAATTCTATATATATTTTTTCTTTGCTGTCTGATCATTTTCGTCTTTTTCCACTTCTATTCTGGATTGTGCAATCCATGCTCCTGGCAACCCTCTAGTAATTCTTTCGTATTCCCGTATCAAAGAATATTATGTGAACGAAAAAACTAAAATCTTGTACGTAATTTGTTGTCTGAACATTTTAGTATTTATCTACTTACATGCTTGCGTTTTCTCCTATATCTAAATACTCATATATGGTCTAGAAATTTTTCCGCATCTTTGTCAAGAAAGTTCAAATAAAAAATAAAAATAAAGAAAATTTAAACATTATAGTTGTTTGTCTGGTCATTTTTCTCAATATAAATATTGCACAATATAAATATTGTGTAATTCTTTGAGTACATAAGGAGAAAAATGACCAGACAAACAACTATAATGTTTAAATTTTCTTTATTTTTATTTTTGCGTTATAAATACCGCATCTTTGAATTATCATCTAGGAGTTTTCCCCCAAAGCCACGTCAAATATTATAACAAGACGTAAGAATAATAATCTGCACAATACTTTTTATTGTCTGACCATTTTTGTCTCTATCTACTTACCCGCCTACGTGATTTCTGCATCCACATTTTTCTCATCAAAGTCACTCCTAATTTATAATTTGTTTTCTTGTTACAGGTAAGATGAACTCACAGTTTTGTGCGATATCTCAGCGCTGAGGAGACTTGTCGTAAAATATTCTTTCAATAGTATGAAGAACATTCCGGCGAGGTGGTGAGTGAAAAGTATCAGAAATGACTGTCACCAGGGAGAAGTAAAAAAATATTATGAGCAATCTTGTAATGTGTATAAATGATTTCTAAATACATAAATAAATAAATATCAACAAACAAATAAAAATAATATTAACAAATTAAAAAATGTGCACAATAGAAAATATATATAAAAATGAGGCAGAAAAAGAACAAAATGTTAACTCAATTCTCATGGATAAAAAGTTTTGTTATAATAGCCGTCTAGTGCCGTAGACCAACGATAGTTAGAAAAGTTTAAAAACGAATTGAACGGAGAGCCACTGGCGTTGGCAGCCTTGGCTGAAGTTGTCGAACCCGCGACCCAGTTACACGCTCGTGCCAACACACGTAAACGCAACAGAGCGCGAGTCACCCACACTTACTTGTGCGTTGTATGCACCATGCGACGCTGATGCATAAAACCAACATATATACGCAAACACACACACACAAGCACACATGCATACATACACAGAGATAGATCGTCAGCAGCAGCAGCAGCAAAACTCGCCCGCCGGCCGGTCGGCAGTGCTGCTGAGATCGCTCGCGCGCTTGCCTGCAGTGTGCCAGAGAGCAAAAGAGTGAGATAGCAGTACGAAAGGAGAGAGCGAACAAATTATATATATGTGTATGCGCGTGTTTATATATATATATATATATATATAGAAGGCATAATCATATATAGAATTTGTAATATATATATATATATGTGTAATTTTTGATCCCTCAAAAAGTGCAGCATGACTAAAACCATAACCAATAACCATAACTATGCCCCCATTTAGCCAATTTAGGTTTAATTTTAGAATTTTGGAACCGCCAGGATCAGTTGTAGAAAATGGGCGTTACTTCATTCCGATATTTCAATTTTTGAGATCGTGAGAGCATTAAAAAAAAAGTTAAAAAATTATATGACAATCGATTAATCGACAAAGTCACAGGCGTATCATCCTTTTCTGGAGCGAATGCAAAAAAATGTGCATTCATTATGAATATAATATACTAACCAGTTGATAAAAACTTTTAAAAAATGTATAGGTATGAAACCGGAAAAACATACTTTTGCCCCGATGTCCGGTATTCAAAATCTACAATAACAAACATATACTTTTCACATAAAATACACACAGAGATAGCTTGATAAAGGAACACGTACGTAGATTCCGACTACCTATGTTTCAATGATTGGCACGCTTAAGCGCATGAAAAAACAATGATCGGCAGGTCCGAAGATGAAGAGCTTTTAGTGCGGGACACGTACAAATATGCCGATCGCTGTTTTTTCATCTGCACAATGGTGCCAATCACTGTAATTGTTGAAAATGACCAAAAATGTTCCAATACGTCGTATTAAATTGAAATATATTCTGTATGATTAAAGTACAATTCATTTAACTTCAATATCGACCATTTTATACTCCATGTTCATTAGCTGAAAAAGAGAAAAGACAGATTTTTGTAACGCTTTCATTTTCGGTGGAATTGAATAATTTGATGGAAAATTACGCAAATGATCGTAAACCAAAATTTTTATGGCCAGTCCATCGAAAATGATATGATATCCGTGAGATCGGAGGTGACTTGCATTATGAGAGTAAGAGAGGAGTAAGGTGACTATAGACGTACGAGTCGATCGCGTCATCGCTATTGCGGTGAGCAATAGTGACATTAGTGGGCCTTCTAAGCTTTCGTAGTGCGTAACACACACACACACTCGACATTGTACAAATCAAATAGTATTATTCACATAAATCATATAATACTATGATAAAATATAAGAAAAATATGAACAAAGTAAAAAAAATATTAATAATCACATCATTTTTTTTTTTAAATATACATACACGCGTATCCGTTTCTTATATAATAGAAACGTGGTCATAAGTAAAGAGATAAGAGTCTGCACAACATGAAACTCCCCATAAAACGTTTGCGGCATCGGCTCGTGTTTGCTTGTGACCCGCAGCAGTCAGCAACGAAATTATGTATATATATATCCCGTTCCCTTGGCGTATATACAGCAGCCCCTCTCGATATGTGTAATTGGTCATTATCGCACTCCACCTCGAGCCGGAGATAGCGGACCGCTCTTTTTTTTTTACATTCCTCTTCTTCTTCGCCTTCGTTGTACGTATGCACTCTCTTGCTGTGTTTCACATCGAATGCGATGCATCGATTTTTTATTACCCAATTCTGTTACTGATTATTTTTTTTTTTTTTACCACAACCTACACTAAAGTAATATGATGAATAATTGATTGAAACAAATTGCGAAAAACATTTTTTTAAGTGTAATTATAGTTGCTCTAAACATTTTTGTTTCTACATAAATTTTCTTTTCTCACGTCCATTAAGACTCGATCTTGTGATATTTTGGAAAAGAGCAAAAAAAATGTTTGTAAATAGAAGAAAATAAAAAAAAATTGTTCGGTGGCTTTTCCCTAGTCTTAATTTGGCACAGCTGCCAAAGAGAAGAGCGTATGATAAGAGTAAGAGAGTAAGAGAGAGAGAGAACTGATGCGTTGCTGCTCGTACAGTAACGATCGTATCTGTATGCAGCAAGCTCGACGATGACCGAGTAACGCCGAGAGTGTGCTACTACATACCACTTTTATTCTCTGTCCTACTATAATTCGCTATAGTACATATATACGATCGTTATATAGTATCGTTGCTTTTACACACACACACACACACACATAAACGCGAGACATGTCGCGAATACGTAATGGAGTGAAGGCTACGACGAGAGAGGATTACGCGGCGAAGTTATAGCGAGAGGAGATCGCAAAAAAAGGAGAGAGAGAAAGAAAAAAATAACTAAAGCCTAACTTGTATCTTGGGACTCTCGCAGGATGCCAAGTATTTCGATAAAAGGACCGAAGCATTTTGCAGCTTTGTGCGATGGGAGCGGGGAAAAAGAGAGAGAGAGAGAGAGAGAGAGAGAGAAGGAAAAATACAAGTATGGGATGAAAAATTAAAAAAAAAAAATACTAAAAAATAAATAAACATAAGAAAATGAGAAAAAAATGTTTTCCACTAGCCCAAGACATATGCATTTGAAGTTTTTATACGCACACATGAGTATGAACACGTATGAGGGTGAAAAAAATAAAATAAGAATAATGACAAATAAAAATAAATATAAAATAAACATATAAATAATTCTTTTTCGATACTTACCCGAGGCCTGTTCGCTTAAGAAATCTGTATATACATACGATGATGTTCTTAAGTGTGAAATGTGAAAGTGGCGATCGCCACGTCACTAAAAAATAAAAATAAAAATAAAAACCCTCCTCAAGGGACAGTATAGTGTGGCCATTTAATTCAGCTCGACGAGAGGAAGAGAGAGATAATTGGAGGGGCAAGCTATAAACACATTGATAAATTAATCGAGGCCAAACGCAATCTGAATTTGGCTGCGACAAAAAAATTTTTACGACACTGCAATGAGTGAGAAGAGCCTGAAAACGAAAGATGCAAATTTTCATAGTGGAGAGAGGGAAAAGAGCGATCGAAGCTCTCTCGGTGTTTCGTTACTTGGTTGTCGTGCTATTTTTGTATTTCCCTCAGCACGACGGGGCGATTTTTCGCGTGCATTTGCAGAAAAACTTGAGCCACGTTTATTAAGGTAACACTCGATATTTTTATCTCCGACTGCATACGAATGTATATATATATATGTATATATCTTTATGCATGCTGTTTCCTCGTTTTTTCGTGAGGTCATCGTTCCCTATTTATACGATTTCTCACTTTTCATTTAAACAAATGAAAATTAATTTTATTGATTCAAACAAATATAGATTCGCTAAACAATTATTCAATTATTATTAAATTTATGAAGTATGAAATTCAAATTAAATTAATGAATTAAATTCTTATTTTTATTATTAAAGAATTTGTTCTATATCACAAAGTAAAATTGAACTCTGGTAGGTACTTGATGGATCAATTAATTTAATTTTTAATGAATTCGTTGGAGAATAAATAAATAAAATCGTTAGGGATAAGAAAATTATTTCAATAGTAATGTAAAGAATCAACAAAAATCTCGATAGCTGATTGATAAGAGTCCTATAGATAACAAAATTGATAACAATTTGGAACAAATTGAATGATTCAGAGATTTCATTGACTCTATAGAGAGTTTAAAAGGGATAGTCTTATTTTTCACGAAAATAATTTCGCTCGTGTCTTCGTTGCTGTAATTTCGAAATTTGGCAATAACCGAGTCAACGGTTCGACGACCCATGAAAATGGCTTGTCCTTCGAGTCACACACTCTGTATTAAATATTGTGAAATTTCAATAATGACGGTGTCGATAATATTTCGCAATTACTATTATGATCAAGCGCTCTTACTCAGTTCGTATACAAGGAGAACTGGCCAAACTAGTTTTGCCCAGTGGCGGTCGATAATTGAATCATAAATCGGTATCATACTGACTGTACGATCTGTTATTTTGTCAGTTGAAAATTATTTACAATTTTTAATAAACCACAAAATATTTTTTTGTATTTTTTTTTCACTCATTAATTGTGGGAAAAAACTTTTTAAATTTAGGCATGTCAGGTCAGCTCTTCAGATTAAAGTTTAAAGTATTTTGTGTGTAGTTTTCAAAAAAATGTGACAAAGATTGACGTGATAACATTTTTTTAGAAATTAAAAAAAAAAATGCACAAAAATGGGTATATCGCTGAAAACGTTTGTTAAAATAGATTCAAATTCAGAGAGAATTATAATCCACTGTTAATTAGTAATCTATCAAAAATTCAAATGCTGATATAAAAGATTAGAAAAAAAAATGTAAAAAAATAATCGGGAAAGAGTTTTGTTTTTTTTCTTGTAAAAACTGGACGACTCAGTGAGATCATATTTTTAAAAAAGATCACCATACATTGCTCGATACTGTAAAAAAAATACAGAACAAAAAAATTCAACATTAGAAACGAACCCAAAGCTCGACTCAAAATTAATTCATTAATTCATTTTTTCAACAAATGATCATATTTGTATCAAATTAGGAGAAAATAATCTGTGCAAAATTGATACTAGAGAAACTAGAAAAAAGGTAAATTAAAAAATTAAAAGTTGGAAGAAACAATTCCATCACATTTTTTCAATGCGTTTCTTCTATTTTCTAGATGTTTCGAATCAACGACCATCAATATGCGATTCTCGTCGTTTTTCTTTCGCACAAATTGCGAAATTCTCTTGGTCGTCGTCGCGATTATCATTCAGTGAGGCGCGTGTTTGTGTGTGGCTTTTGTTTACCGGTTTATATTTCTCTCCCTGGACGATGCCCAGCAAAAAAACTTCCAGCGAGAAGCCCACGGAGGCCAGAGGAGAGGGACTCTCTAGCTCTCTCAAAACTTTCGTAACGCAACGTGTGGATTCGCTGGCGGACGTTATTTACCAACTCTGCCTATTGAGAGAAACTTTTTTTACTCTATCGCAAATTTTTCGTGAGAGTAATCAAGTACCTATATATATATATATATATATATATATATATATATATATATATATATATATATATATATATATACACATATATATAATTTTTTGAATAACAATAATTAAGAAAAAATATATATATATAATTCAAAACCAAACTTTACATAAAAACATTCAATTGATAACCAATTATCCAACGATTTAATTTCAATTAAATTTCACCGATAAATCAATAGATCAACCATTTTTTGGTGTACTTAAATATTGAATTAATGAGAATTTAAGAAAATTTCATAGATTTTCGTTCATTGTTGTCTGATCAATTAATCATCACCCCAAAAATTTATGAAAGTATTTGTCAATTTGATCATTATTTTATTAATTAACTGAAATAATTTTTAGATAATTTTTAAGACCGTTTTATTACGAATAACACAATGCTGGAATTTCAGTAGAAAGTGCCAGAGCTTGGTCAGCCTTATTTCTTCGCAGTTAAATTTTTTAAATTTATCTTATTATCATTCGTCGGTAAAAACTGTAACTAGTGACTATCCTCGGACTCGAGCGAAAATAATTTATGAACATTGAAAAAATTTGGTACAAAAACTCTCGTAATTCGAGAACACGTGGCCGGCGAATTGTCTCGTCGCATAAGTCGCGCTCGTATGTCCTCTCGAAGTTGAACGGGTTTCAATAAGTGAGTGTCAGAGAGAGAGAGAGAGAGAGAGGGACTCGAGAAGGTGATATACGCACACGATGGTGCTTTCTAAAATTTCACCACGCGCGATTTGGCATTCGGATAACGAGCCACGATGAATGGCTAGTCGTCATCGGTTTAATTCTTTTTTTTTCATTGCCCCTTTGACTGACTCTCTACAATAACGCGACTACAACATTACAAAGCATGACGAGAATCTGCAAGTAATCCGCATTTTAAACGCGTCATAAATATACAATAAATCAAAGTAAAATTCATTTCTTATAATCGACTTGTTTTAAAATAATTTTTTGATTTGTGGGTTTTTGAGTAAATGCATCAATTGAATATAGAGCGAGAAATACCGATTCACTTTATTTACAATTTCCTTCATTTTCGGTATTCATTTTATTCAAATAAAATATAGTTGGCCACATTGTCATTGTGGACGTCCTTTTTTTTTTTTTATTTCAATAGTTTTTTTCGTCACAAAATTCAAGATTCATTTAAGATTCATTGCTGATATGAACTTGAGTACCAACTTCATTTTGAATTTTTCCGTTGGTACTTGAGTTTTAGCCTATTCAAGCTAATCTAAATTATAATTTAAATTCGAACGTAAGATTGAACTTAAACATATCTCTAATGATTTTCGTTTCGTGCCTAGCTAATTCGAACAATTTTTTAAAATTTCTTCCGCTTGCGGAGCGCAGTGGAAGTTTTGAAATCCTGTTCAGATTAAGTTAGGGAAAAAAAAAATTCTCTATTTCAACTGATAGCTGAGTATTAGCGGGTGAACGAATACTCCCCACAACACTCTCAACTGCAACCCCAAAACGATGTTTTTTTGCCGTTTCCCTCGACCCTCCCCAGACGCGTAATTTCCGCAAGGAATGTTGACAAGGCTTTTAAGGGAAGCCACGAAGGGTGAAAATGACCGGAAAGTAAACAAGCAACGCGATACTTTTTTCTTTCCCCTTCTTTACGGCGAGCCCTCTACATACATTTCTTCTCTACTCATATAAAGTAAAAAAAAATTACACCGAATGAAAAACGATCTCTTCGCTTCTCCTTAAAAATTCCCTTCACAAATACAAACCAAATAGTCTTCCAAAAATATTTTTTTCTTAATTATCATTGTTATCATTGTTCCTTCCCGTCGTTAAAAATTCGGAACTAAGAATTATTATTGTTGTTATTTATTTTTATTTTTTTGAATGAAAAGAGTTAAAAGTCAAATAGGAAAAAATCCGCAATACGTTTGCGAATTTCTTCCACGTTCGCGGTGTGTGTGTGTGCACTATAAGGGTTAGGCTGTGTGCACCGTCGCGTCAGCAGGCTCGCCGCAAGTGGTGAGAGCCGATGTGGGTCAGCCGCGAGGCGCCCGTCTCGCGACTCTTCGTTCTCTCGCGCTATATATATATATATATATATATGTACGCTAGAAGTGTTATATATATATATCCATATACGTATATAGAGGGTTTTGTGCATCGAGAGATCGCGCGCCTAGCGAGTTCGCCGAGCCTCTACGGAAACGTCCGAGCTGCAATCACGTTGTGCATCTGGGTCAGCTGCGTCTCGGCTCATGCGCACAAAATTCAACCGGTCGTTCACCGTCGACGTTTCGCGTAAGAGTTACTAACCTTCCGGCGTGCGGACGAGTAATACACACGATTAGAGCATCTCATCGTATATTGACCGCCAGAAAAACATTGTTATTTTTTTTTTTTCAATAATGCATCATGGATATATTAAAATTTTATTGAAATTTTTACGGTTATATAGTCTCTTCAGGGAAACTAAATATTATTTTTCCCCGCTCATCGATTTTTACTGAGACGTATTTTGTCGTACCATAATAATAATACTTTTCTAGTAATTTGAAATTTACAAATTGGGATGACTGCTCCGTTAATTACAGTTTTAGATAAATGTCAATTTTCATGTATCACAATTGTATAATTTATTTTACAATTGTATAATTTGTTTTAACGCTACTGGTGAAAGATTCCCAAAGCCCAAAAATTCTTAGAGAATAATTCGAAGATGAGAAATTATAAAATTTAATTAATTTCAGTCCTTTGAGACCACTTTATATATTTTTCAAATTTCTTCAAGTTTTCACATGCCTCATTTCTCAACGACAAAGAAATACAATTTGCAAAGACTTAAAATAAATAAATAAATTGATAAAAAAATTATATTTAATATATTTTTACGATATTTACGTAAAATGTTTCTTTTTCCGATAAAGCTCTTACGAGCGAATAGGAGAGGAAGTTTTCGATGAAAGAGGAACGACATGGAGCTTGTATAAAGTTTCGTTTTGCCGGAACTAGCACGGTCTTTAACTACTTGCCGAATCGTCGACGTGAACGATGGAGCTATAACTGCACGACCAGCGGAGAAGGGAAGGGGGTAGAGAGGGGCTAGGGAGAAGAATTGCGGAAGTTGCGCAACTCTCGTCTCGTGTTTTAAGCTCACGATCAGTTCGTTCTATCGTGAATGAGAAATTGTCGCACAAGGGAGGGAAGTAGAAAAATTTAAAAATGAAATATATATACATATATATATGTATCACCGTGTGGCAAGTCGAGAATGCTTGTAAAAGATTGAAAGCTTGAGTACATTTATATATATATATATATATATATATATATATATATATATATGTATATATATATATATATATATATATATATATATATATGTATATATATATAGGTATAACTAAGTACTAGTAAACAATAAGAGGGGAAGAAGGACGCTGTTGTTTCTCGGAACACGTGCTGTGTGCAATCTTCGAGAGTCTCCTTGGGGAATCCCCACAGCGCGTCCTTGTTAGCTCCCTCTCTTTTTTCTTTCTCTATGTACAACAGAGAAGGGTAAAGCTCTCTTTTTCGCAGTTACGTTCTAGACACGATGGGATTCGCCACGAAATTTACGAGCTCCACATCGGATCCAATTTTTTGAAACGTGAAATGCGTCGAAAGGAAATCTCGATATTGTAAATTTCCATTTTTTTTAAAGACTTCATTTTGTATACCGTAATATAATTTGCAATTTATTTTTTTTGAGCATTTTAGTTCTTACTCACTGTGTTTATTGAATTTATTTGAATTTTCAACTTGGGTCAAAATTAGTGCTAAGGAATTAATGATAAATTTTTTATAAATTAAATCAGTTACAATTTTTCATTGTCTAAAGCATTTAATGTTGATAAAAAAAAAAAACTTTAGTCCCAAATTAATTATTGGTTAATACATTATTCATACGTTTTTAATCAGTTATTAATTTCATTTTAGGTAATTCTATTTAATTGATATTGTTTATTACCTAAATTATTTTGTCAAATTTTCGTTAACTTTTTTTTTAGTATGATATTAATTATCAGTTGATTAAGTGATAATTAATTTGTTGGTCGTTAATTGTCGAGAGATAGTAACTCTGTTGTGTTACTATTCGCGTCTCTTCGATGTGACCCAAATTCAACGTTGATTCTCTCGCTCTTCGTCACGACGAATGCCTGACGATCTTGGCATCGAGCGGTCGCGATCGCGAGAATCGTACCTGTAATGTCCGTGCTCGGAAGAGCGTTAACTCGACTTCCATTGCAAAACTATTGCAGCATCGCGAGTTCTCGCTTAAGGAAACTGTAACGGTCATTCTCGCATACTGGATGGTGTATGTATGAAGTTTTTATTCGGACATACTTTTCGTGTCGAGTATTTACGAACCCATGAACACGAATATTCATTGACGATGCACGAAAAATGATGCGACACTCCCGAAATTTTTTAATCCTTTTTCTCTTCAATGGACCAGGTTTTTTTTTTGTTTTTCATCTAAATTTTCCGACTTTTACAAAAAATGCTCGAATTGTGATTATCTGAAAAAAGTACATCAATAATGGATCCTAAGATTTTTTTATTCTGTTTTGCATTTTCAGCACGAATTCCCGAGTTGATTAAAGCTGCTGTAACTTTGCTTCCCGATGAAGTAGGGACTCCAGTCTGTGCTTCTCTCTCGTCTGTGCATTGTCTTCGTAATGCTTGGTGTAATTTTGTAATTTTTTTTTTGCACATTTTCAATATCGACAATCGTTTTTCAATTTTCTAATACCATATTTGATCGAAAATTTTATGTTGATTATAAATCATCCTGTTTCTGTTAACAACGCGAACATTTTACCGAAAATATAAATAAATAAATGGAAAAAAACATTTTTTGCTTGTTAGTAACAAAATAAGTTTTGTTCCGCATAAAATAATTATTTCCGATTCAACGGAGCTAAGACAGTAACTGTTCAATATATTCGTGACAAATATTTTATTCATTCTTTATCCAGATTTTTTGCTTGAAAGTTTTTTTTTCCCATTCGAATGAATTTTATTCAAATCAAACTTACGGAGTTTTCCTCTGTACAGTAGAATCGTGAAGGAGGCAATAATTCGTTTCTGAGGTACAATTGGTGATGTATATCAAAGCTCGATCAAAAGAATACCGAAGAACGTTAACGAGCCAACGAGAGAACGCTTTATATATATATATATATATATATATATATATATATATATATATATATATGTAGAACATTTTAATGGTCATATATATCGATTGACTTACCTACTTGGATCGAAGACTGAGCTCAGGCATGACCCACATTCTCGTTTGCTCGTGTCGTCGTCGTCGTCATCGTAC
This sequence comes from Dyspetes luteomarginatus, assembly GCA_963669185.1. Lineage (NCBI taxonomy): Eukaryota > Metazoa > Arthropoda > Insecta > Hymenoptera > Ichneumonidae > Dyspetes > Dyspetes luteomarginatus. The sequence continues at coordinate 15,552,868 of OY769906.1, forward strand.
TGCAATGTCCGACACTCGTCTGTTTACATCTTGGCCATATCCACTTATCCTCCGAGCGATTAATGTCTGATCTCAAATTGTTCAAATGTTTACAGTAAATATAAAACTTCGAAGTCGTTGATAAAATATCCTTAATGGGGCTAAATATCATGAAGAAAAAAAATACAATTTCGTGATCGACTTAGCCCTTTTTTTAAATCTTCTTTTAAAGGTATTAAAGAAGGATGGAGAAAAACTTTTGTTTTAAAACATAATTGAAAAATTGATTGTACTTTATGCAACATTATAAAATACATGAACATCTGTAATAACCACCACAGCAACAACAACAAGAATATTAATGATAAAAAGTAGTATATAAATTTATTATAAACTAGTAATGACAAAAAACTTAATTTTTTGCACATTTTTTCTACGTTTTCAAATGGAATTTTTGAATTTTTTGGGTTGGAAAAAAATTTACTGTTGATTGCAATTACCATGGAATTCCATGAAATTATGGGGGTCTTAGGCAAATTCGACAAAAATCACATTTTTCACCTTTTCGAAAAAAAAGTTGAAAAGCTTCGTTTTTCAAATGCTCAAACTTTTCTCCCATTAGGCCAATTTAGTCTTAATGATAGAATTTTGAAAATGTTGAGGGATACCCTGAATAATGACGTCCAAAAAATGGCCATCGATTGATGCACTTTTAAAATCTGTAAATTTTTTTAAAAAAGTCCTGGTCTGATGAATCAAGCGTCATTTTGAAACATGCTCTCTTACGAACAGAATGAGCCCAAAGTGGAGTCGCCACTACATCGGGAAGCAAAGTTGCAGCCATTTGAGTAAATAAATTTAAAATAAAAACTTTGTTAAAGGACGAAACGAATTAGAATATAAATCGCCAGAGAACAAAAAAGAGAATACGATTAAAGCCTCTTTAAGTCTTTATAGGGAATTTATCGAGACAACGATATGGCGAGCGATGTATTACGTCCAATGTCAAATGTTGTTGCGGAGAATTTCGCGCGTTTGCGCTCGTAAAGGACTTTCCTGTTCGATCGATCGGTGATCTCGAGTGCAGTCGGTGAACGAGAGAACTGCACAATTATATATATATATATATATATATATATATATATATATATATATATATATATGTGTGTGTGTATTTATTTTGTCGAGATATTTATAGAGTATTACGAGACGCAGGTTGGCAACCTCGTGGCACCGAAGGAGAGTTATGCAACAAAATAAGTAGGAAAGAACGATCGGTTAGCTGACTGAGAGACTGTACGAAAGAGAGGAAAAATTAGTTAACTTGTCTCGACGATGAAAAAAAATGACATTCATTAAAAAAAAATACATTTATTATATATACCGATAACGATGCGTCAATTTTTTCGAAATAAATTTTTCCAAAAGACAAAGTATTCCTTTCAAAATAAAACCACTGAATAAAATTTGAGTATTTTGGATTTTTATTATTATTTGACTCTTTACTTCAATTCTAATATAGATTCGAATTAAATAAAATGACGTTACTTTTATAAAAATATAATAATTTTTGTTTGGGACAATGTTTGTTTTTCGCATAAATCCATTGATCACGGACGTTTTCGTCCAGCATCACAACCACGTGCATTTATTCTCACGTTTTGGTTGCTGGGCGTGTCGCGGGGTTAGCGCGCGACTTCCATAGTCGTTTATGCGTCTGATTACCGCGCCGTTTCTACTTTGAAAACGTTGGCGCTCAACGCTAGAACTCATTATGAAACGTCTGGTCAGAAACGTTCCTTACCTACTCGCAAACGTTCACGCATCAACGAGGAGCTTTTGGCTCTATCGATAAAGAAAATTTCTCTCTCTCTCTCTGTCTCTGTCATGATGTTTTTTGTGTAATGAAAATTTAATTCATTAGTGAATATAACAAATAGCTAAAAGATAATTAAAGACAATATTAAAATTAATTCGGAACATTAAAAAGTAACCCTTTATAGCTACTTCAATAAATTTTAATAGATGTATGTACTCTTTTTTCTATGCATTTGTTCAATCTCATTTTTTTGAACCGAACAAATATTATTTGAATTAAATATACATTATTTAAATGATTATTCAATAACTGTGAATTTCTGAATTTTTAAATTTTTGCTCATAATTTATTATTTCGAGGCAATGTACTGATGAGTCAGTCTCATTTAAATGAATGCAAAGTTGCATATGTGGTATACAATAGTAACTTAAATTTTGTATTAATTTTCCTAGCAATAGTGGCAAGATGCGGCAACTTTACATTGAATTTCATCCGTTGTTTACGGATCATATCTGTTTATGTATTTTTTTATTTTTACTTACTGAGCGTCGCTAGATTAACAATAAATTGTGACTATTACATAAAGAGGAACGTGATTAAAAAATAAATATAAACAATAAATAATTAACAAAAATTGACAATAAAAAAAACTGCACACAAGTGAAATGTCAATTTAACGATAAATTACATCGTTGTGAATAATAATTAAAATCCGAATTGTCATTTGAGTGATTAGTAAATTATCTTAAAAATAATGAGTGATGAATAAATTTTTTGAATTTCTACATTTTATTCATTTTTCTTTAGTAATTTTGCGCAGACGAGGATGGGAAAAAGCGCGCGTTCAATAGTTCGTCAAATTTCGTCATTATTCGTGGAGTTTCGTACAATTTTACGGGGGTGTATATGCATATATACGTGTGGCTACAGTGGAGGGGGAGGAATCGTGTGGGTAAAGAGTGAGAAAGAGAGAGAGCGAGAAATATGGTGGGGGGAGATTCGAGGCACTCGGCCATCATCGACGGTGGCGCACAGTTCAGTGACCTGCCACAGTGAGCGTCGTTGAGTCGCTGTGGTGGGGGATTTTTCACTCTGACATATTGTGAGATGCCAGCAAGCGAGCTCGCGTGCCTCCTCTCTCTCGTCGTGTACTGCCGGTTCCACCTCCAAAAAAAAATAAAATCAAGAAAAATCTCTCATCAAATTTTCGAGACTGAAAAAAAAAACGAAAAAAAGAGAAAAATATATTTTTTTTTAATCAGTGAAAACGAAGCATTTCTTTCGCCCTTGTAACGCCGGTCAGTGTTTCCGGAAGTGTCTCGCGATGTGCTGATAAAAACAGTGGTGCATGGATTTAATTTTTTTTTTTAATCCCGTGATGGTTAGAACAATTTTTTTTCCAAAAAAAAAAGTGTTGACGAAACTTGGAGACAATTTTTTGTGCTACGAGAAACTCGCCAGGTTTCCTCTGTTATCACTATTCTCTTGAAAAAATTTATCAACGTTTTTATTTTTTTATTTTTCACTCCATTGTCGCAATTTCCCTTTCTTCATCTTCGTTAGGTCTCCAAACTGCTTTCTCCGAGCGGTCATACTTTTATCCACCTCTCTCGCTCTCTCCTTCCACCCTTTCGCTTCATATAAATATATATAGATATTGTGAGCTCATATTCTCTCTCTCTGTATTTATTCAACTTGTATTTTTCTATTAGGTCTCATATAGCCGGCGTGACTGCGTACGTGTATAGGCAGTGTGAGTGATTGTTGCTGGAAACGTGAACACACATGCATATATATATATATATATATATTAAATACAAAGTATATAAATTATACGTTCTCTTCGTTCTTTCCTTATAAATTCAAAAAATTCCGAAATATCGACCAATGAATGAGTAAGGAATTTTTTTCGTGTAACTCGTTCCACAAGCGAAAAAATAAAATTATTACAAAAAGAATATAATTATATAAAAATAAATCTGAACATTAACGAGTGTGCCACGAGTGCTCGGCATACAGTGAGACGCCAAAAACAGGATATGAATATGAAAAGAAGGCCTATATAATATATGTATATATATATATATATGTATATATATATATATATATATATATATATATATATATTTATATATATGTGTATTAGTTGTGGCCGTGCGGGAGTTCGAAAGTGTCGCCCTCGGGTCGTGTGAGAGGCCGACCCCACGAGTTGGAAAGTTTTTTTTCGTTTTTTCTTTTTTTTTTTGACAGTTCTTTCACCCGTGAAACGTGGAAAAGAGAATCAAAACGTTTCCGGCAACGCCACACAGGACTGTGATTGTGTTGGAGTCGTGGAGCTTGCAGGCTTGGAAAAGAGCTTTCTGCATATGTTTTTTTCTTCATATATATGTGGACTGTGTGTGTGTGTGTGTGTGGGTGTGCATTATGTATAGTTAGTTGAGGATTTATGTGGGTGCGTGCGTGATAGCAACGTCTCGGCTAAAGTCGACGAGAAGTGCCTAGTAAATACGTGGAATGTATCTAAAAAGTATCTATCTATCTATCTATATATATAGATATATATTAAGATGCTGTGTTTATATATGCGATCACGAGAGAGCTCAGGCAATGAAGCTTATCCGATTGGACATTTAAAAGACCTTTCTCTCTCTCTTTCTCTCTTTTTTTCTTCTTGCTCATCAGCCGTAATTTTTTATACGTTTTATTTATAATAAAATACTTAGCATCAGGTTTGCATCAGGGATTGAAAAAAAAAAAAAAATTTAACCATTTGAATATCGTCGAGGGAATTATTGAAATTTTACGGTTGTAATTTTACGCTCGTTATGTCGTTGGCATTTTTTTTTTATAGGTCGCGCTTCTGAGTAAATAAAAAATCAGGTAATCATGGATTTTCTCCAAATTTTATCAACGACTGATTCTTGTGAAATGAAATTAATTACAGAATTATTTAACGGGAAATTTTGACACTTCGATCCACGATCGTTATTTTTGTGAGCAGATATTTATATTTAATACGGAATTTATAAAACAAAAAATTAAGATGTAAATTAAAATCGATTTATAAATTACATAAATGTTGCGATTTTTTTTATTTTGTTTTGGTGAAATACTTTTTTGTCCTTGTATCATTCGGTTTGATAATATATATTCAATGAGGATTGTATATGAAGCGAAATCTTTCGGCTACGAATTAAATATCATTTTGATGAATTAACAAAATTTTGGGATTTTTTTAAATCGCAATTTTAAGGAAATATAAAATTCTTGCATCTGTACATCCATTGGCTCGAGTGTATAACACACTCATATATATATATATATAGTATAACACGATCGCGGCCGATAACGCTGAACGCGAGCGAGCAAAGATGTGCTTCTCCTCACTCTCTCTCTCTCTCTCTCTCTCTCTCTCTCTCTCTCTCGCTCTCTTACTTGCTCGTGTGTGTGAGTGTATTGAGTGACTGTACTGTGGGTTCATCGTTCGCGGTTATGTAATGTGTGACTATATGGTGCAAGCGCCTCTCTTGGCTCTCTCCTCCACCGGCCAACAGAAGAAGCTTTAGAGTGAGAACGTTGCAATTGCACGTTTTTTTTCTTTTGCCATTTATTTTAATTCACATTGATAAGAAAAAAATATTTTTTGACAAAATTTGTCGAAAAAATTGCCAATTTCGATAATAGTTTTTCATACGAAAAAATAACTCTTTATTTTTCAATCTAACCAATTAATTGATTAATCATTTTTTATATCATACGGAATTGTTTTTTTGTTGTAGCGTCAGTTATTTCGATTTTCTATTTTTCACGAAAATAATAATTACCTGATCAGCAAGAAAAAAAACAATACAAGATTTTGAAAACAAAATAAACAATTGGAAATAAACAAAAAATAATTTTCGATGATCCGAAAATAATGGTCTACTAAAAAGAATATAATTTCGCTCCCCAAAATAGTTAAAACCCCACTATGGGCTCGTTTTCTTCGTAATCGTTCAAGCTCCAAATTGCCACTTGATTCATTGAACTATGATTTTTTCTCGATTTTCTACAGGCTTAAAAAATCATGCTATTGGTTTTGACCAATTTGTGATTTTTTCGAAAATTGACAATTTCGGGGTTTGAATGTTTTGTGCAATTTCGACGACTATTCAAGATACAAAAATCTGTCAGTGATGAATAAAATAAAATTAAATAGAACAATCAATGAATTAATTGGGTTGGATTGGAGCTGAAAATAATACCATAAATATAAAAATAACATAATTCCAAATATCTTTCTATCCGCATTTTCCGTTTTGAAAAAAATCGATCGCATACGAAGATTGAGATCCAACACCTGCTCGGAGAATTTGTTTGAACTGTCTGCAAGCTGTTTCCGAATAATTGCTCACCAAAATATGCGATCGAGACCGAGGATAAATATCTGTTCATATATTCGGACTATTAAATAATACATCAAATGTACAGAAAAATGCAGATAGCGAGAGATAAAAATGTGCTTGCAATATATCCCTGAACATCTGTAACTTTCTAGAAAAAAATCTGTACAAGCCGAAGAACAAACTTATTGGAATAAAAAATCATTCGAAATCATTGGTTTTTAATTAAACGAAAAATAATTACGATCAATTATTTAAAAAAAATCGTATTATTAATTACTGGAAAAAAAATAATCATCCGTCTTTTCATATAATAATTGATGATTATTATCAAATTATTTCCAATGTATTTTGATTTTGAATGAAAATCCATTGGGTCGTTTCTATAAAACCATTAAAAATCAAATTTGTCAAATTCATAAAGCCGAAATATGAATTTTTAAAAATCATCTACATAGGAATTGCTTACTGTTATAATTTTCTACGATTCTCAGATATTTTAATCGCTATTGCAGTCGGCCATAATAAACACGTGACTGCGATCAATACAAATAAAATTGCGAGGCAAATGTCAATGACACCAATGAGAATACTTCAAGAGACATTAATCGTGTATTGTAACAAACGAACGACGTCAACGTAACGTGCGTGCAGATAATCGTCATGAAGAGTTAAAAAAAAAAACAAAAATTTAATCAAAGAATAAAAAAAATATTAAATTTTTTTATTATTTTCAAATCTTTGTATGAAATTATAATATGCTGCATGCTACGAGCAAAATTTTTCGACAAGAATGTCATGAAGTGCTGATAATAAATCAGCGTAAATGGAGGGAAATCTGTCGGTTTTCGACAGGCCTACATGGGGAGCCGACAGTACGAGCCCACAGCCAAACGAATCAAGAACACGTGCTTCGTTACAGGCCGACACGCCACCTAACACGATTCTCGACGACCGGAGAATTCAGGCAAATTCCATACGAGGTATCACCCACTCTCAATCGAGCTCGATCGACAATTTTTTTTTTGTTTCTTAATAACTTAAAAAAAAAAAAAAAACAGTCTTTTATTCCAGTAATTATAAAATAGCAAAATTATTTTTTTAAATAAATTTTCCACGCTAATGATTATCTCACTTGACCAGCCTTTCACTCAACACTACTTGTGCAGAAACAACAAAAAAATTCTGAGAGATGAAAAAAAAATTAAAACGATTCTCGACGAGGGAAGTTTTCCGGAAAATACCATAAAAGTATCACAGATGCTTAATTCATGATTTTTCTTTTAAAGATTCTTGACGATCAACTTTTGTTTAAAATAAAAAATATTACAATGTTCGTTGCATTTTTCATTGAGAAAATTAATTATTCCTTTTTTTGTTTCACTTACAACAAAATATTTTTTATTATTATAAATGCATTTCTTTTTAAATGCCCAAAATTTTTTTATTTCGAAAAATTACGTCAATCTTATATGAACAAATTTTTATTTCAGGCTAATGCACACAACAAAAATAGTAGAAAAAAGTTGTACCTAATCTCATGTCGTATAACCGCGCGAGAATATCGCATTCAAACATTCACGCACGCTCTCGTCTTGGCACGATTGACACAAGTCGTGAATTGCGTAATCAAAAAAAAAAAAAAAAAAAAAATCCCTCGCTGGAAACTCAGCTAGTTGACTCTCTGTTTCGAGTATTTTTGCTTATCAGACATTTTTTTTTCTTATCATTTTGTTTCATCTATTTGGAGATAAGGAACAAAATTTTGAGCATATAACCCAGAGATAGTGATGAAGTGATCAATTTTCTCTTCTCAGTCTCATACTTTCTGTTATTGTCCATAATTTATTTTTACATGCGTCATTAATAGTCACATTTTAATTAAATCTTTGACAACAAATTAATAATAATAATAAGAATAATAATAAGAATAATAATAAGAATAATAATAAGAATAATAATAAGAATAATAATAAGAATAATAATAAGAATAATAATCATAAAATAGAAAATAAATTGCAGTACAGATTTTTTTTTTTTTTTAACGTTGACTAATTTCAGTGTTTTATTTTTTTGTCTGTTTATAGCCCAGATCGAGATAATACCGTGTAAGGTTTGCGGCGACAAGAGCAGCGGCGTACATTACGGGGTTATCACGTGTGAGGGATGCAAGGGTTTCTTCAGGAGGTCACAGTCGGCAGTCGTGAATTATCAATGTCCGAGGAACAAGAACTGTGTCGTCGATCGCGTAAACAGGAACCGGTGTCAGTACTGCCGGCTTCAAAAGTGCCTACGGCTTGGCATGTCCAGAGATGGTGAGTCAAAACATTAAATTACAATATTCGCTCAATTACATTCAATCGAACGATTAATAAATCATCAATTTATTGTTTCATACAAATTTCTCGGTTCAATTTTTAATTACAAAAAAAGCTTTTTTGAATCTCTATTTTTTCACAAATTCGTTGTTTGTTGTTACTGGCATAAATCTATATATATTTTTTTAATTCCGAAAATGATCGATTATTCCGAAATTGATTATTAAATTTTTCAATAGATTTTCAAAGTGTTTTGAGCATTCCTATGATTTTTTTATATTTGTATAAATAAATCGTCAATTTATATTTGTATTTTCATATTTTCATTCTTGTCCAATTAATTTTCGAGACCCAAAAATAATTTTGGAAGATAATTTTTGCGATTCTGCACACACACACATATATATATATATATATATATATATATATATATATATAGATATACATATATGTAATTGCGGAAATGGAGACCTGCAAACCGGAAGTGGTTAAGTCTCGGCTAGTTTATCGAATGGCCAAACTTCCCGTGTAAATTGAACGAGCTGGTTTTCGCGATTCTACCGAGAGGGCGCGCGTGAGAGAGACATTAAAAAGCGGGGGTATCGCTTGGATGCAGGCAACCAGGCAACAAGCCAGAGTTGTGTTGCTCGATAGAGAGAGAGAGAGAGAGAGAGAGAGAAGAATCCCACGTGAAATACTCTATACATGCATATATCAACATATTTATACAATATACGGGTCATTCCGAGTATATGCGTTCCTTTATCATCGGGTAGTTCAGTCACCCTACAATGAGTAACATGAAAAAACACTCCCAACCAATTTTCAAATTTTCCCAAAAATTTATTTGCACGTTATTGCCAAAAGTGGTGGAAAAAAAATTGTTTGACATATTTGATCTTTCTGAACTGTTCACGGTAAATTGTTTGTTAAATAACCAAATTTTTTAGACAGTTTCAATGGTGGGTATGATGCTCGTGTAGGTGCTACACAAAAATCAGAATTTCTTTTCCTGATGATTATTCTGGGAGGCCCCATATATAAATAAATATGCATATACATACATACATATATATATATATATATATATATATATATATATATATATATATATTTCATATATGTATACGTTATTGTACCTAAATTCGATGACCTCCTGACTCTGGCCCTTTTGCGTTTGGTCCATTATTTTGTATATTCTTCATCCTAGTATGCTTTCACTGAATTTTTTCAAATTTTTTTTTTCTTGGACTTCTAGTGGTACGAATTTTTTAAATTTCGAGTTCATTTAAATTTGAATTCTTTACATTATGTGAATTATAAACCCTGCCAGAAAAAAATCACCAGGTGAAATTACACGCCTCAAAGTGTAACCTAGCAAGATCAAACTCACCCCAAGCCTATAATTATTCGAGCAATATTAATCATTTTTAATCGAATAAAAAAAGCTAATTTAAGAAAAAAATTAAATTATTTAACAGAAATGAAAACGATTCACATTTTTTAGCCACTCAGAATTTCGATAATTCATAACTCTAAAGGACAAAGGGTGAACATTAAAAAAAAAATTGAATACTCTCTATTTAGTGTGTTGAATAATGTCAAAAATAATGGACCAAGTTGGAGACAGAGAGTCCGGAGATAGTCGAATTGAGACGGAATGCCCCATACATGCATACACATGTATTGAAGACGTGGGGCATTTGTTTCCTAGCAGAAACGGCAGGCGTTCTAGTCGGGGTGTACGACCCCTTATCAGTGAGTCCCTTTCCTCGTCCCGGACTCGGGGCCCATTCTTATCAAAAGCAAGTTCCAATGTTTCTCCCCACGTACACATGTATATGTGGAGACGAGCATAAGTTACAGTGGGACGGGAAAGAGAGATGAGGAAAGAGGACAAGGAGAGAGAATGAGTGTATAGTCGCAGTAATAAACGCAGCTCACAGCAGCCTCTCTCTCTCTCTCTCTCGTTCTTTTTCTCTTTCTGTATTTCAGGGCACCGGGATGATTAACTTCCTCAACTATAACAAGATTTGTCAGATAATTTCACCTGTCGTATTTAATTCATTTTCATTATTTTTCTTATTTTCATATTTCAATTTCGATCGGACTTGCGAGTGCAAATATGGGGAAAATAATAAATGAATTTTGATAAAATTCTGCATACTTTTTTTTTCTATTCACATAAAATTTGCCAGGTCAAGACAGCAGGTCGGTCTCATTTGTTATCAGTAAAAGATTTGCGATCGAATGAGGTAGTGAAAGAAAAATAAATCCCATTCTGGGCGTCTCACAACAGAACATTTTGTAACGTCGTATTTCATGTCGCTATAACTTTGTTTTTGTTCGACCAATTAAGATTTCATTGTAGGGTTTTCGAAAGGCTGAGGGGAAAATCACAGTCATTGAATGGTGTTTGAATCATTCCGATTTCTAAATTTTTATTGATTTGATAGCATTTTGAAAACACATGGAAATTGACAAGAATTGCCAAAATCGATGGACTGACTCAAAAAATATGTATGAAACTTATGAAATAATGAGATCAAATCGTATGATCAAATCGTATGAAATAATGAGATCAAATCGAAATCACAACGCGATCAGGGAGCAAAGTTATGCGAGCTACGTTTACACGAGTGCATAGAATCACTTTTAGTCTTTGCCATTTTTATACAGTTCATGTTCGGATTTTATATTTTCGTTGACAAAATTTTTATTCTGAAATCCTCTCTCTCTCTATCTCGAAAAAAAGATCTTCTCCCTCGCAGAAAGAGTTCTACGAGGGAGGAAGATTATATATATATATATGTATAATAGTAAAGGAAGAGAGTCTGTCTCTCTTACTCGATGCTGGTGTGGCGTTTGCCAGAGCCAGCAAACGAAACGAACGAGAGAGGCGCGAGAAACGCAACGCGTTTACTGATAAGGGGACACGTATAGCTCATGCGCTATATATAGCACCGAGAAAACTGCATCGGCCATGAGGGGAGGGGGAAGAGACTTTGCCTAGTAGGAGCCCGCGTGTTCTCTTCCTGGTCTTTGCTCTCTCTCTCTCTCTCTCTCTCTTTCTCCTTTCTAATGTGCTGTGTATGTGATGTGCTGTGTATGGGGCGTTCCATACCAAATCGACGAGTCACTTTCGCCTGTCAGCCTGTCAATTTTTGTCAATCCGATCAACAATGATTTATATCATTTCACCAAGTGAGAAGAGATTTCCCAATTTGTTTAAAAATATTCATCTGTTGCGTTTCAAAGTTAGAAATTTTTGAAACTATCACTGCAATATGAAATTTGATTATAGTGAAAATTTAATTAATTTTGTAAAAACCATTGTAAAAAATTTCCCGATCGAATCAATCGTTTTGAAGCTTACTTTTGTGCGAGATACGCGGAAAAAAATATTGTTTTACTGCAATAATTTTTCTTTACATTCTAAAGGTGAAAAATAAATTTGTCGAAAATCGAACAATTTTTTTTTTTACAATAAAATTGAGATTATTATTGTCGCAACAAGAACGATTTTGAACCGTGTGGGAGGTCATTGAATACATATGTATATATTCAAAGATCTCCCACACGCCTCCCATACGTGATTTTTTAAGGGCTTAACATATATATATATATATATATATATATATATATATATATTATATATATATATATATATATATATATATATTGCCTTTTAAAAAATGTCGAGGCTAATGAGTGGGTAATTTGAGACAGAATGTCCTAAATATGTGCCCAAGTACGTATATCTGTTTTCATGTAAAATATAGGTGTATACACATGTATATACGCACTATGCTACATGGATATATGAATATGTGTACGCATCAAGTTCGTCTCTTCATTTCTCTTTCTCGCGACTCTCGGTCGATCACCCTTTGCCTCGCTTCTCGACAGTTTCGTTTTTTCTCCTTCTCTCACTTACGCTCACACATTGTCCCTATCCATTCTCTCGCTGCCTTCTCTTTATCTCTTTTTTTTTTGCTCATTCTATTGCGACGCCTATATTTCTTTTTCTTAACCACCATCTTTATTCTTTTTTTTTTTTTTTTAGTATTTCAAGTATTACATACATGTATACACATGAAAATTCTTCTACTCTGAACCGTTAGAAAATCGTGAGGCAAGTTAAAAATTTGTCAAAAAGAAACATTTCGTTAATTTATTTATTTACGTAGTTTATTAATTTTTGTGACACTGCATCGAACATATTTTTGCTCGTGAAATGATTAGATTTTTTTTCCATACTTATGTGTACCTTACAAATTATTATTTTTTATTCACGTTTTATCGAATTTATTTAATTAATTTTTTTGTGTTAATTTGCACAGCTGTTGTCAAAATTCCAATTTTTTCATAAATTACCCACTTGTTATAGCTACAAAAATTCGTCCAAGTGTACAGTCTGCGTGTTTACGTTTGAAATTTGCCGGGAAACTTCGTGCCAAAGCCAAATTGCATTTTAAATTAAATTGAGACACAAAAATACAGTTTGTCGAAAAATTCTCAGCTCGAATGAATTATTACGCTGAGCTTAAAATCCAATTAAGGCTACTTGATTATAAATTCGTGATTTTTATTATCTTTGAATTCCCTAAAAACCGCCGAAATTCTCCATATCACGAATTAAGACAAAAATCATTTGTATAGGAAATTTGTAGACTATGTAGGAAATTGTGACATCGTTACTTTCATCCAGTATCGTCACTTTTATCTAGAACTTTCATAAACTCGCATTACACCAAAGTAATAGTACTATTAGTTGCCCAAACTATCATTATATTTTAAAAAGCAAAAAAGCCCAGGTTAATGCCCTTTGATGTCTTATTATTATATACATATATAGTTTTAAGCCAGATCTTGAGCTGGCCTGACGTCACGTGGTCGAACTTCCTCCACTCTTCTTTCAGCGCATCCCCCTCTCTTGTTTTCACAATACGATTCGCTATGTATATAACACACACATATATATATATATATATATATAGAAGCGAGCTTGCTAGCGGTTCGTAGTCTGTGACGTATTCCTGACGTCACGCGTACCAAACGCGAAGCTTCCGCGTTCCCCATCGCGCATGCGCCCCTTTCTCGATCTTTCTCTCTCCCCGCTCTCTTCCTCGCACTCTCTCAATCTCTCTCTCTTTCTCTCTCTCTCTATCTGTGCCGTCCCTCGCTCGGTCTATTTATCTCTTTTTCTATAACTCTGACAACGAAACGAACGATCGTCCAAACGAAAGGGCCTTCTATTATAATAGCAGAAGAAACCGGACTGGAACGCGCAGACTAGACGGAGAAAACCGACTCTGATGCTCTGGAAAGGCGCGTGGGATTCACAAATCGTTCCCACGCGTTTCAATGAGTGACGATTATTATTTTTTTTTTTTCGTGCAGTTATTTGCAACGAGAAAACTTGATTTTTGTTTAGTCCGAACGAGATCCAAATTTAAAAAGAAAAATTAATCGAGAACATTGATTATTTCTTGATTTTGCTTCCTCGTGGAGAAAACTTTGTTTTAATTATAAAAAATAAAATAAAAGAAATAGAGTTTTCTAATTTTTCAACGTTCAAAGCTCCACAGTAAAGTAGTATAGACCAGACATATAGCAAATATATATATATATGTATATTTGCTATATGTTTGCTAAATATATATATATATATATATATATATATATATATATCTTGGATATATATTGAATATATTTTCGACAAAAACTTCTATGGCGTCGATATATCAAAAATATATCCGGGTATAAAATATATCCAAAATACGTTTGAAATTACCTCCTGATATTATGTGAAGCGATGAAAAGTTTTATATTTAGGACCAGCTGCTGCCCGCTGCTCTGCACGCGTTCAATCTGCGTAAAAACATTTTACCCCTTTTTACCCCCTTAGGGGTTGAATTTCGGAAAATCCCTTCTTAGTGGATGCCTACGTTATAGAAGGAATATACTCGCCAAATTTCATGTTTCTAGGACCAAGGGTTTGGGCTGGGGGTTGATATATCAGTTAGTCAGCCATCTTTTCCTTTTATGTGGTACTGACTGCTGCTCGCGGCTTCGGACGCATTGAATCAGTGTAAAAACATTTTACCCCTTTTTATCCCCTTAGGGGTTGAATTTCGAAAAATTCCTTCTCAGTGAGTCTCTACATTATAAAATAAAACTACTGACCAAATTTCATATTTATAGCTTCAGCGGTTTCGTATCGCGATGATGAATCAGTCAGTCAGGATATGTTATTTTATATAATATATTGATAACCTTTTTTATAGATATACCTCATCTCCACGGAGAAAACTTTCCATGACTTACAACTTCAGCCACTTTAGCTTTAGTCCCCTATTAAAAAATCCATTGCGATATTATCTCGCAGCTTCGATATTCGATTGAAACCAAAATAAGGGCCAATGAAAAGTGTAGAAAGACGGGAGAGCGCGCGCGCAGGTCGCTCGCGCAGGTCGCGCGGCAATACGAAAAGTTAATAGAGAAATCAACGGCGCGCGCCCATCGATACTGGTACATATATAAAAGAGGAGGGCAATTGATTTCAATAAAGTGCACACGTTTACGATCTTTGAGGGCCTCGCGCGAATGTCTGACGAATGGTCAGAGACACGAACACTCAATGGACATGCGTACATGAGATATTTTGGCCCATTTCAGCAAGCCCGCTGACCCCACCGCGTTTGATTTTAACAAAACTGTATATTACTATGGGTCCGTGGATTACAAAAAAAAAACAAATAAATCGATTGCCCATCTCTGAGATTTTAACCTTCAAATATTCCCAATTAAAAAAAAAAATGTTTATTTCAACCAAGAATATTTCGGAATCAGCTAATCGTATATACAAATATAGCGTTTGCTTTTTGCTCATCTTGAATTCATTTTTTTTCTTTTATAAAAATGAACTGTAGAAAAACCTAAAAAAATAGCCGGAGAGATGTGACCCAGAGCCCCGTTTTATTAATAACTATTTATTTTTTCCTGAGCGAGAATTTCACTTGGACGGGACTAGCTTGATAATAATGACAAGAATGAAAATAATAACATAAATTATCAATATTATGAAACTTTAAAGATAGAATAAAAAAAGTTTAATATCGGTAAAAAGTAATTATGATGTTTGATTGTTTTCGGCTCATTTGAGAAGAGAGCTTTTGATCGCGGCATTCTTATGATTGAATCCGCTCCTCTTTGTTTCGACTAATTGCGCATATTTCATCCCCTTTCCATACTTCGAAATCTCTCTCGCTTTTTCATTTAAAAAAATCCTGAGACCTCGCCATCTCTTCCTCTCTCGCATTTGCCCATCGACGATTCACCACAATTTTAACTCTCATTTATATAAAAATCCTTGGAGATCTTCGTAGTGCATATATATATATATATAAGATGATTCCATTTAATTAATTTATTCAATTCAACCGAGGTCGTTTGTCTCCCTTGAGGACAGTCCTCGTCATTTTTTTTTTCATCTCTTTCGCCATCTTTTTCTCATCAACGTCCCGAGATTTTTCAAAACTCTTTAATGGAATGATTAATCGTTCATGCTTTGGCACTCGTCCATATATATTATATTTCATATAATACTCGCCATCAAGTATTACATGAAAAAAAACTTGATTGCTCCTTTTGAATTTTTATATGTTTTTTTTTCCTCCCTTAAATTTATTTGTAAAATACGAAAAAATATTTGTAAATGATTTATACGTGTAAAATGTGTAAATGGACGGAAAAAACGGAGAAGTAATTCGCAAGTTTCAATTTGCTGATTTTCGTCCCGAATTTCAACTAGCTAATTTGAGATTTGTTCGAATTTGCTTATTCTTCAAATTTTTCCAACAATTCCATAAATTTTGGCACCCTTTGGAAAATTCTTGCCAGATTTTGTAGACACTTTAGTTTTTTTAAATAAAATCTGGACGTTTCGATTGATTCTATTGACATTGAATACCAAAAATTGTTAAATGATAATCTATAAGCAAAAACTTTTATTTTGCTTCGTCTACGAGAGAGCAGAAACTAAAACAAAAATGCAGTGAGCAAAAATAGTAATACATAAAAATCATATATTTTTATGTGAATAAAATTGAACGATTTCGTAATGATTGATTTCTTTTAATTTCAGTTCCATTTATCAAGATTTATAATATATTTCATGATATTTATTTTACCAAGAAAAATAAATTTAATTAAAAATATTTAATTATGCGTGAGTTTGAAAAAAAAAAATCTTTTTTCCTTCCAGCCGTTAAATTTGGACGTATGTCGAAGAAGCAGAGGGAGAAGGTCGAGGACGAGGTGAGATTTCACAGGGCGCAGATGAGAGCAGCATCGGAAACTGCACCGGACAGCAGCGGGTTTGAGCACCAAACACCGAGCAGTTCCGATCAGCATCATTCGTACAACGGCGGGTCAGTATTAACCAAGCAAAGTAACAAAACAAAACCAACAAAAAAATCATCAAAATTACAAAAATTTAAAATATTTTTGGTATTATCAATTTCACTTAATTTACCAAAAAATTTCACGATTGTTAATATAAATCGAGGTCATTCCAAGCCATTGGAAAATTTTCAAATTACAAACTCATTGCGAGTGTGAGAAAAATTGCAGACAGAGTGAAAAATGAGGATAATTTCTTCGATAATCTGAAAAGCTTCGCAGCAGTTAGTGGCCAAAAAATATATCTGAATAAATAAAAAATTACAATCACTAAAAAAGACATCTGAATAATGACAATCATTAAACACAAAAACGGGCACTGTAATAAAATTACGATCATGAAAAAAAAAAAAACAATTTGTAGCAATCACCAAAAACAAAATGACTCCTGAAAGAAGTTAAAAGGATTCATTGGACGTAGAATTTTTTTAATTAAAAAAGCGATAAAAAAAATGGTAATGCAAAAATAAAACGTTTATAAACCTACGTAAAAAGGACATTCATAAAAAGCGAGATGAAAATATTTGTAAAAAAAAAATGAGAGTCCTAAACAAGACCCGAAATTATAATACATAAAACTATGAAACTTTTCGAAAAAATATCTTAAACATTTCACCTTAAAAAGTACGGGAATTGTGAAGAAAAAATAAATAAAAGAAATCCTGAAGTCAAGAAAAAATAGCAAAACGACTCATCTGTTGCTGGCCCATAATGATTCATCATTGTCATCGAGATTCATCCAGAAATTTTCTCAAAGATTCTCATCAGGCACACTCACTCACAATCATCCGCAGAGATCACATGCCCCAATCGTGTAGCGATAAAAAAAAAAAGTTTAGCGATAAAAAAAAAGTTTAGCGATACGAATTATTATGAAAATTATTTCTTCTTTTTTTTTTGTAGTTAAAATACAAATTGCCCGGATTCTTTTTAATTGTGTATTCGTTCTCTCTCTCTCCCTCTCTCTCTCTCGTTATTGAAACTTCAGCTATACGTATGGTGGAAGCGAGTACGCGTCACCAGGACCGGGCACCGGTGGCTCGGGTTATTACAATCATCAGGCAATGGCTGGTTACGAGCTGAGCGCCGATTACGTTGACAGCACGACGGCCTACGATCCGCGACCGAATCAGACTCAGGTCGATGCCGTTGCCCCCGACACTCCATCCGTAAATGCGACCGGAGTATTACCGAGCGTCGTCACTACAGGTAAAATCTTTCTCTCTTCATTTTTAAATATATATATATATATATATATATATATATATTTATTTATATTTATTTATTTATAAACATATATATATATATCAATATTTTTGAGCAATTTAAAAATAAGGTTAAGCTTGAAATTAGACTTAACTCAAGTACGAAGCTAAACAAGAAATTAAGTTAAAATTTATTCAAATGAGTTGATACTTCATATACATATGTAGTAATTGAAAAAAATCCCACGTGTTATTTGAACAGAGCAAAACGAATTTGTTCGATTATATTGAATTTTGGGTCAAAGAAATATTTGATCAAGACAAATTTTTATCTAAATTCAATTTGATTTCATTTGAGTCAGAGACAATTTATTTTGTAAACGTTAAAATTCATGAAAATCTGCGCGATGGAATGGCTATACGCGGAGGAAAAAAAAATCATCACGATTTTACGAAAGTTTTGTGTTAATGTTAGTAATCGATATTAACTGTAAATCACACGAGACGTTGCAACGTTTGACATAGATTTTTTTTGAATTTTGCAAATATCTCTTCCATAATTCCCTAAATCGAATTTAAAAAAATAAATAATTAAATACTACCTACACATCAAATCCTCATCTTTCTTTTGTTCCAAGTTGCATTTGCTCGATAAATGGTCGAACGACCTTATACGTTATTTACGATAAAAATCAATTTTGCCGCAGTCAGCCAATGTTGGTATAAAAAAATGTTTCACCATAATCGAAATGAAAAAAAATTAATGTATAAAATGTACAAAATTTAAACAATTTAATTGAAAAAAATGTAAATTAAACGAAATAGAGTAATTAAAATTGAATTAACGATATTAAAAAAATTTGACAAATTTGACGAATGAAAAATTGAGCGAATACATTTCTTTTTTTGGTTTTTTCGTGTCACAAATGGTGAGAATTTGTGACTCTTATGAAACGTGACTAGTATTTGACATGAACATTTGTGCCTCCCCGACGAAACTAGGAAAATCACTGTCCGCCTCGACGACCGGAAGTGGAACAGGTGGAGGTGGAAATAGCTCGGGTAGTGGTGGTGGTGGTGGTGGCGGTGGTGGTGGTGGTGGTGGTGGTGGTGGGGGTGGGGGTGGAGGTGGGGGTGGTGGGGGTAGTAATAGTGGAAATAACGGTGGTGGAAATAACGGAAATGGTAGCGGTACAAGCGGTGGTGGGGTTAGTGGTGGTACCGGAAGTAGCTCAAGTACCGTCAATCCAGGCGGGGGTGGCTCGTTAAGCGGCGGTGGAATTGTTGCCGTTAAACAAGAGACCACGGTCGAGCTAGCGAGTCTCGGTCATGGCTCATACACGATGGTCGACTCTACGACATTTCTGAGCGGTCAACAACAGAGGGTCAACAATCCAAACGAGGATGACGAAGTCCCTAGTCTGCCCAGTATGTCCCATGCGAGATGTGAGATTTTATGTTTCGTGTTCCTTCGCACTTTGCATCAACTTCCTTTTTACCTTAATAACCTCTCCAATTAATTTCATTATTATTTCATTAATTTAAAAAAAAAAACATTTGCCTCAATTGATAAATTATATATTTATTTTAGAATTTTTTTCAAATTTTATTCGAACAAATGTTTTTATTTTCATAAAAAAATAAATCTTAGTTTGTTTAAAAGATCGGATTTTTACTCGTAAATCCTACTTATTGATAGATCCTGATCTATGTGGATCGAACATTCAGCTCACTTGTATTAAAATTTAAGTTCGAGCTAAAAATCCATTTTAAGATCGAGCTTGGGACTAACAATTCGGGCCTCATTGATTTTTATTTTATTTTCATATACTTTTGCTCCTGCACATTTCATCTTTCGAGTAGAAATACATTTTCGGAAATAATAATAAAATATTCCTTTTTGTCTTTGTGCTCTCCATGTGTAAATAAATTTGTGTTGGTTTTTTTTTTTTTCTTGTCCTATTAATAAATGCACGAAAAAATCACAAAAAGTTTTGTTCTATTGAATCTGCTTGACAGAGATGTGTGAATTTAATTTTGTTAATTCGTGAATCAGAAATGAAAACAAAACAAGTACCGATAATATCGTGACATTTTTTTTTTACACTCGTGTTTTTGGTTTGCACTAATCTTTTACCACACTCATCCACTTTTACTTCATTTATTCAGCACGCTAAATCCACTCGGAAAATAAATGTTCAATGTTTGCTCTTCTTCAACGCACGATATTACCCTCCAAAACTAACATTACAATTTTTCCTTTTTTTTTTCTAATTACAATTTAACGAAACTTTTTTTCACTCCGTTGGATTGTAAATTATTTCTTTTACTGCTTTTTTCTCTCTCTCTAACACTATATATATTGATCCTTAAAAATAATCTGTGGCCCGCTTAATAAAAAAGAAAATTGCATGTCGGTGGAAAATAATAAAATGGAAAAAATGTAAAAAAAAAAAAAAAGTTTTCTCTTCCGGCTGTCGACGCGGTTGTAGTGCCTCAGAGACGATTGGCTAAATTGATTTATTGCTCATAAAAACAAATGTAAATAAGAATAAATAATAAAACATTGAAATGTAAATAATTTTTTTTTTTTTCTTCACAGATCCGGCAGAATTGAATGAGCTATTGTCCAAGACGATAGAGGACGCTCATTTGAGGACCTGCCTGCTGAAAACCGACGAGATACAGGAAGCATTTCGCAGACCTCACGATCTCACAAAATTGATATATTACAAGAACATGGCGCATGAGCAGCTCTGGCTCGAGTGTGCCCAAAAATTGACAACTGTCATACAGCAGATAATTGAATTTGCAAAAATGGTACCGGGATTCTTAAAGCTCACGCAGGACGATCAGATCGTTCTGCTAAAGGCCGGTGAGTTTGCAAAAAAAAATTTTTTCGTTTTTCGAGACAATCTTTTTACGGATAATTTTTTCAATGATAAATAATTAAAATTAATTTTGTTAATTATTTTTTATTTCACTACTAAAAAATGATCATTGTTGCGATCAATGTTTTCTAAATTATATAATGAATAATGTAAACGTGCTATTTTTTTTTTCATCGATGTACTTAGTGGTAAGAATTTCGTTTTTCGAATCCAAACCAATGCTTGCAAAAAACAACATTTTTTACACAAATGAACCTCAAAAATCATTACCAATATTTTTTAAATATGATTTATCCTGTATAATAATGAATCTTAGGTATCAATAATAGAGAAAAAATATTCCTACGAAGATATTTAAAACATTTTCGTTTAAAAAAAAAATTGTTTTCGTTTTTAATTGCAGGTTCCTTCGAGTTAGCTGTCCTACGTATGAGCAGGTATCTCGATCTTCAACAAAATTGCGTACTTTACGGTGACACGATGCTGCCACAGGACGCATTTTACACCACGGACACGGCCGAGATGAAGCTCGTATCGTGCGTTTTTGAGCTCGCGCGAAACGTCGCTGAGCTCAAGCTAACGGAGACCGAACTCTCGTTATACAGCGCGGCTGTTCTCCTCAGTCCCGGTTAGTATCCACACAAACATTGACTCGTCGATGATTAATTTAAAAAAAAAACAAATTTTACCAATTTATTAACAATTCCTTCATTCAATTTTACGAATTTATTAATAATATATATAGCGGATTATGGCAATAGTCCTCAAGTTATTACACTTGCTTTTTTTTCAAACAAGAAAATATCAGCGGGTCGATAACAGTCGAGTTTTTTTAAGGCAAAACATCAACATTTTTGAAAAAGTCTTCGACCGTTTTCGTTTCCCATAGTTAGATCGTCGGTCCGATGTAAGGCCCAAATTTTCATAAATCTCAAAGCTGCGATTCAATGTAAGGATAAATTCTTACAAGGGCCAATAACGTCTGATAAAAAAATCAAACCCTGTATAAGTCCCAAGACTGTGTTATGTAAGGCCCATCATAGGTCCCAATGCGGTGAAATAAATATAAGACCCAAGACTCAATCA
The DNA here is from genome assembly GCA_963669185.1 of Dyspetes luteomarginatus. Lineage (NCBI taxonomy): Eukaryota > Metazoa > Arthropoda > Insecta > Hymenoptera > Ichneumonidae > Dyspetes > Dyspetes luteomarginatus. Next base: position 15,575,014 of record OY769906.1, read on the forward strand.
GTCCGCGTTCTCTGCAGTATAAAGAGTGAATTTTCACCAGGCCCAATAATGCCCAAACATAAGGCCCAAACATACATAAGGCCCAACTCTGCACAGTATAAGGCCCAAATTTTTTTTAGGCCCCAAAACTGACCAACATAGGCCCGAACCTTCATAAGTCCCAAGGCAGACCAATATCGATCTCCCAAGTTCCAAAGCTGTTTAATGCATGGCTCGATGCCAATACTTTCCAATATGAGACTCGATCCTCGGAGGTCACCGGGGGCGCAATTTGCAATTAATTGATTTATAATCATTGATAGAAAAAAATTAAATATTTTTGAATAATCAAAAAAAAAAAATGCTTCAGTAATTTATGAAGTTTTTAAATTTCATTCCAACAGATCGACCGGGTTTGAAAGGACTGGCCGATATAACGAGGCTGTCGCAAGCAGTGATAAAGGCGCTCAGATGGGAGCTCGATCGTAATCATGTCGCCCCAATAAAAGGTGATGTGACAGTTTGCGACGCAATGCTGGCTAAAATACCACAATTGAGGGAGATCTCGCTATTACACATGGACGCACTTGCAAAGTTCAAAAGATCGCAGCCTCATCTTGAATTTCCGGCACTTCACAAAGAATTATTCAGCGTCGATAGCTGAACTACCGACGAGGCGCAGGGTGACCCGATGCTGGCAGACGACGAGGAACGCGAGTGATACGGGGCCTTGTCAAGGTAATTTATTTTATATATGAAAAAAATTAACAAAATAAAATAACCAATCGATTAATCTAATAATTTATTAATTTTGGTCACTCATCAATTTGATAATAATTTTTTTATGATAAGAAAAATTCAAATAAAAAAATAAATATTGATTGATGTATCGATTACATCAATTAATCTATTTATCGATTCATTATTGCCTTGCTGGAAGATAAATAAACATGACATGTTTTTTTATTTCACATTTTTACATGGAATATTGGAATTTTTGGATGAGGGATTTTTGGACTTTTAACGATTCGAAAAATGACGTAAAGTGCCATTTTCTGGTGCCCATTTTTCAGCTTCTGTTCGATCGATTAATATTTATTTCGAGTGTTTTGAAAACGCCACAAATTAGTTTGAGGAATGACCTTTGGCTCGTTTCGATATCTTAATTTTTGTGACTGTGAGAGAAGTTTGAAAGTCGCTGGAAAAAATTTAATAAATTAAAAAAGAGCGAAACGGTACTCTAACTTTGAAAAATTCTTTGAAATTCGTAAAAACACCGTGGCTGTATGGCATTTGGTGAGATTTTGAGGTACGAACGATAACGAGTAAAATGCCCATAAAGTGACGTCGCAAACCCATATCGGAGTTCAAAGTTACAACAATTTTTGTAAACGTTTTTTTTTGCCCATAACGAACTTTTCTTTTTCCAAACTAGTTTCAGGCTCCGTATTTTGCTTAAAAATTCAAAAAATTATCAAAAATATTATATTAATGAATAACAGAATATAAATTAATAGAATTTATTTATTTCAAATTTTTATTACGATTAAATTTTATTTTATTTTTTGGTCAAAATCTCTAATTGTCTCGTTGTTTTTATTCTGTTTCAGATTATTTCCTTCGTATTGAACATATTGGGCCTTAAATAAACATAACATTGTTAAATATAAAGTATACATAAAAGCAACATAAAGTATATATATAAGGTATGTAGAAGTATATATATATATACATGTATGTATATACATATATATATATATATATATATACATATATATCAATTTAAGATAAATATATCTATATATATACACAAAAAACATTGCGCATATATATAGAGAGAGATGAGCTATCGGTTGTTATGAATACATACACAAAGTATATTATTGACTAATTACGGTTGAAAAAAAAAATGAAAAGAGAGAGGAAAAAAGAAATCACACCTGGTCAGGCTCGGGGACGAAATCGAAGGTATCTCGTGAGACACGTGATTTTTTTTTTCCGCGGTAATAAACGAAATTTGACATTTTCCCCTTCCCTCGCCCATCTTTGACATGTTCGACTCTTGAAAAGAGTGTTGATTATTTTTCGTGCTCACTGGAAAGTTAAACTCTTCGTTCTTGTCCCCGTGCCGTCCTGGCTGCGAAACATCCCCCCGCCCCCAAAACACACATCACACACACACACACACACACACACAGCGACGTAAACAAAAGTAGTTAGATATTAATTGACATGAATTAAACGAATTAACGTTTTGGTTCCCGCACTTTTTATTGACGCGCTTCTGAAATATGTAAATATTACTTCCCTGGCAGCTCACGTAATTTTTTTTTGTCATCGTAAAATTGATTTAATGGAAAAAAAATTTAATTGATAGTTTGCAAAAATAATTTTGTTTTTTTCGTCTATTTTTCAAAAATACGTGTGCTGTTTCTCGAACGAGACTCAAGAACCAAATATCTCTCGTGGGAGACTCGTTAATATTGAGCATTGCATGATAAAAAAATTATTTCTCAATTGGATGATGGTTTTTTGGTTTCTTAAATTTTAATTAAGTTTTGATTGATCACAAATTCGATTTGCCAGAATTTATTGGCTCCATAAAGAAATCTTGTTTCCATACATTTGATTAGCTTGATCTCAATAAAAAAATTTGTTCAAATAATTTTTCATTCATTGACGTAAATTTCTTTTGATAAATTAATTTTATCCGAATACATTTTTTCTTTGACTAAAATAATTCGTTATTTTTCAAATATTTTTTACAAACCTTTTTTTCATTGTATAAAATAATACGTAAAGTGAAGAGAGAGAAGGGCTGTGAGTGAGAAGAGAAGTCGAGATGAAAATGAAAAATTCGCAAAGAGTCTCGAGAGACCGGAAGTAATGTTTGCACGTACGTACAAATACAAATGAAACAAAACAAACAAATAAAAAACGTAAAGAGTTAAAGTAAACTAAACAAATGTGGATTTAAGAAAAAAAAAAATGCGGTGAAGGATAGCGATATGTAGATAATGATTTAACGTGAGGAACGAGAGAAAGAGAGAGAAATAATAATAAACGCCACGGTGCGCCAACTGATACGTTAATATGGTTAAAGTATATATATAGAAAAATGGAATTAAAAGAAGAGAGAGAGAGAGAGAGAGAGAGATAGAGAGAAGTGTGTGAAAATTATTCTATTGATTAATGAATAAAAAATAAATAGAATTTTCATTTAATTGTAGTGCGAATTATACATACAAAAATAAACACAAACCCACTCGCGGACACGGGACACGACAAAAAAAAACAATGAAAATACATGATGGAATAAAAGAGAAAAACGAAAAATGAAACACAAACGAGAGCTCTAACAGACACTGAGGTAAATTAATTAATTAAATTAATTTTTAAACAAAATTAATTAAATCGATAATCAATTGAATTTATTAAATAAATTAATTATTGATTTTTATTAAAAAATTCGTACACCCATACAAGTTACAAATAAAAATTACTATCGCAATTTGAAGTTAAATTTTATAATAATAATATAATAAACAGAGGGAGAAGAAAAAATCACGTTGACGGATATATATATATAAAGTATATTTAAACAATTCGAGGGACGATGAGAGTCGTCGAACGATTTTTTTTTGTTTCATGATTTTCGGCCAACTCGTCGTATTTTTTATGTGTCGCTTTTCGAGATCTTCTCTTTTAGCTCGCATTCATTATGGGCATAGAAAAATTCTCGATCTGCGCAAATTTCACTTTGATTTTTCAGGCCAGTTTTCTGATATTGTGAGTTTTTTTTCTAGTAGAATTGTACAATGGGAAATTGAAAAAAAATATTTTGCTTCGTGAAATCGGATTCTTTAAACGTGTATCTTTTTTAATATTTGAAAATAACCGCGGAATTATTTTTATTATTTTTATTGATGAAAAATATTAATATTAATTAAATGACATTCATTAAATTATTTAAAAACCTGTTTTAGTTAATAAATTAGAATTTTCTCAATGTATTTTTAAAGCTGACATTAAAAACCTGTGAATAACAAAAATACAATTACAAAATACAAAAAAAAAGACAATGAAATGAATTTTAATTTTTCGATGTTAAACATTTTTTAGTGATTATTTCCAATTTGTTCTTCGAGCATTTCGATTTTTTTTAATGCGTGTATTAATTATTAAAAACAAAAATTTGATGAAAAAAACGATTGGTAAATAAATTTATTTAATTGATCAAAATCATTTATTCAATTAATTTGGAAATCACTATAATTATCGATCAAAAAATTGGACTGTCTGACTGTTTTGTTCAAATCGCGCTCATCCTTCAGTCGCCAAACTCACGAAAAAAAAAAAAAAAAAATGTTCTCGCGAAATTTTCGTACCGTTCGACGCCTCTCATAATAATAAATAAATGAATTCTCGCTTCATGCAGGATCTTTGGAAGTTGACGATGATCTAGCTTTAAGAATTATGGTATTCGTAGACGATAAAGAGACAGGACGAAAAAGAAAAAAAAACGTAAAACGAGATTGTTCATGCGATCACCACGATGGTTCAACGAAAATCAGCAATGTGTAAAAAAAAATGGAGAGAATTGTAAAAAAAAAAAAAAGATCGAAAGAAATTGTAAAAAAAATCCGAAGGGGTCAAAGTATATCTGTATACATATTTTTCAGCGAGCAAGAAAAAAAAACGATTGTATTTGAAAAAAATTAGAAGATCGCAGGATAAAGCAAAAATGGCGGAGAGTGTAAAAAAAGACACCAAAAATGTGTTCGACAACACGACGAAAGAAATATATATGTCTATATATATATATATATATATATATATATATATATATTAACAGAACGTCGAGAAGGAAAAAAAAAATACGAATTAAAAAAGGTACCTGTCACGATTGTTAGAAGGGAGATTGAGAGGACGAAAAGCCGAGTGAACGAAAAATCTGAATGAGTGTGGATCGAAAAAAAAAAATGAAAGAAAAAAAAAGTCACGTGGACCATCGTGAGTGAAAGTTCGGATGATCGAGCGGATGAAGGATAAGAAATACACACACTCGAAAAAAAAAACACTCCCTAGACTTAAAAACCCCAAATTCCCCCCCTCCATTGAATAATAAAGATAAAGAAAAAAAAACATGCGAATTTAAGGAAAATCATACAGAGAACAGACGAGCAGTTAAGAGCGTAAATAAATTGTAAAACAAAAGAATAAGAAAAAAAACAAGTGTAGTCTATTAATTTAATTCGTGAAAGGAAAAAAAACAAGCTGCAAAGAAAAAATTATTTCTCGACGAAAAAAGTAATCAAGATATTATATTGCGTAATAGAATTATAATAATTATTAACGACGCCCTAGGGAAAGGAAAATTGAGTGAGCGAGCGACTGATAAAAAAAAAAGTTAAAGTGTGTATAATAAGAAATAATAAAAAGTGTAAGTGACGCTTTGGTTAATTGAATATTAAAAAAAAAAAGTGCGAAAGTTTTGTGCGAGAGACCCAAGATTGATGAAAAAAAAAAAAAAAAGAAAAATCCAACGAGTTAGCGGGAATTTGGCGAATTTTTTTAGAGATCACGAAAAACTCGAGTGCATTTTCAGGATTTACGAAATTCTCGGGGGAAAAGGAAAATAAACTTGTGCGAAAATGGCCTTTTTGTACTAATAATTCTAAATTTCGATTTATATTTTTGAAATATCCGAGGCAGGAGGCAAAAACGACAAGGGATACACGCATGCACGCACGCGCGCACACACACACACACACACACACACAGACGGGTGTCAATGGAGTGAAATATATACAAGAAAAAATTAAATTTGGACTATTGTCCAGCACTAGAAAAAAAAAACAAAAGAAAAGTTTGCACTATTGGGGCTGCCTCTGCTCTAATCCGTTAAAGGTTCAGCGAGCTCTATTGTGAACCCTTCGCGAGGAGATGTGAACAAAAAAAAAAGAAAAATGATTCAATTTTTCTCGCTTCTCTATAGTCGATTTTTTTTCGTACGTAATTAATTAAGGACATTACAATTAGGGCAGACGTTGTCTCGAGATAAAAAAAATTCGAGATTTCGGTAAAAAAAAAATATATATATATATTTCACGGCCTCATCGCCAACTCTCGGACTGATTACGTAATGGAAAAAAAAATAGACTTAAAAAAAACACATTTTCGTCTAATATTCGATAACTCGATCGTAGAATGCGTGCTTTAGGATGTAGACAACATAAAAAAAAAAAAATGATGAAATATACTTTTATCAATTTTACGTCTGTCTTTTTATACATCTAAAAAAAAAAAACAAAACAAAAAAAACGTCATAGTGAGAATTTTAGATTTCTTTTTTCAGTGAGACCCTCTTTTCTCGCACGTGCTAATTAACATAGTTTTTTGTCGAACGAATTTACAGAGTGAATGATTACGTAATTAGGATTTTTAAAAATCACAAATTTATATATAATAATATTACCAATATTATTATTATTATTATTATTCATATTACTGTTATTATTATTATCGTTATTATTATCCTTATTATGTACATATTTATATGAAATTCGTAATAATTTGCGATCTCATTACGATTCATACATCGCACAGAAAAAAAATTCCCACGTTCTTCTCACCCTCCATCCCCGCAAGTTTTCAGCAATAATACCCGATAACTACGTTTATAATAATTATGGGTGTCCCTTAGGCTTGTATTTATTATTAAAAAAGAAAAAAAAATTAGTTGCTTGAATAATCTCGGACTTGGTCGTGAACTCTCAATAACGAAGTTATTACAGAGATGGCAATTTTTTTTTTTTTTTTTTTTGTTAAATAATTCCATCATCAATGTTGGAGTATTGATTAATAATTTATGTGTAATATTAAAAATTGAGATGTTTTCATCTGATTCTTATTTATTGAATAATTAAAGCTCTAATGATGATAAATTTGAAAAAATTAATCTTTGTCGATTTTTTTTTATCCCAATGGAACATTTTAAAGATAAATTTTTGTAAATTATTTGTAAATGATTAAAAATGTGAAGAATTAATTTTTTCAAACATCGAAAAGATCGAAATTTCTATTGATTATGAATTTGAAAAATTGAAGTTGAATGATAAAAACGATGCAGTGATTTATTTTTTAAATTTGTTTATTTCATTGAAAAAAGGCCAATTTTCTCTGCTTCGCTAAACCGACTCTTTATTACCGACCAACGTCCACATCTCTCATTGTTGATGTACAAGAACTGATGCTACTTCGTGAGACTGCCGTGGGAGCCTTATATATTGATGAAGAAAAAAAAACATAAAGCGAAAAAAATAAAAATTAACAAAAAAAGAAACTAGAATAATACACGCGCACGCACACACACACACCCACACACACACACACACACACACACACACACACACACACACACACACACACACACACACACACACACACACACACATACACACATGAATACAGAAAAAAGGGAAAAAACGCCGTGGAGTGAATAAGAATGTAAAAAAAACTGTGTTTGCGAGTGTAATTGATTAATTGAACGATTAATTAATTAATTCATCAATTAATGATCTATCTTATAAAAATACGTAGATATATATACATATATATGGAATGAAAGTGGTTTAATTCTGGTTTAGCGAATGGCTGTCACGGATATACACGAACGGTGGTATTTTGAGACTCATTGTGATATTAAGCAAAAAAAAATTAATCACAAGAAAACGAAAGATTTATTGATGGCAACGCGAATGGTTGATATATATTAGTATAAAAAAAATATATTTGAGTGAAAAAGTGACTGTTTTTGAAGGGATTTTTAGCCTATACGTAACGAAAAAAAAAACATCGATGAATAATTTTCATAAAATTTAAATATATAGTGCAAAAATAGAAATGCAGTAAGAATATACTAAAAAAATTGAGTTTAAACAACAATAATGCCGAGATGATATTTAGAAAGCAATTTTAAATAAATTTTAACGTTTAGAATGTTTAAAATTTAATAATTAGATCTTTTAAAAATTCATGAAATAAAAAATACAAATGAGTCTTGCATTTTTTTTTTCGCTTTTAATTCTGGAGCACAAAAATGATAACGAAAAATTAACGAAATTTCGAACTTTATTCGCCTGAATGGAATTATTTTATCTTAAGAAATTTGAAAATATAAGAAATTAATACCCAGATATAGACAAGTTCTACGAAAAAGACGTACATGATGGAAATATGACGACATATACAGCACGTGCTGCACGTGCACGTGATGCTTTTTCTTCGAGTTTGTCTAACTTGGTAAAATGATAGATAAATTATAAATATTGATTATTTATGAAATTGGTCAAGTCGAACGTTGAAAGATATCCAGAGATTTATGACTTTATCATCGCAACCAATTCTATACGATGTACAGGCTAAAAATCCTCTGAGTGAGATAAAAAAAAAAAGTGATAACGTAATTATTCTGGGGCTTTACTGCTACAGCTCGATTATCTATATGGAATGGTTATGAAAAAAACATCCCCCTGGATACATGACACCCTCAATCCCCATGCAAGTCCTTAATGAATTAAACAGAAAAAAATCGAACGAATAAAATAACGTTGATCAGCGTATATATATATATATATATACGCCATTCGTGCACTAAATAATTTTACCCAAACTGTACTGTGTGTGTGTGTGTGTGTGCGTGTGTGCGCGCGTTCTCTTCATTGGGGAAATGTTTTTTTTTTAATTTTTTTTTTTTCGAAACTAAAATAACAAAAAACGATGATAATAGAAAAGAAAAAAAATGATATGATATAAATTAAAACAAATGATATTATAGTAAAATTTTCTCGATTCTCGAGGCACACGATCGGAAAAATATAGCGCCTGCTAACTCAGCGGTTAAAGTTTGTATGTCTCGTTTAGCTTCGCGCGAAATCGTCGATCGACTAATTATTATTATTATTATTATTACGATTATTATCATCATTATTATTGATTAATTTTGTTCGTTGTAAATAGGCCAAGGTGCAGCTACACACACGTAGTGAAAGAAAAAATAATAATAATAATTAAAGAAAAAAAAAAAAAGTTTACACTGTAAGTACCTTTAGAACGAAGAAAAGCTCTCGTGACGTGCCGCGGCGTGTGAGATATCACGAACGAGTTTCATGCGGTAATATATATATATATATATATAAATTAATTAAAGAAATAATCTGAAGTTTAATTAGATAACCACATGTAACGTCGACACTTGGAAAAAACGATTAAATACAGTTTTTTAAATGCAAATCCTATTTTTTTTTTTTAATTACATTTTTGTTTATTGACCCATGTGACCTCCATTAACGATGGAATTTTTTTTTCTAAATACTCATTGAGTCTATTAATTTGTAATAAAAGTTCGTATATGACCGAATAATGGTTTATCCCACGATAACTTGTAAACATGATGCTTGAACATTGTTTATTAATCTAATGAATTAAAAAGAAAAACATTGAGTGAAGAGCTGATATAGAAACTTACTTTTATCACAAATAAAATGTTTCATCGCGTACAATTTAACGAATAAATCAAAAATTATTCATCACATTTCTTTACAACGATGCTTTCGTCCAGCCATCACATTTGAATGTCTTGAAAATTCCCGCGCTGGCCTGCGCGCGCAGCATCAAGCGCAGCTGTGGGGATTAATACCTTAGTTTCAGGCCGTGCTGGTTTCGAAATGAGTATACACGTTTAGCTTATTAACAAGATAACGAAATATATCTTTATTTAATTAAAACTCTCCGTGAAGACGCCGGTGAGAGTGATGCCACGCCTAGCCTGTAGCGAAGTGAGTCGCTAGTATTCGACCGTCGATTAGTCGTGACGACCATCGATAGGTCGAGAGCGAAGTAGTTGGAAAGGCTACGTTGCGAACGTGGCTGCGAGAGCGACGAGGTTGGACGGGCTACGTTGTGAACGTGGCTGCAGTCAAGGCGACACCACACAGCATCAGTCAGTGCTGCCCTCACTGCTGTAAATCGCCATTTAAGAGTCGTGAAATTCAGGCACGCCGACCGACGAAACTTAACCTCCAAAATCCTCACGGAATCAACGATTATATCGTGCACACGTGTTTCAAAAATTCAGGTAATTAAAACATATTATTAATACCGAATAATGACTTTTATTGATGGAGAATTTTCATAAATAGTATCCAAATGATTTCTGATAATCTGTTTGATCGAGTTAACAATTAAATACATTATAAAGTCTATGCGTTTCATTTCGCCATATTCCCACGCGTTCGTAATAATTTTTCGAGGTTTATATGATTATTTATTTATTTGAATGCCTCAACAAATATTTTAATTCGAAGATAAGTAGAGCGGCGGGAGGGGGAGCGGCAAATTGTGCATCCTCCTAGAATTTAACTATTGAATCTCACTATTTCCAAGTATTTATCGATCCAACGCGAATTTTTTGCTAAAATGAGTTTTTCGAATTTCCAACCATAATTTTGTTAAGTAAAAAAATATCCAAGAATAGCATTATTGAGGTATGAGCCTCAGAAATCTTCCTGGAGGTCTACCTACCTCACATACCTGCTTATATCTCAAGCCTATACATGGTGCAGCGCATAAAATCTCGAAAGAATTCAATAATAATTTCATATCAACGTATTTATGCGAATATTTCAGGAAAACGATTTATAAACCTTTAAATTACACAAACTTTAATACTTGCTAAAAAAAAGTGTTTTTTGTTAACCATTAATTGCATTGTAAAGTCAATTTATTTAATTTCGTAGCTTTCTTCATGCGTTTTTAATGATTTTTCCGAGGATGTACGTTTGTTCGAATTTTTCAACGAATATTTGAACACGAGAATCACACGATTGAATTATATTGTAATAGTGAATTTTGCATGTCCTAGGTCTTTAAAAATTCATTGTTACGATTTTTAAGTATTTATTAATTACACTTGGATTTTTCGCATTAAAAATTTTTAACCCCATTTTTGATGAGTATAAAAATACCTAAAAAAAGAATTATGGAGCTTTCAAATACTTCACCAATTATTTTGACGAAAATTTCGTATGTTTTTCAAGATTCCAAAACCACCATGGCAATAAAGAAAGAAAAGCGTTCTCTCGAACAAGCAAATTTGGTCCAAAATGGAGCAGGTAAAAAGGTCCAAAAAGCACAAAAAATGAATTTAAAGGTCGAGGTAGAAAAATCAGATAAAAAAATTAAACTCGCTGCTGGCGAACAACCAGCTAAAAAGATAAAAAAAGAAATTGAAGCTGCACCAGCCAGTACTGAGCCCAAGAAAGCAAAAGAGGCAAAAAAAGGAGGAAAACTTTTGAAAAAAAATGACAATCGCAAAGAGGCCCGTAAAGAAAAAGGTCAGTACAATCCTCTGACCGTTAATTTGAATCCCGAGGAGATAAAAAAGAAAATTGAGGAAATTCAGAGTCGACCCGAAGTGACAAAAACTGCCAAGCGTAGGCTTGGAGTTTTGAAGAAAAAATTGAGTATTGCGGAGGGAACTTTCGTATCAAAAGCACCCCTGAAGAGCGATCAGCCCACTGTCACAAAATCGACGAGACGCCATCAAAGACGAAAGCTTGCAGCTCAGAAAAAATTGGCTCTGGCACTTGCCTTAAACCCCGAGGATATACAAAATTCTAAGAAAAAAACTGTGGAGAAGCAGCAAAATAAGACAAACGTTAAAAATGAGGTTAAAAAGTCAAAAGATGTTGTCGTTAAACCGGGAAAATTGTCAAAGGATGGGAAAAAACCTTCAAAGGGAAAAGAATTGAAAAAATTGCCGGTTAAGAAGGAAGAACCTGAAGTAAGCGAAGATGATGATGATGATGATGAGGAAGAGGAAGAGGAGGATGCGGACAGCGATGAGGAAATGGATGATTCCAATGCAGGAGTTTTAAATACCACAGAGGAACAATCTGAAGATGAGGAGGAAGATGATGATGATGAAGAAGATGACGATGATGAAGACGATGATGATGAGATCGATGAAGAGAACGTAAAATTCGCATTTCCGGAAAAAAAAATCAAACAGGAAGTAGAGAAAACCCCATTTGTCAAGAAGGAAGCTGTGAAGAAGGAATTCAAAAAGGAACAAGTCACAAACGGTCTTGAGGGCAAGAAGAAGAGATTCGTTCTTTTCGTCGGAAATCTTTCCTATCAGTAAGAATTTTGATACTTAAATTTTTTTATACGAAGAATACTTATTTATTTATTTTTAACCCGTTAAGGCCCAGAGCCCTTTCCCAATGTTTTTTTTTTTTTTTTCTTTCTAAAAGTTGTCAGTTACGACATGGGAATTTTGGGCCATAGCGCATGAAATGGCTCAATCTAGGCCCAAATAAAGGAACCTGGTAGTTAGGACCCTACAAAATCGATTACTAATTTTTCCCGAGACCTCAAATTTCGTAGTCCCCAGGGGTGCTGGGGACTTAACTGATTAAACTTATTATTATTGAATTCTATATTTGAACATTTTTTTTTATTAATTTTTTAACTCAATTCTCCAAAAAACCGAATTTCATTGTCTATCATTTTTTTGTTTTATTTTTTCGAAGTTATTTAAGGTCCCTATAAATGTTTTAAGTCTTTACATGTTAACATACGAATTTTCACTTTCCAGAGCAACGGCAGACGACATTATGAAACATTTCCTGACTAAAGTCAGTGCCGTTACGAGTGTCAGACTGCCAACTAAGCCCGGCTCGAACTCACCTCGTGGTATCGCGTACGTTGAACTCACCAACGAAGAGGATTATCAGGTAAAAATATTTTTGATAAAGTAAAAAAATTGAATCCAAGCTTATTTATCATTTTAAATAATCAGGTTATTATCAGTGATGAAAATATGCCGAAAACTCAACAAAACACAAATTTTTATGGTTTTTTTCCCCATTTATTGTTAGAGAAAATTCGCGGTGATAGAAAATCGCTAAGTACGCTGGAGATAATATTTCATTAAACTCACGCATCATGATAGAAGCATAATTATCGAAATTTGTAGAATATAATGGAAAGTGTTCAAAATTGTGAGAATTTACCGTATAAATTACAAATATTTTTTTTTGTTTTAATTTTTGTAATCTCTTACGATTAAAAAATGTCATTCATTCTCTCTTCTTGCCTTTTTGCAGAAAGCCCTTTCGTTGCACAATACGAATATCAACGGAAGACGGATAAATGTCGAGTACACACAGGGTGGCTCAAAATCCGTTGGCAACAGATCGGAGATTGTCTCGAAGAACAAAAAATTGCATGCCATGAGAAAAGGTGGAATGCTCGCTGGTAAACGCGACAATCGTAATGATCGTAGACAAAAAGCAAAACAGGTGTAAAATTCAGCCGAAATGAGATTTCGTTCGGAACGAGTGCAATGCGATCGCCGAATTCATCATAAAAATACAAAAAAATAATAATTCATTATATAGAAAAAGAAGAAAAACGAGTAAAAAAATATCATCACCGTAAAAAAAAAAAGTAAACAAAAAAAAAATATCTACTGTAACATTCTTTTATGGGACAAAATGGCGTACCTGCAATTGCGACGACATAATCTATAAAACGAGTAGCCATTTATACTCGTGTTTAATTGCAGAATTTAACCGATGCTTTGTATCACACATGACTTACCACTTTCGAATGAATGAATTTTCATTTTTGTTGTTGTAATAAAGATACGTTTGTAGGAAATAAACACAAAGTTCTAGGACTTGAATGTATTATATATATATATATTTTTTCAACCCTCGACCGAACAGGAAGAACTTTGGTCGCCATAAATTACAAATACGGAATTCGCACGCGTTTAAAATTTTTGCCATTCCCACCAAAATTGGAGATTTCTCGTTGAATTTATTATTTTGTTACTTTTTTAATTACAAACTTTTTATTTGGGGATTCTTCAATCTTTTTTTTTTACACATCAAATAGTTCGCATGAATAAAATGACAACAGTTTTACTTTCATACGAACTATTTTTGGAAGGGTAAAAATGTCGCATGCATCGGAGATGCATGAAAATTAATAAATTATTCGTGAAAAAGGCACGAGCTTTCCTTCGAAAGAATTATTTTCAAGCTACGTATCCCTGACTCGGACACGAAATATTATGTTCTCCGATAGAACGGTCGGTTTATAGAGAAAAAGCGAAAACGGAAATGCAGAATAATCATGAATAAAGGCTCTAAATGTAAAAACCCAACGCAGAATAATGGCGGATGAAAGAGAAATATGGACGATTTTTCAAAAACTTTGGCCTCTGACCATCATGGCCAAAATTTCGTATTTGTCGAATAAGTTGAAAAAAAAACAATATAGACAAAAAAATTACTACACAAAAAATTACATATCTCGTAATAATTGCATCGTATTTTTTTTTGTTCTTAAAAAACATTCGCAGGTGCTTTGTAGTGAAGGAAAAATCGCAAAAAATTTGTAAACAAAAATGTGTTAATTCTAAATTTGAATATTGCGTCCTCGTGGTTTTTGCCTATCCAGAGATTCTGCTCAATGGGTTATGCCATTTATTAATTGTGGCTTGCTCATAGAGAAAGCTTTTCGATTGTAAATGTCCGAAAATCACGGGAGAAGCTCTGCAATTAAAATGTTTTAAAGTTTTGAATTAAATTCGAAATTTCATAAGATTTGAATTCCTTGATCAATCCGTGCTAAACTCAAATACCAAACATTATTGTCTGCTAGCATGTTCGCGTGGCAAGTTTCTACTCGATAGATGAAAATTTCCGATAATTAAAGCGAAAATGGATTTTGGTAATAAAAAAATAGTAAAAATTCCATAAAATCTGAACACCTCGATTGATTCTCGCCAAACTCAATACCAAATATCTTTGTTCCCTGGCTCATTTTTGTGAAAAGTTTTAGCTCATTAGCTGATAAACTCACGAAAGTTAGAACGACCAAATGGTTTTTTTCGAAAAATTCAAACGACCATAAAATAGGACACACGTTAGCTATCTGGACAAAAATTGCAGCAAATCAGGATGGCGCGTGCAAAGTTTCAGCAAGATCGGTCAAGTCGTCGGTGAGACACACAATCATTTCAATGTTGCAAAGTCATTAAACACACATACACACGCAACCTTTTTCTAAATATTATCTTTCGACTTTTTATAATATTTTAAGTACTCTGCCATTCGAAATCTCGAAGAAAATAGTTTTTTCACGAAAACAAAAGCTTCCTCCATGAGAAAGCAAAATAATAATGACTGCACGAAGACGACACACGGTGTGGAGAAACTTTAACTGGCACATTTTTTATTATTAAAGTCCTCTGCACAAGGGACTACATATGTGAACAAAACTTATGTAAAGGAACATATTGGAAAACTCACAAGGATATATATATATATATACCCAATAATCATATTAGTTCTTATAAAATTCTCGGCGAGAGCATTTTGGAGATTGAACAATTTTTATTTTAGCACGCTGTGGACAGAAAAAAAGGAATTATGTATTTGTGAAAAAAAGAGGGTTGAGATCCGTGAAAAAAACGTAATTAAAAATGATTTTTTACCCCTGGTGGGACTCGAACCCACAATCCCCGGTTTAGGAGACCGATGCCTTATCCATTAGGCCACAGGGGCTATAGGACACGTAAATTCTTTAACATGCCTAAGAAGGTTTCTTACATTTTGCAATTTCGAATTCACTTAAATTTTCATTATTTTACCTCCAAAATATTTCACGATACTTTTACGTATTTTAATACTTAATGAAGCAAAAAAAAACATTCTGTATATTTTACCAAATAGATCTCTGGTACTTGAACAATTTACAAGTTTTTATAAAATTATATAAAAATTTAATTATTTCAGTTTCAAGTGAATAAAAAATAAATATCATAAATGTCATAAATAAATAGAAAAAAAATCATTAATGAATACATATAGATTGAAGACTGAGGATTCATGTTTAGTGCGAAAAATAAATATAAAATATATTTTCATTTCATTCATCCTTTGAGAGAAAATTTTCTCTCTTTCATGACAGGACCAATTAATAGGCATGATGCAAACATGCAGGTGTGCTGGTGCTAACAATAAGTCGGACATGTATCTGGGCGACTGCAGTTGTGACAGTTTGTAAATATTTTCAGCGCACTTTAAACGTTTAACGTAAAATTTTTCTCCATTACTTTATCAAGAATAATAACAGTATTTCGACACAAAATAATAAATAAATACAAATTTTCCCCTCTCGCATTACTCAACCGTTATTTTGATGGAATTTTTCTCTGCGTTCAATTTTTTTTTTTTTTTAATGGCTCCGAATGGCTCCCCCTCTGACGTAATAAATTTTTCGAGTGGATCTAGTTGACAATTCGCGCAACAGCAGACCTTTAAGTTTATCACGATTGACAGAAATGTCTCTCGAAGTGAATGAGAGAAATGAGAGAAAGGACGAAAAAAATACTTTGGAACTCGAGGACCATGTGAATTTCGAGGATTTCGTCGAAGTATGCTAACATAATCTTTATCGTTAAATATTTCTCTTATTATAAAAAGAAATCGTTTAATTATTCTTGTCGTCATAAAAAAACCATTATTGGTCCCCAAAAGGAACCTCTGTCAGATGACATAATATTTCCGGCTGAACTAAATACATTTTTACGCGATCGAATTCGGGTGAGTAAATTAATTTAAAAATCCATTCTATTGAGAAACATTATAAATTTTCTAAATTTACGGTAATTATTGTTTTTTTTTTTAATGACAAAAAAATTGAATATAGTTCAAAATTTGTTTACTTTAATTTCTAACAAAGTTTTTATTTTATTGTGTAGGATCTTCAATCGGAAAATGGCCACCTGCGTCAAGAGTTGGATGCGGCGGGGGAGAATTTACAAAATTTTCAAAAAATCAGTGAAAAAGAAAAGTGGAAAATGCACGAAGATGTAGAAATAAAAATATCAGAATTATCGAAGAGATGCAGACATCAAACTGCGGAGCTCGAGAGCTTGAAAACAAAGTGCAAGAAGCTTGTGGACAAAATGGCGGGCAAAGATGCCGAAATGGCGGAAATTCTCGCCAATATCAAAAAGGAGGAGAAAGAAATTGCTGACGCGGCGACTCTGACGGATGAAGAGACAAAAACAATTCAGAAGGAAATTTCAATGAAAGACGATCAACTGAAAATATTAAACGAAAAACTTGCTCAGACTAACGCGAAGCTCTACGAGACAAAAAATACTTGCACTTATCTCAGACAGGAAGTCAACAAAGCTCAAAAGGTACAAAGTAAAATAGAAACGTCAGAAAATATATTGGTAAATGAAAACAAAAATTTCATAAAAATGGAAATGAAATTTGATTAAAAACAAAAATATACTTTCTTCGGCAAAAATATTCTAGGGCCTTGTGAATTTTTTTAAATCCCAGCCATTTCCTGTCTAGCGAATGGCAAAATTATCGATAAGAATTTTTTCATTTAAATAATTTTTTCATGGAACGATTTTATGAAAAAATAAATTAATTAAGAAATGAATTTACTGTAGAATATTTTTACGTACCAGGGTAAAGCTACCAGTGAATGAACGCTTAAGGATCAGGCCCAGTAATCAAGCGCCCGTGTACAAATCACTATATATATATATAGATATACTTCCAATGCAAGTTTTCATTTACTGGGGTCCACGTTAATAACTCACTAGTAAAATTACTTTAGTAGGAAATGGAAAATTAACCCGATTGGCTAATGTAATAATGCAAAAAGCGATTTTCTGACAAAATCATAAATGAACCAAAATTTTGAAATTTTTTTTTCGCCGTTTAAAAAATAATTAAAGTTTTTTTTTTTTAATTATGCACAACAATTATGTGTCGTAATCAAATATCTCTTAATAATTTCTCCCATTGTACGATCAAAATGAAAAAAATTCTATGAATTGAAAAAATATTACAATTGTCAGTGTCTCAAAAAATATTTATTTATTATTTGTAGATCAAAATGTGTTTGGGTATTATTTTTTTTTTTCGTCACTATGAAAACTTTAAACTATCTCTCATAACTTTTTAATATTGGGGTCAGCTATTGTGCAGTGAGGTAGGGGAGAGCGTGACAATTGCGAGTCTTTCGAATCGTCCGAGTGGTTGGCGTGGAAGAGCCCAACAGGTGCAACAATTGCATCAAAAAAATGTCGAGCTCCAGAACAAGCTGAACGAGTACGAAAAATCATCAAAGTCCACGTCAAATTTTACCGGTAAAATGGAAGCTAATTTTCATTAACCAAAATGCTTTTAACTGATTTTAAAATCGTTGAAAAATCATTGAAAAATAACTTTAATGAATTATTAAACTTGATTTTTAAATTATTTAAAAATTATTTTAAATATTAAAAACATCAGTCTGTACCGAACAGAGAAACGTGGCATATCTGAGAAATTTGGAAAAAGAGAGACGACAGGCTGCCGAAAATTCAACGAGAGAGCTCAGGCAGGCTGAAATTGGTCTCGAGGCTTGTCAGAGAAAATTACAAGCTGCACGAGCCAGGATAAAAATTTTGGAAAATGATCTCAACAATGCCAAGACAAATTTGGTACTGCTGAATGAGAAAAGAATTCATGATGATCAGCTGATCGAGGCACTTAACGTGAGAGAAATCGAATTCACTATTCAAAACTATTTTACAAATGTATTTTTTTCTTTTTCAATTAAAAAAAATTGTTTAAAGGGTAAAAAAATCAACGTCGATTTCAAAAATGTGTGATCATAATAAAAATCTTGTGCATAAAGTTTGAATTAATCAAAGGGTCAACTCGGAGCTGTTGAGGAAAAATTTCGCGAGCGTGAACGATTGACTCGAAATCAGAAGGAAAAAGCCGAGGAATCGTGCAAAGAACTCCGAAATGAATTAAGCCCCATGAACATGCAGGTTGAACTGCTTCGAAAAAAGCTCGAGGAAAGAGAAACGGAAATTGACAATTTAAGGTGCTTGTCATCATAATATTTAAAAAAAAATGATTAAACAATATTATTACATTAAATATTATTGTTGTTGCAATGTGTGCTCTTTCGGGTTTTTACGATCCTTTCCTTTGTTCCTAAAATTCACTTCCCTGCAGTTACTTGTTTTTGCCGTTTTTATTAAAAATTACATCAATCAAATATATTGTTTTCCTTCAATTAATTTTCTTTTCGTTATTATTACATCTGCATTTTTACTTGAAGTAACGGTGTTAGGCTGAAAAAAAGCTAGAAATGTAATGAGCCCCCGCTCAGTAATCCGATGCACCGGCCAGCGCGTGGATGAGAGCGGTCACCGCACCACGTAGTGACCGAACGCCCAATGCTGCTTAACTTCGGCGCCCGCCACAGCCGCGCGCTGCCCGCGTACCTATATCGTTAAATTTTGATCGAGCGAATTAAATATTAAATTGATGGAAATTAACACAAATAAAATCTATTGTGATTCAATTAATTTTCTTCTCGTAATTATTAAACGAGAATTTTTATTTGGAGGAACGGTGTTGAGATGAAGAAAAGGCCGGAGAGAGTCTCGCAATCACCCTCGAAAAACTCTGTTCAAGCTAGTCCAGTCGGAACACCGAGAAAACTCAAAAATCCTAACGAATACGTAACGATGAGTCTCGCGGCTGAAGCCGAGAGACAGAGACTTTTGGAACTCGTGACTCTCTTAAACAGACGAGTGGACAAAGAGAGAACAGACACTGATCACATTTCCGTATGATTATCATTTACCATCTGAAATGCGAATTTACAAAAAATTATATTAAATAAATTACCCGAACAGAATTATAGAAACAAAATACCCAAAAAAAATAAAATTACATTGCATAAAATTTAATGTGAAGTGATAAAAATCATTTGAACTCTGCAATGAGTCCAGAAAAATTCATTTCAAATCGCAAACATTTTTTTTATGGTTGGTTTAACAATTTTAGGAATTGCTGCGTCAGGAACGAAACAAAAATGCTAGATTTGAGACAAAATTACAAAGATTCGAGATGGAGAGAGTCGGAATGGTAAAAGTTAATACTGGTTACAGATCAAAGTTTTCAAAATCTTTTCTAAATTTAACGACGAGGGAAAAACCAGATCCTGAGAAAATTCAATTCAAGTGAGAAAATTTGAATATTTATAAATCAGTTTCATGTAAAATTAATGAAAAAAAATATTTTTTATTGATCAAAGATTGACCTTGAATAATTGAAAATGAGTTTTTATAATTTTCCTTTTAAATCGAATATTTAATTTTTTCGTCTACTAATGGAATTATTTCAGGCTCGAATTGCTCGAGGAGAAATGTCTTGCTCTCAAAGCGAGATTGGCAACGATTCAGCAGGACAAGGCAACGGATTTGGCGATTTACAAAAAAATGCTCGAGCAAACACGAAAAACCTTTCAGGATGCATTCAGGTAGACTCTGACGAAATAATTATGAATATTTTATCTATAAAAAAGGGAAGGATAATATTTCCATCAAAATCTCAATATAATTCTCAAAAAATGATTGAAACAAAAAATTACCTTTCATTATTAAAATCAATTAATAGTTATTCTTCCATAATGTTAGAATTTCAAAACAAATTAATTGTTTTAATTAATTTCAATCAAGTAAAAAAAATGTCTAAAATAAAAATTGGAAACAAAATGTAAAAAAGTTCATTTGAATTTTCAGGGGAAAAATTAATTATACAGCAGGCTGTCATTCGAATGTTACGATATGAGGAATAAACAAAACTCTCTTACTTGCAATTTCTATTCTTCCGTCTTTCATCCCAACGAGCAATAATGACGTAAAAGTAGAAGATTAAAAAAATCGTGCGATAAGATGCAACATTTTTTTCGTATATAAACCATTCTGGGGGGGGGGGGGGATGTGCTGTAATTTTATGTAACGCGTGTTTGCCATCTTTCATTGCGATAGAGAGAAAGAGAGAGAGAGACCGAAAGAGAAAAGAAGAAGAAGTTCTCATTCGAGTGCTGTAAATTTATTTTGTACAGCCCGAGATTAAGGAAGATCAAACAGAAAGACGAACTTTTGTAATAGGAGAGATAAAAAAATGAGCTTCATTATTTTTTGAAAATTACCATCTTAAATGTATCCTAATTATTTTTCGAATTCTTTTCATTGTATTAGAAATATAGCATTTTTCAGTTATTTATTTCGGTAATGTTTCATTCTTTTACGGTTAATTTTTTTTTTTAATTCTACACAAAATTTTCCCATTCGTATTTATTTTAAAAATTTGATTTTTTTCTTATCAGCTCCACCGTACACCTTTTCGATTTTTTTTCACTCTTCCCCACAATTATCACCACAAAATAATTGCCCCCTGATTACAAATCATACCGAATTTCCGTAAATAAAACAAAAAATCCATGTGAATACGTACAAAAACATGAAATATTTTTCACTAATAATTATGAAATAAAGAAAAGCAAAGAAATAAATCAACCTCAAATATATTTGAATTAATTAACGAATGTCTTCCATCATTCCACTGATGTTTTTTTTGTTTCAACTCTCCACATCCCTTGCCAGATACGAATGAAATAATAAAAAAACCAAACTTTAAATAATTAAATAAATAATTATTTTCGATGATGGTGCGTGCGTGGAAAAAATTTCTCTTATTTCGAAAAACGAAATTTTGTCCCAACGATATTACTCATGACAATGGAGCAGCAGTTGGTGAACTACTAAGATATAGAATACACGTGCACAAACACACACACACATATATGTATATGTACCCATTGTATATATATCTATATATACCTATTATATATATATATATATATATATATATATATATATATATATATATGTACCCATTATATACATATATATATATGTACCCATATACATATATGTATATTCAGTACTAGATCAACAATGCGTTAGCCATTCAAGTTCCCGTCACTACATGGGGAAAAAAGCTTTTGCTTCGCGTCTATCGCGTTCATAGAACTCACTCACGTATACATGAAAAAAAAAAAAAAAAAAAAATTCTCCCACTTGCAATGTTTTGTACTAAAAGATCAAGAACTCGCTTTACCTGAGCGTTTGAAATGCTGCCATATTACTATATATATATATATATAGGTGTATACGTTGGATCTGCAATGTGTTGCCTGATAAGAAACGTGCCCATGACGTCAGGTGAGTAGAAAAGGTATATGAACGAACTCACCTCGCACGTCCACGTCACTTGTTCTTGAGCTTGCCGTTGAGTTCGTTTCAATCAACGGTCTTTGTACGATTTTTTTATTTGTTTATTTGTCACGATGACGAGATACGCGAAACTTCTACGGGCAACCAGAGAAAAAGTTCTGAGACAATTTTCGTAATCTCTAAACGTGAACCGGAAACCACATAGATCGGGGGTAAGTGGGCTAAAATGGTGGTGAGAATTTAAAAAAAATGTATGATTTTGAAAATGTGCGATCTTTTATTTAATAAATCGTGAATCTTTTTAAATTTTCTGTTTAAGTTTAAAGCTTTTTTTTTTACAATCATGGGCGTGAATGGGCACGTGATGGCAGATTGGAATAGTTTCTGAGTTGGAAATTATGTAATGTTTACTTTTATTGAGGTTAAAAAAATGAAACGAAAATGAAATACGATATTTTAGGTGCATCAAATATTTTTTTTCTTTAATTCTTGTTCTCCCGAAAATTTTCTGTTTTCGAATACTATATTTTTTTTCTTCATATTTCAGTATTACTTCAGTGTTTTAGTTGTGGGTTTCAATGGTCTGTTCGAAAATAATTGAAATCTCTTAATTCTGAGTAACATTTATATTATCTGATTTTTTTCACAATCTCTGTTATCACTAAAAATGTTTTTTTTTTCAATTTCTTCCCCTTTTCCTCTGTTCGGCAAATATCACGGTTTTCGGTGGTACCTGCTGGCAAGTTCTCGTTATCAATTTCACGTTATCATATCTCCCGCAGGTAAAACTGATAACGGATCGTTCCTTTCAACTCGGTTGCTATGAACGTTGTAATTCATATGTATATGCATATAAATTGGTTCATTCACTTCTACATGTATATAAAATGTTTCTTTTGAATTCATTAATTTTTTTTTTAAATCAATCGTACATTTGAACCTTTATAAAATTTCAAATGACTTCAATTATTCAGATATTCTCAACATTAAAATGTTGAATTAAAAGAAAACAATGGAATCGTCACTTCTGTTGTCTGTTCGATTAAGGAGTCTATCAAGAGCCATGGTAAAATTATATTCGACCAAAATCGAAGAAAAATTAATTTTTCATCATTTTTCATAGGCTTAAAAATACATTTTTAACGTCGTTGACCGACCAGTTTCATAAATATGACCCCCAGAAGTGTCTCGAAAATTCAGAACATTTTTAAACATCCTTGACGATTTTTGCATTTTCTAATAAAAAAAAAGTAATTCTCTCAATTTTTGAGATTGGCTAGATTTTTTTATAATAGTAATTAACACACAAGTTAATTAAGATCAATTTATTTTTAAAAAAATCATGCACTAAAAACCAGCTTCATTTCATAGCAAATAAAAAAAAAAACAATATTTGATATATTTTTCAAGATAATATTTTGTTGACGTTATTATCGTTTAAACTCAATTTTGTGTTTTTTCAACGATTGAATTATAGAATTTTCTTTTATTTCGATGTACCAGAGTTACTTGTTGAATGTAATTTTTTCATATGAGAGTATATCCACTGAACATCCTCAAATATTCGTGAAGGCAATTTCCACAATCGAGAATTTTTTCTCGTTTTATTCTTATCGATGTATAACGACTCGACGACGCGGTGACGGAATCTTATCAGTTCCTATGTAGTCTCGTATATAACTAGCGATGAGTTGGCTAGAACCAACAGGTATATATTATATATATATATATATATATATATATATATATATATATATATATATATATACGTATTTATGATAATATGGACAAGAGACTGATTCGACGCCATTTATGAAAAACCTGAGGGATACGAGACGAGTGTGAAAACTGTACAAACAGAAAAAGGGGGCAGAGCTATAAAACAAATGAAAGAAAATATTTAAGTTAAACTATTCCCATACTATTTCAGAATTAATATTCTTTTTAAATAAATTGCCTGCCACGAGTTTCTCAATTTATGAAATATTTCGATATAAAAATCCAATTCATCAGATTAAAAAATATTTCTACGAATAATTAATGAAATACAAACGCGAAATTATTTCGATGAAAAATAAAAAAAATATTGGTCTAAATGAATTATGCTATATTTAAATAAATCTAACAATTATTAATTCATAAAATAGGTGAATTTAAACGAACTCGACTCTTACTCCGCATTAATCTAATTATTCCAATTTTTTTCACATTGTTCGTTGTATTACAGATATCTTTTCTATTTTTCATATATTGCATATAAAAAATAGATCGAAAATAAAAATTAATCTTATAATAAAAATTAATCTTATAATAAAAATAATATTATAATAATTCGAACCAAAGCATACGTGGACTAATGGCAAAAATTATTTCAATTACGAAATGTAATGAATTATTGTTAATTCAAATAAGTGAATAAAAATAAGAATCTAAAAAAAAAAATTGAAATAAAATAAAATCGTTTGATTGTTCTAGCATTCGAGATCAAATTTTTTACTCCGAAAAATTCATTTTTTCTCGATATAAAATTATATTAACTGGAGCAAAGATAGAAATTGTAATATTTGATACAAAATGACCCGAATACGGTTATATTTAAGCAGTTGCTCGTAACAGGTGAAAATATCATCTGAACAAATAATATTGCTCGAGAAAGAGTGAGAGAGAGAGAGAGAGAGAGAGAGAAAGGAAGAATTCTATAGAACGTGAACCGTCGTCTCGTCGTCTTTCGAACACGAAAATCTACCTCGAATGTATATATAGGTATACAAATGTATGTATATATGTATATATACATATAAAACGGCCAGGGCAAAAACTTCTTCGTCTTTCGTTTGTTCAGGCATTAGGAGCACCTCGATAATCGAGAAATGTCTGTGGAACGAATTTAACGAGTCGTTCTTGATTCTTACGTAAAGTGAACTACGACGAGACGGTAAAGTGGAGGGGGGTGTTCCTATGTGTGCATTTTACGTTTCTGTGTGAGTCGCGATTCGAAAAAGCTTGTGTGGGAGTTTAAGGGGATCTCGAAACGCCTCGTGGTCCGGAGTCTCGCTCAGGATCTCGAAACGCCTCGTGGTCCGGAGTCTCGCTCAGGATCTCGAAGAAGAAAGTTCGTCGATCGTGTTATCGATCCTAAAATTTTTATTATTTTTTCAACCCAATGAAAAAAATTCACCTCAACGTAAAATAGCAAATATCACGATAGAATTTCGACATAATCGAGGTTGAATAATTTATAATAAAAAAAACGGGGTTGTAAAAATATAAAATTGAGCAATATTTTTAAATGGTGAATAGTTAAAAAAAATATATAATGGTTGCGTAATACTATTATTTTTTAACTCTTGAACATTTGGAACTTTTTTTAATCGTGAATCTCTATCACATTTTGCCGTGATGGGTGTTGAAAATTTTGAAAGAAAAAAAGGAATCAAGAGATTCGTAATTGAAAAATAAACGTAAATCGTCTCTAATTTTAATTCGTCAAGAGCCCAGATATCAATAATGATCTGATTTATCAGAAAATCATATTTTTTCAATCGAATTTTGAACATTTAATTGGAGCTGAAAAATTACTAATAACGAGGGTGTAAAAAAATGTCAATGATCGAGATTAATTTTTTTAATGTTCATTCTTATTCGTATATATAATTATTTTTTATGATGCTGGAGATATTGGCAATGTTGACATTCTATCATAAAATTTTGCATAATCAGAGTAACAAAATTTTCGAAAATGCAGTTAAAAGAATAAGAAAATTTATTAATTAAAATTTTTATTATATAATTTCATTTTTTTTTAATTTGCGTCCAATATTTTTGATGAACGATAAAATGTCGAATGCCTAAAGAAGTGTCGATTCGTCCAAATAGTATTTAAAAATTGAGATTTGGAAAAAAAAACCAAAGACTCAGAAACCACCATAAATCGTAACGTTTTTTTTTTTTTTAAATTCGCGTGTAATGTCTATAAATATATAACATGTGTGCAAGGGAAGTTGCTCGAGTGAGAGATTGTTTTTGATCAGGCAAGCGCTAAATGGCCAAGTCTCGACTCACACCGACACGATAACTAAGCAAAAGGTTGCCATAGTCGAGTGTGCGTCCGATACTAAGAGGTTTTAGATTCAATTGTGGTTGAAAAAAAAACCGCTGGCAAAGGACATTTATATATTAATATAATATTTTTATGAGCTGTAAAAATTAAATATTATCAAATATTAATAAGAAAAATTCAATTTTCTATTAAAATATTATTTACGTTTAAATAGCATTTTTAAATATGTATATTTATATAGTGTTTGGTGTATTTGTTATTTATTTGATTAATTTGTGTATGAAAGGAAGGAGAAAAAAAAAGAGGCGAGTGCGATGAAGAGAGCTATCCATCGACAGTATGGTAAAATAGACACTGTCATGGAGTTGCTCTCTTTGTGGACGCCGCCTATTTCAACAATACCTTCTCGCATAATGTTAAAAATTTAATTTCATCAATAGCCGACGATAAAAAAAAATGATCACCCAGCATGAGTAAGTTTTATTAACCTCTCACTTAATCGAAGACTCTATTTTTTTAACCCTAAAAAGGTACACTATTGAAACCAATTACTTCGTAAGGGTAAACTGGTTGTATGCTACTTGCTCACCTTCAAGAAGGTCACATTTTGGATATAATTAAGATTTTTAAATACTTCAACCGCAGAATTTTTCTTTGAAATGATTTCTTGATCTTAATAAATTGTTCAAAGATGCTGTACAGAAATACATCTCGAGGGAAAAAAAAGAACTGGGTGTGAGACACCGAGTGTACTTTTCTAGGGTTAATTCCGCGATATTATTTTTTCTACGATTTTCATACCCTTGAATAAAAAGAATAAATAAAAAATCGTAATCAAGTTTAATCTCAACTGTTAAAATTCGAAATTATTATTGCATCATTTATTTAGCATTAATATATTTTTCCAGCCCTCTCATCAATCAAACTCGTCCTTTGAGATATAATAAACTCGTTTTTTTCATTATATAAATATAAAAATAATGCAACAAATTTTAACGAATTTTGTTTGAACAGTCAAAGCTTAAAAAAGTCAGTTGTTCAATCTCATAAAAACATTCAAATGTTTCTTACGTTGTACTATATTTGCACATCAAAATTATTATTGAATTTAAAAGGAAAAAAATTAATCCGTATAAAATCAGGGTGAATAATGAAACGATGAAATTCAATATAAATTAAGGATCGACTATTGTGACTTTTCGATTTTCTATACCCTCGTCAAAGTCTTCTCACACCAAACTAGTATATTCATTTTAGGTTGTTTTTGCTTGAAAACTTCAAGTTTCATGGCATTTCATGAATTATTAGCTGAGAATATTATAAATGAAGCCAAAAAAGATTTAAATTAAAAAAAAAACTCATCATGCACTGAAGCTCCTGTGGCTTGAGTGCTTAGTTTAAATCTTTACCTAAAATTCCTCTGACCCGATTGGTATGGAAAAAAAAATTATTCTCGATTTTCCTACTTTAATAGCGAACGTTTTTCGTATTTTGCCAAATATGAGGATCTTTTTCCGAATTCAAAAATTTTCAAAGCTTATCCTTTTCTCGGGGTCATCGACCTTTTACGGTTGATTAGAACTATGTAACCAGCAGCAGCAGAAGGTACGGTGAGCTCGACCTGCACTTGCGTATGAGTAAATGTATATATATATGCCTTTTGCATATATCCTCGCCCTCTCTGAGCGTTATGCTCATGGTCTCTAAACACCATAAAACACGAGGCTTACTATATGTATACAAGAAACCATATGCAATGGAGTCGCC
This sequence comes from Dyspetes luteomarginatus, assembly GCA_963669185.1. Classification (NCBI taxonomy): domain Eukaryota; kingdom Metazoa; phylum Arthropoda; class Insecta; order Hymenoptera; family Ichneumonidae; genus Dyspetes; species Dyspetes luteomarginatus. The sequence goes on from OY769906.1 coordinate 15,603,018, forward strand.
ACACGACATTCTCGAGACTTACGTCGAAGCACGTATGTATTTTTTTGATAAAACCATTTACTTATTTTTAACGTCCGAATCAATTCAATATTTTTTTTATTTTTATTTATATAGTTTTTTTAATCGATTTTATCCATCCAATTATTGTTATATGGGATTTTCGGATTTTTATATCGTATTGAAAACTTTACAGAGTTTAATTACAAAATGTGAAGACCTCAGATTAATGAATTCGGTTCGGTAACCCGTTATTGTTAATATTTTAGGATGATTGCAATTTTAAATACTGTTTAATTATTAATATTGCTTTTTTAATTCAACATAATTACAAAAATCCTTATGAAAAAAATTGTTTCAATTCCCACATTTGATTTTATCATCATCTCGTCAATTTCATCTTGATTAATTAACCCTTCTTTATCATTATCATTCAGGATTTTTGTATTATTGTCGTCCAACCTTGCGATCTTTTTCTTTCCAAATCAATAAACTTCTAGAAAAATTTCAACCGAAAAAAAAACTTTAAATTCGCTTGATAATTTTCTCGAGACTGCCCTATACAGATTGTTTTTATACTCGTTCATATTATTTACAATTTTCCCCTTTTTCATGACTGATCTATCAATTTTTTTTATAGGCCTTCAAATGAGCTTAATTTTTTTTTTCACGTATTTTCTAAATTTACTAAAAAATATATTAAATTACTCCATCAGCAAACATTACGCAATAACGAGATAAAATTATGACGCAGATATCGTTCAAATACGAGTTTGTTTGTCGCACTGCAATTAGGCTAAAGCTGCTCTTTTCTTCCCGTGTATTTTACGATATATTTTCTCCCCTCGAGAGAGAGAGAGAGAGAGAGAGAGAGAGAGAGAGAGAGAGAGAGAAGAGGACAAGCAGTGGCAAAGTTTTCCTGGCACCAGACAGCAAATACAAGGTGATATTAAATGAGATAGCGCGATGATATGGCGACGCAATAAAAATCACATGTGAAACCCAAGAAAGAGGCAATCCTATTTAATTACGGAGATAACGAGAGCCCGGATCGTCGATGATGAAGAAAATTTCAATTATTCTCAAATTTTTGTTCCTAGCAAACTAAAAGTGAATTACAAAATTTTTTTGACCTTGGAATTCTTTGATTTTTTTACTTTTTAATGTACTTCATTTCAAATGTTTGTGTACAATGAATTTTCTTGAAGCGAAAATGCTTGATTAGAAAAAAAAAACAAACTTATGAAAACATTATATGAAACACATTTATGCTTTGTTCAAGCAAGCTAAAAAAAAAAAAAAAATCGTGAACTTTTGAAAAATTGTGAAAACTTTTTGTCACGTAATTTTTTTTTCTTTTCCATTTTTTTTTTTTCAATCAGATTTATTTCAATTTTCGCTTCCAGCAAATTTGAACGAATTGGCTTATCTCAATATCATATTGAAATGAAAAAATAAATAAAAGATCACCCCATGAATCAAAGTCATACAGTTTTTCTTGTCTAAGTCGATTAAATTCGGCTAGGGTTTTTTTTTTTTTCGTCGAAATTTACAAATTTTCGAAGCTCTGTTCAGGAAAACAAAGGCTTTCTCCTACGACCTGAAATTTTATATGCAATATGTATTCTTTTGTTTGACACTTTGTAAAAACTATTAATATAGCATTGTGTTTATATATATATATATATATATATATATATATATATATATATATATATATAAAAAAATCGTGAACTTTTGAAAAATTGTGAAAACTCTCACTTTTTGTCATTTAATTTTTTTTTCTTTTCCATTTTATTTTTTCAATCAGATTTATTTCAATTTTCGCGTCCAGCAAATTTGAACGAATTGGCTTATCTCAATATCATATTGAAATGAAAAAATAAATAAAAGATCACCCCATGAATCAAAGTCATACAGTTTTTCTTGTCTAAGTCGATTAAATTCGGCTAGGGTTTTTTTTTTTTTCGTCGAAATTTACAAATTTTCGAAGCTCTGTTCAGGAAAACAAAGGCTTTCTCCTACGACCTGAAAATTTATATGCAATATGTATTCTTTTGTTTGACACTTTGTAAAAACTATTAATATAGCATTGTGTTTATATATATATATATATATATATATATATATATATATAAAAAAATCAAACTTATGAAAACATTATACGAAGCACATTTATGCTTTGTTCAAGCAAGCTAAAAAAAAAAAAAAATCGTGAACTTTTGAAAAATTGTGAAAACTCTCACTTTTTGTCATTTAATTTTTTTTTCTTTTCCATTTTATTTTTTCAATCAGATTTATTTCAATTTTCGCGTCCAGCAAATTTGAACGAATTGGCTTATCTCAATATCATATTGAAATGAAAAAATAAATAAAAGATCACCCCATGAATCAAAGTCATACAGTTTTTCTTGTCTAAGTCGATTAAATTCGGCTAGGGTTTTTTTTTTTTCGTCGAAATTTACAAATTTTCGAAGCTCTGTTCAGGAAAACAAAGGCTTTCTCCTACGACCTGAAAATTTATATGCAATATGTATTCTTTTGTTTGACACTTTGTAAAAACTATTAATATAGCATTGTGTTTATATATATATATATATATATATATATATATATATATATATATATATATACATATATATATTGTGACTCGTTCATTCAATGAGCTAGCACGTAGCGGCAAAAATAGACCATTGTCTAATAAGACTTCCTTTAAGGTGCATACAAGCCGATATGTGTCGGCTCTTCTGTTATATTAGCCACGGAAATGAGAAGCCAACGAAAGAGGACTATATAGCTCTCAACTTCACAGCGCACACCTTTTGACGCCTATTTTTTTTTTTCTTTTTGCACATGTGTGTAATAATACGCGTACATACATTATTTCTCAAGAGAGAGGACAGTTAAGAAATTACCAGCAGTCAATTTCTCGTCATGCAATGAAACTTTTTGTGGCCTTGCGGTTTTTCCTGGAAAGTGAACATATATTTTAAAATATTCGAATATTAAAGTCAGAATTTTTTTTTTTCATTCCATTATTATGTACAACTTTGGACTGCAAGTAAAACGTATAATTAAAAATAACAAAGTATAGTTAGCGAGAGCCACAAATGGTCACAACATAATTGGGAGGAAAGAAATCGATATTTGAAAAATTGCAAAAAATTTTAAGCAAGTTGTGAATTTGAACCAAAATGAATTTTACAATAGTATGTTATCCCTTTACTTAAGTGTTCAATTTTTTACGTTCCATTTTATAAAATTGAATCAAAAACATCGTTACTCTTCCATTTGATACAAAAAGTTTAAATGAACAAAGTTTCAACAAAATAATGGCGGGAAAGCAAACGATATTTAAAAAAAATTGCTACAAATATATAGACGCCTCACACGAGGAACGGGAGGGGTTTGCAGTGTTCCACCAACGAAGATAGAAGACCTTCATCTTCGTTGGTGTCACGTGCTGGAACCGCTCGAGCTATTGAACAATCTTGCTGTCCACGATATTATAATATCGCGAACAGCAAGATTGCAAAACCCAAAAATTACGTCTGTATGCTGTGTGCTGTAGCGACGTAATTTTTCGTTCGTCGCGCAATTCCAATTCATAATAATGACCATTCTTGGAATTGAAATCGGTGAGGATTTCGTTATAAGAGACGTGGTCGGTAACGACCTGTAGCAGGATTCTCTAATTCGATATTGATGATTTTCGGTATCATTAGCGAGCGATGAGAGCTGTGTCTTTCTCCAAGATCATCTCTGCAATTGGCTGTTGTCAGGACAATCAGTGCTAACGTTCGAGTTAGCGAGTTCGAGTTAAAAGTTCGAGAATCCCGGACTCCTTATAACGTGCGTAGTCAATAAGGGTACAAATCGATCTGAAAACTGACCCGTTTTCAACGCCCTGTACGGCTGCCGGTTAAACTTTAAAGCTTAAGGTAATGTGCTACTCCTCTGTTGGTAAAACAGTTTCTGCTTAAGCCATTGTGAGTGCGAGAGAGAAAGCTACTTCTACCCCGTACCAAAACTCTCCTAAACGGTTGATCTTTCGGACAAACTAAGAGAATCACGAAATGGTATCAGAATCGTTACACGCAGTTCGTGGCTCTCTTCGTTTGTCCCAAAGATCAACCGTTTAGGAGAATTTTGGTACGCAGTTTTTGTTATCGACAGAGGAGTAGCACATCGTCTTAAAGATAACTCTTTGAAAATGTTGTCTGCCTGGATCCTCATCATGAGTAAATCGCTATTGTGCTATTATTTCCAGTATTGCGATTAGTCGACGCATCCTTTATAACTCGAATTTAATAGCGTCTGAATCAATAGCAAGCATGCGTTTGAGCGCCGCGCTCGTAATGATGGGGATTTGAGACTATTGGCCGCCGGCTACTTCGCTTCTACCACGGCATAAAAGTTATCTTCCGGATATCGTATAGACCGTGCCTATACAAAAAGCATGGGTTATCTGGCAGATAACTGTATCTGCCAGATAAAACCCGGTAAAGAAATGGGGCACAAAAAATTTAGTACAAAAACAACGCAGATGATGATTTTTAAACGTAATTTATACATCTTTCATTTTTCATTTAGACAAGATATTTCAATATTTGTCTATATATTATTTTCTTTCGTGTAGGATATCATCCATAAGATTCAAGACTGAAATTAATATTTCAAGGACCATTACTCCTGTTATTGTCTTCTCAGAAGAGGATAAAGTATGTAAAAACATAATATATGAACATGGTTAACATCAGAATATTTTCAATCATGTGAACTAAGCTGCCAAATAAGCATAAAAATTTAACTCGGTAAGACAGCACACTGCTGTTATCTGGATGTCTCCTCGTAATATAGTCTCATTGCGAACCACTTTTGAATTATGAGCATGCGCAGTTTCAGAGCGCAACAAGTGCAATGCAATCACGCATGCAATGTTCCCCTTCTCTTTTTTGTCCTCTGTTACTTTTCATTCCCATTCTATCGACTCTCGACTCTATCGAGAAATCGAGACCCGTAAACAGAAAAGACTACAGTTTTATTTTTCCTCGTCAATTCTCGCTCGCAATGTCGGATATTTTGTCTCCTGGGGGAACAGTTAATCGTCGTTCAAAGTAAGACATGATTTAATTACTAATTACAGTAATTACATATTGTACAATCGAAAACAAAATGTACCCATGACACTTTTGTCGTCAAACTTTTGAGAGCATCTGCTATTTTGAGGTTAGGGCTTGTGTCACTTTTGAGGCAAAATCTCGTCAAATAATCGTTCTGCAGCTAGAAATACATAGAAAATCGCGATAGCGAATAACAAAGTAAAAAAGTATATTCTTATCATATTTTTCATCGAAAAAAAATACTCCTAACGTTTTTATCATCAATTTTCGTAGAATAAGACTTTTTTGAGGTTAGGATTTTCTTTTATCAATATAAATGTAAGCTTTTCATCTACTTGTGAGCATATATATATGCCCTAGACAGGTTTTATTGTCGAAATTTAGCTAGTTTTTCGATGAAACGCTTTATATACTGAAAAGTTGGACCCTTTCATATAGTTTCCTTTCCGAAACAAGACATCGCGATAATTCGAAATGCAAGATAAATATATCACAAACCATCTCGCGGTTGGGTCTGAATTCGTTACAATTGTGGAGCCACCATTAACATAGGAATAGTAGGAGCCACTTTTCCTGATTGGCCACTAGTGAAGCGCGATAAGTTCAACTTGAAATTAGTGACAGTTAGTATCTCTAACACTCGCAACCATTCAAGCGAGCATAAAGTGCCAGCGTTGTTGTTTCTACCATTAAACAAGTCAACTTCAGCGAAGAATATTTCAAACACTAAACGATGGATATAATAAAAATTTAAAAATATAGTTTGAGATATATTCAAGTGTCATGTAACATATATATTCTTCCTGTTACATAACTACTGAAGCTTCCTTAAGTATAAAGTTATAGTGCAGCCAAGCGTAGTGTCGAGGAGTCGGCGCGTCTGGTGCCGACTGTTTTTCTGTCTTTTAACAGGTTTATCGTTTCATTTTAGCTTGTTTAATGGTTTAATGGTTGCTGAACGCTAACAAGGAACATCACTTAGGTGCCCCCCTCCGAATTCGTTGAAACTCATATATGTTGTAGGACTTTGAAAACTAAGCGACAACCATTTTTTTTTTATCTGTGGAAAAACATATTTAAGGTGGTGAAACCACCCTTCAAAGTTGGGCATGGCAACGAGCGATCATGCAGTTTCATCCACAACCACTAAAACGATTTGAATGAACCAAAAACGTAAATGTTTCTTGCACAAAGTTATCAAAAATCCACTAGGTACACAATTGGGTTGGGGGTTGAAAAGTATATTGGGAAAAAATATTGGAACAAAACTTCTCGAAGTTTTGGTAGTATGAAAACAAAAGTAGGAAAATATGTAGCGCAGGTGGTGAACCCGCTTGGTCGCTATTTTCCATTGATTGCTATTCAAGCCCTTTTTACCTGGACACCATCGAGCTATGCGAATATGTAGATTATTGAGAAAACGAAACTATTTCAACTTGTTCAGCTTAAAAATAGCTGCCGGAGCTGTGGTATGCGATGAAAGTATTCTCAAGGGTGACATAACGATCGGTACGAAAACCGTGGTGCATCCTCGCGCGAGCATTATCGCCGAAGCCGGACCCATAGTCATCGGTGAGGGGAATATTATCGAGGAAATGGTCACTATAATAAATCGCTTATCACCAGTGAGCAACGATTCCGACATTCCGCAAACTCAGACAATCGGCAGTTTCAACGTATTTGAGATCGATTCAACCTGCGAAGCTCTCAAAGTTGGCGACAACAATATACTCGAGACAAAAGGTTCAATATAACAACGATAAAGCAATGTAAAAAAAAAACAAGAAATTTCCATTTATTGTTGAGAATAAGAGTACACTTTTTCTTCAGCCTTGGTCAGTAATCGGGTTGAACTGACCAACGGATGCGTTATCGGGGCTGCTTGTTCAATGCTCGAGCACGAAGTTGTGCCCGAAAATACGATTATCTATGGTAATCAGTGTCAGCGTAGAGAAATGAACGACAAACCATACGTAAGGAATTTCTCACACATCGTTCTTCTCTTTTCCTTCGTTGTTATTTTGAACTTGTGAGAAACCCTCAATAACGGATCTGCAAAATATTTTCTTTTCCAGCCCCAAGTTGGTCAGCTTGATTTTCTGATAAGAGTTTTGCCAAACTATCATCATCTGCGCAAACCAAACATCAAGGCCGTCAAAAGCGAACCCGACATTTAAACGTTCTATTCGCTACTAGACAATTCGGCGCATCCGTCATTTATACATCGATCTTAAAACGCAAAATCGTACTTTGAATTTGTACAGCTTGCTCATAAATTTGTAACTAATTTAAGGGATAAACGTATTAATAAATAAATAAATAATATATTGATAGTAATGATAATTTTGGTAATATTTATTAGTCATAATAAGTCATGAGGTAGGAAAAAATGGAATAGAAATAACCGAAAGCGATGCGAAGCACCTCTGATACCAAAGCTCAGCAGCATTTCGTGCTGACAGTACTTGGATCGGTGACCGCTCTTAGCCACGCGCCGATTGACGCATCGAATCAGTGACAATAAGTTCTATGCAGACAATGAGTGGGAGGTCATTGCAGACTAGGGCGATTGTCAGTATAAAGATTAAATTCCTTGTGTCCTCGTGCGAAGTCGATAAGGCCCAAAACGGTCGCGGACGGTATCCGGAGGAGGGGGGAAAGGCTTGCAGGAAATTGTACAGTGAAGGGTAGGAAAAATTGATTCTGGATCAAAGGGGAGGGCCGTAAGAACCGGAAATTGTATACGTTGGAATGATACTAATAAAAAAAATATATACAATAGAAATAAATAAATAATTCCTCAGTAGCCGCGGATACGAAGTAATGAAATACGCTTTGTTGATTCTAATTCTAAGTTTCAAACCCGTCGTTAGCACGAGTTTGAGTTCAAGGCTAGAATTTTGTTGTTTGTGTAATTGAGTGCGGATTCAAAATCAGATTCAAGTTCGGACTTAAGTTCGCCGCAAACGTTTATAAAGTGGATTTGGTTAAAACTAAACTAACACCGCTGATTCTAATAATAATAATTAACGAGAGACAGGAAATTCAAATGCCGGCCATAAATTTCCCTATTACCATCAGTCGTTAAAGCAAAAATCCTGTACAAGAAAGTACATTTCACGTTTAGATGTCACTGCGACCACGATCAGGGGCCGCCAACACATTCGCAAAAGCGTTTTCTCTCTTATCCCCTCGAGACAATATATTTTTTGGAGTATGGAAAAAAAATCTGATGAACTTTCACTTATAAATATTTTATCATATCTCAATTTTCTTTATTTTCCATATAGTATTTTTACTATCCATTTCCCACTATTTCCCCCATTTTTGTTTAAAAACAATTTTATCACGTATTCTTTTTTTTTAGTTCCAATTCTACTTTACGTTTTACGAATTGAATCTCTCGATTGTTATTCTCCAACGATTTTATGATATTTGAATTTTTTCCATTCCATTTTTTCAAACTCATTTTCACATATTATATCATTCTTTAAATCGATTCAGTTAAACTTTGCATTTTTTTTCCAAATCTCATCGTGGATTCTATTTTCATGCCAGATGAATTTTAACTATTGTTTTAAATCATTATTTCTATTTTGCTCATGAGTTTTCATCACATTTTATATTTTATCGTTATTCGCTAAAGGAACGTCTGAATATTCGTAAAAAAAAATCGTAGGTTCGGGCGCAAAAAAAAATTGAGTTTATTTCAATTACGGTTCGCTTTTCTCGCCTGCAATTCCCACTGGCGTGTCCCCTGTAACGTAAAGTGCCGGAGAGCCGTCATATTTTGACATCCGGGGGTGTGGCGAAAGGGAGAAACAGAGAGAGAGAGGCCATACGAGATTATTTTTCGCGGGGTTGCAGGGTGGATTGTGAAAGCGAGATGAGCGGCTGCCCGTCAAAGGGGGAAAAAGGGAGATCAATCCCTAAAAGGGGGAAAACCGTCTAATGGCTCGACGAATTCACGTAACTATTTCTCGCTTTGTCGTCGTGCTTTGTAGGACCAAAATGGCAAACATGGGTAAATATGAGCAGAGAGAGAGAGAGAGAGAGAAAATGTAACGTGTATCAAATTTTTTTTTATTCAATAAAAATTCCCCTGTGAGATTTTCAAAATAAAACATTTAGTTACAAATTTTGTGAGGTATATAAGAAAAAACGCAGAGATTACATTATTCAATAATGAAAAAAAAACTGCTAAAATCTGAAAAATTGTTTTCCAAAAATGTCTATTTAATACAAAAAACATACAAGATTCGTTTATTTATTCCAAATCGTAAAGTTGGTTGAATTTTTACGAGCAAAAGTATTTTTTCTTTTCTTTAATGAGCTCTATGATGCAAGTAATTAACTTCGTTCAATTATTCAGTAAGAAAAGAAAGTGTTCGCAATTTTTTCATTTTCTATTCAAATTCACGAAGAAATTGTTGGAATTTTTGAATTATGAAAATTTATTCAGTGACTTTTTTGTGCATTGAGTCATCGGTTAAAATCTGTCTCAAATATAATCCGTTTCGTCTGGCTTCCATTATCTCGGCAGTCGATGAAATTTACATTGAGCCAAAGTCATTCGCGCGATATTATCATAAGTAATTGGTGTGACGGACGTTTGACGCGACAACGGGGTCTCAGGGGGATTTTCACATCCCTCAATAAGCATTTTGAGCTATATGTATTTGTGTATGTGCGTGCGTGTGCGTGTGCGTGTGTGTGTGCGTGCGTGCGTGCGTGCGTGCGTGCGTGCGTGCGTGTGTGTGTGTGTGTGTGTGTGTGTGTGTGTGTGTGTGTGTGTGTGTGTGTGTGTGTGTGTGTGTGTGTGTGTGTGTGTGTGTGTGTGTGTGTGTGTGTGTGTGTGTGTGTGTGTGTGTGTGTGTGTGTGTGTGTGTGTGTGTGTGTGTGTGTGTGTGTGTGTGTGTGTGTGTGTGTGTGTGTGTGTGTGTGTGTGTGTGTGTGTGTGTGTGTGTGTGTGTGTGTGTGTGTGTGTGTGTTTGCGTTTGTGTATATACTTGTTTCTCCGTCTTTCTCTCTCGCAACGTCAAGCAAGAAGATCACATCACGAAGTCAAACGAATGACAAGCGTTGCAAATTCTCTTGCTCGGTTAACGTTTCTATTGTGAGACAGGGTTGATGCTTGCACCCCCACATTTCCTCCTCTGAGAGTGAGATAAAGAGAAAGAGAGAGAGAGAGAGAGAGAGAGCCACAGGGTGTACTTTGTAAGTTACCCCTCTATATAGCCGTCGTCAAATCGTCTATATCAAAACGCTCAGAGTACAATTTCGAGTCCTAAATCGACTAACAGAATCAACCATAATCCGAATTTACATTGAATATTATTCGGATAGTTTTGATACGAGAAGGGTAATGCGCGTTAGGGGAGAAATTACTGGACAAATGCACGGTAATGGACAGTTTTATCCATTACTACGTTGTCCGCACAGTAATCGGTTATTTTGTTCATTAGCACGTACAAATTTATCTATTTATCAACCATAATTTCGAAAAACATTGAATATAATCGACAGATTTTACGCAAATATAAGTAAATATGCGGATCAGAGACGACATAACTAGCCAATTCCACGGTAATGGTAATTTTATCCATTACGGTGCACCTCAGTCCACAGTCATAGGATATTCCATTCATTACCATGATGTACGAATTTGTCTACTCATTAACCATCATCCGGATATACGTTGAAAATAATCAGTAGAATTTATAGAAACAGGAAAATGTGGATCAGAGACGAAGTAATCGGACAACTCCATACGGTAATGATAATTTTATCCATTACGGTGCACCTCAGTCCACAGTCATAGGATATTCCATTCATTACCATGATGTACGAATTTGTCTACTCATTAACCATCATCCGGATATACGTTGAAAATAATCAGTAGAATTTATAGAAACAGGAAAATGTGGATCAGAGACGAAGTAATCGGACAACTCCATACGGTAATGATAATTTTATCCATTACGGTGCACCTCAGTCCACAGTCATAGGATATTCCATTCATTACCCTGATGTACGAATTTGTCTACTTATTAACCATGATCCGGATATACATTGAAAATAATAAGTAGAATTTATAGAAACAGGAAAATGTGGATCAGGGACGAAGTAGTTGGACAACTCCATACGGTAATGATCATTTTATCCATTACGGTGCACCTCAGTCCACAGTCATAGGATATTCCATTCATTACCATGATGTACGAATTTGTCTACTCATTAACCATGATCCGGATATACATTGAAAATAATCAGTAGAATTTATAGAAACAGGAAAATGTGGATCAGGGACGAAGTAGTTGGACAACTCCATACGGCAATGGTCATTTTATCCATTACGGTGCACCTTTGCCCACAGAAATAGGATATTCCATTCCTTACCATGATGTACGAATTTGTCTACTCATTAACCATGATCCGGATATACATTGAAAATAATCAGTAGAATTTATAGAAACAGGAAAATGTGGATCAGAGGCGAAGTAATTGGACAACTCCATACGGTAATGGTCATTTTATCCATTACAGTGCACCTCGGTCCACAGTAATAGGATATTCCATTCATTACCATGATGTACGAATTTGTCTACTCATTAACCATCATCCGGATATACGTTGAAAATAATCAGTAGAATTTATAGAAACAGGAAAATGTGGATCAGAGACGAAGTAATCGGACAACTCCATACGGTAATGATAATTTTATCCATTACGGTGCACCTCAGTCCACAGTCATAGGATATTCCATTCATTACCATGATGTACGAATTTGTCTACTCATTAACCATGATCCGGATATACATTGAAAATAATCAGTAGAATTTATAGAAACAGGAAAATGTGGATCAGGGACGAAGTAGTTGGACAACTCCATACGGTAATGATCATTTTATCCATTACGGTGCACCTCAGTCCACAGTCATAGGATATTCCATTCATTACCATGATGTACGAATTTGTCTACTCATTAACCATGATCCGGATATACATTGAAAATAATCAGTAGAATTTATAGAAACAGGAAAATGTGGATCAGAGGCGAAGTAATTGGACAACTCCATACGGTAATGGTCATTTTATCCATTACAGTGCACCTCGGTCCACAGTAATAGGATATTCCATTCATTACCATAATGTACGGATTTGTCTACTTATTAACCATGATCCGAATCAACATTGCGTATAATCAGTAGAATTTATAGAAACAGGAAAATGTGGATCAGGAGCGAAGTCCCAGGGGCGTGGACAAATCCATACGGTCATGGTCAATACCATGATGTATGAATTTGTCTACTTATTAACTATGATCCGGATATACATTGAAAATAATCAGTAGAATTTATAGAAACAGGAAAATGCACGAATATGTCTACTTGTCAACCATATTTCGGATATACATTGAAAATAATCAGTAGAATTTATAGAAGCAGGAAAATGGAGATCAAGAGCGAAGTAATTGGACAAATCCATGGTCAATTTTGTTTAGTGCGGTGCACCTTCGTACACGGTAATAGGATATTCCGCTGATTACCGTGACGTACGAATTTTTCTACTTATCAACCATAATCCGGGTATGCTTTGAATATAATCGGAAGATTTTATAGAAATAGATGAATCTGGTTCGTAGAGACGAAATAACGTAACAAATCTATTGTATACGGTAATGGTCATGTCCATTACCGTATTTGTGGAGTATCATTCATTATTGTGCGTTTATCCACTCATTTCATGGTACAGTTCTTGAAACGGTAATGCGTAGACATAATTGTCAGCCGTTGCCACCATTCTGTCCAGCAATGCAATACGTTTTATCCCCATTTATCTCTATATACATACATAGTATAATATAAAGTCCCCAGCTTTATTTTATAGTCTGACTGTACGTTCGCCCCAATCTCGAAAACTACTCGATGGATTTTTATGCGGTTTGCACTATTCTATAGAGCATTTCTCTAGGAAAGCTTAGGCATGTGAAAAATTGATCTATGATGAAAAAGAGTCGAGCAATGACGTATAAAATAGCTTCCATCCGATGCTGGGGCGGTTCGCTACTCAAACATATAATAATTAGCATCTACAATAAATATAACGGGTGGATTTTATAGAAAAATAAACAAATACACGCCAGGGAAGAAATCAGCTGCACGGTAATGCATAAAATCGCACTATTCCAATAACGTTCTTAAAAATATCTTAAAATTGATATATCTCCAGTATTCAACTATGCAATTACAGTTATAATTCTTATATATAATACAGATTTCGATTAAGGAATCATTGGGTGAAAAAAAAATTCACAGCGAAATAAACCAAATTGCATTAATGTAGTCCCTTTTTCCAAAATAACAATCAGAATTAAATTTTTTCTCTTACATATACCCAGTTTTATACATCGCATTCCATTCTTGCCGTAAGGTCGTCAGAAATTTTAACAAATTGTTCAATTATTACTCGATGAATATTTTCATCACTGTTGCTTTTTTTTGCTCGGGAAGAATTTTAGTAATAATAATTTGGGCCAGAAACGCCCCTAAAGTAGAGTTATATATATATGTATATATATATATATATATATATAGGTGAGTCTTGAGGGGTGAAACCGTCCGTAAAATCAAACCAGGGGTGATAGGTTTATGTATCAGAGCTCGTAGTGATGAGAGGGTATAAGAGAAGGCACAGTCGAGATTCTTCTGATATACGTATATATAGATATATTCATATAAACATCCATCGTGGACGATTCTCGGCGTGACGCGATTATGCTAACGAGATTATTCTATCGTGACGCTGTTTACAAGTATACGCAGCCGCTTAATGCGAATTAAGAAGAACCAACAGAGAGAAGTATAGGAGAAAATCGTCATGAATAATAGCGCCATTTTGTGTCTGAGGAAAAATAAGAAAAACTCGTGAAAAAACGTGGGAATGTTTTTTTCGAATATATCGGTGAATAATTTTGTCGGTTCGCTTCTCCTGAAAAAAAAAAAAAACAAAAATCAGTCATGAAAAATTGTGCATTTTCTTTTTTTATTTGTAAATGTTTGAAAATATTTCGTTTTTTAAATTGACCAGAGAAATAGAGAAAATGGTTCGATTTTTTGTTGCACTTGCGAGAACAAGAAAATGAATAAAAAATATTTAGTTTTTCACGTGTTTTAGTATTTTTTGAAAATAGTTATAAATTATGATGCTATTTGGTTTGAATTGTAAATTCGCATGAAGAAAGCATTAATTTTTTAATATTGGCCATTTAGTGAAGTATATTTGTTTCTCGAACGAAAATCTTTTGAACTTGAAGAAGTACCAAAAAAAAAAAAAGATTTAAAGAGACACGTCAAGGGTGGGCGTCGTCGACGTCAAATTGACGAAGAATGAGAGAGAGAGAGAGAGAACTTGACAACGAAAAGCCAGGCGTCTTACTAGATTAATTTACGTATTAATAGTTAGACATCTTTCTCCCTCTCATTTCTCTTTTTTAGTCTGATATTCTTGCTCTTTTAACGCTTCGCCTCCTCGACGAGCTAATGACCCGTTTAGCTTTCTTGCTCGGTGTCGTTCTCGCGAAGATCTTGCACATAACGCGACGGAGATCTCTCTCTCTTTTAAAGCGTCGAAAATTTCGCGGTCTGTAAAGACGAGATTAAAAAAAAAAATGTCCATTACAACGACATCCTACGATGTGTCATGTGCCATGAAATATTAGAGTCATAAAAAAGAAATAAAAAAATACAAAAAAAAAATATCAATAAACTATTTTTATTTGTTATTTATTTTTAGAACGCATTCAAATTATTATTGTTATTATCTTAACATTATTGAGGCAACTTTTAAGTTTTTAGGATTTTTAAAAATTATTAAAATTTATTAGTTATCGGTCGAATGAAAATTTTGCATTTTTTGGAAAGTTTTTATGGCAAAAAATTGACTTTTGTCCATCTTTATTTGCATATTTATGGGTGGGCAAATGAAAAATAATACTCGATCCAGCCAATATTTTAAGTATAAATTTAAATTTAATTTTGTACATTACACAAGAAACAATTGGTACAGATACCAATTTGTACGGGGAGACTAAAAAAAAAACCAAGAAATAATTTTACTGCTCGGATCCATAATTAAGGGATCAAAATAACAAGCAAAATGTTTTACAGTATATATATATATATATTTACATTAGATCTCAATATTATTATGACGAATATTAATTAATTGTTTTTATCAAAATTTATGTAGGCCTTTTTTCATGACATGCTCGAAAACATTCGCCAATTTTCATTTCACAAAAGTTATACTACAGCGAAATTATGATTTTACTGATTTCTATATTTATATAACTTGTGATTATGACGAATCATTTCGAATCAACGAATTTATAAGTGGGAATTAATTCATCTTTTTTTTTTGACGAAAAATGGCGAATAAAATTATCCAGGCGAGGAATAGAGCTAAATATATATATATATATATATATATATATATATATATATATATATATATATGAAACCCTCCCTGTAACGCGTGGTTACCCTTCTTGCACACAGTCTGACTTTTACTCGTATTTAACTTTCAAATACATTTTATGCCTTTTACATTTTAATGCTTCTCTCCGCCATTTCTCGTCATCCCTCTTCTCCCATTCTCGGCTTTCTCGCTCTTTCATATCGTTCGTATTATAAATTCAGTCCGTTACAGTATAAATGTTCCAAAAATGTACATTCCGTAATTTTCTCTTTTCCAGATCAAAATAAATAACGATGAAAACTAGGGAAAAAATGATAAAAATAATAAATTAAATTAATTATGAATTTTTAAAATGTAAATTGGCAATTGATCATGCAATTGATCATTAATTTAATAATAACCGTTCAGTAATGGTTTTTCCAGTTGCCATACAATTTTTTAATGATCCATGGATCGATAGAAAAATTATCACACACCAAATTTTATTCGATAAGGATGAAAATGATGAGGTTTGGTTCACTGGAAAGCCGGCGGTCACCGCAATATGTATTGTATTGTATTTGTATCAACAAATATGAGCAATGTTTTTTTTAAGATCTAGAGTGATCCATAGATCGATACAGATCGTAAAAACTTGAATTAAAAAATGAAACGTTCATTCTTTGCCGAGTTGGAATAGTCGAACCCAGGAGTGAAATAAAACGAATATCGAGCATGAATTTGTCAGTATTAAAAAGTGATCTATAGATCGATATAGATCGTTTAAATTCTCCCACTCATCCTCCACCGATTGAAAATCCTCCAGCTGCTAATTGCATATGAGTAAAATAAGATGAAGATTAACCATGAATTTTTCAAAGTCAAAAGTGATCTATGGATCAATATAGATCGTTCAAATTTCCTTCGATGCCTACATTTTTTTCTCCTTCTTCACCGAGTGAAAATATTCCCTCAGATTCTGTACATGAGGTTAAATATGAAAGCATATAAATTCATGGCTGAATGATTTCAATGCGCATTTATGTGCCCGACGAAGCGTGACGACACTTCGACAGGATTATTTGTACGATCGCAACGCGAACTCGACATTTCCGACGAATCTTTTGTCCCTTTTCGAGCTCTTATATTCTATCGCCCAGCCACGAGATACGCTTTCCAGTTATTTAGAGGGTGGAAATGTCGAAAATCTCGCGAGCTCAGAGACAGAGCGGGCACAAAAAAAACCATGAATATTATTATTCATCCAATAACTCAGGACACGAATTCGTAAATTATTCCACAGGAAAAGGACCTCAGAATTATACACGAAAAATGTTTAATGTCGAGAAGAGAAGTTATGATTTTTTATGCAATATTATAATGATTAAATTTTATTGTACGCTAGGAAAACCTGCGCTGATCACTGATAAACATTTTATCGGTTATATTTTAAATAAATTATTTATATATGTGCAAATAAACGAGATTACGTTAAGAGAGTCACGCCAAAATTTAATGCAAAAGCAATTTGGGTCTTTAAATACCATTGTTTAATATTCTATAATATTATAATTCACGAAAAATATATAACTACGAACTTCGACCCTATATTTACTTGGTTAGCAATTATCATTTAATTTTGCAAAATTGAAACACATCGTGAAATGATAATTAGTGAGTCTTTGTATGTTGACCCTTAAAATCGTTAAATTAGATTGGGCGATTATTAAAAATAACGGGGAACGAAATAAAACTGAATAATCGCTCAAAAATGGAAAAATAAAATTAGACACAAATATTGCAAGAGAGACAAAGTTAGTTTGGGATATTAAAGGGCATTAACGATCGATTGAGTTGGAAGAGAGATTTCCCAAAATAAGCTCAAGCAGATTCAGAGATTTCAGGAAATTTAATTCAGCAGATAAATTTCACAAAAATGAATGTACATAAGAGATTTAGGAAAATTTAACCGAGTAGAGCCATTTTAGAAATCTGAATCTAAAAGGGAGATTTTAGAATAACAAATATAGAAATAGTATTTCAATAAGAAAAAATATTTTAGCAAACTCAATCGAGGCGAAATAAAAATATTCACCTAGTCGAACATGAAAAATAACGAAAAAATCAAATAGCTAATCAAAAAACAGCAAAAAAAGTTACACGTATAACACAGAGACGATTCCATTCAATTGAATGTATTGAACAGAGATTTTAAAAATTTAAACTAGACGATAATTAACAATATGATAAGTGAAAAAAATGTCCAGTGATCAAGACAAACGAAAAATGATTACAGATATATAACAATTTGAGTTAATTTAATTCAGAAGAGAATTTTAGAAAAATCAATTATAAATCATTAAAAATTTAGATTTAAAAAATAGCAACTAAAAAAAAGAAGATTTCCCATTAAATTGAAGTCTTTCATTAAAACAACCACAGTATTTAATACACGTGAACATCCCTCGAAAACGTTTCGTATGCAAACTCTCGCATTCGATCCAAGATCTAGGACTTTGACTCGATTTTGCGATAAAATCCCAGAGAGAGGGCGCCACCGGCAAACGGAACGTAAAAGAGTGAGGAAGAGAGAGAGAAAAAGACTTTATCGGCTATAAAAGTACGTGCGAGTATTCGTTACGCGTGCAAAAACGTTGCAAGAACTTTTTTTATTATTTTTTGTTTTTTTTTTTCCTTTTTTCCCACCAGTTACATCGGATTTTAAGCTCCGCCTTTTCCAATCGTATTAACGTATTTTAATCACGAACTCAATGATTAACCGACAAAGAGAAGAGCCGACAAATTAGAGGAATGCTATCAGCAGCTCATCCCTACTTCACTCACAGACATTATCCTTCGCTTCTTTTTTTTTTTTTTCATTTTTTTTTTATCTATGACGACGACAATCTGCAGGGGCTGCTGAGACTTCGTTGCATGCATCCCGAAAGCGCTCTTTCGAGGGAGGGAAAAAAAGTCTTTGATGTCCAACCGACCACGCTCGCGGTTATAAGAAAAGAAAAAAAAAAGTAGTCAGTTAGTGGGAAAAAAAGCAATTATCCGCCTAAATACTCGTAGATCTCTGAACTTTTGACGCATGTTAATTTATCGGCTGACGTACGAGACTGCTACCGGGCATTCCCTGAGTGTTTCACTTTATAAATTATTTCCGTGCTCGTAATATTAATATGCGAGTGTACAAATGAATCTAAAAAATAAACCAATTTTTTTTTTTTACATTTTTTACTTTATCTTTATTAATTGGAAAAACAATAATTTTTAATCGGTAAGTAAACCTTTAATCATTTCTATAATTATCAATAGGTGAATTTTGATTTGGGATTTTTCACAGAGGAAAATGACACCAATAATTTTTATTAAAATCGAATCATTTTTGTTTGCGATCAATCCTTTAGTGAATTGATCAAACTTTTTCTTCAGCTTAAAATTTTTTTTTAAGGTGCTTGAAAAATTGGGAACAAAATGACGATGATATTTGGCTAGAAAAAAATAAGCCTGGGCGGTTTGATTCTTTTCGCATTGTTGGCAAACTTTGAACTTTTTTTTGTCCAATGAACTCCATTGACCTACTCTCATCCATCATTCCGCATAATAAATATTCAATCATAGTGGAAATGCACTCATGCTCGTCAACGAGAAGTACGAGATGATCTCAAAACAAATTAATGTCAGAAAAATATTAATCAGGTGCAGAAATATTTCGTATCCTCTCCAGTAGAATTTTTTCTCTAATTTGTAGTGATTTATTTATAAATGCTAGAATAATTTGTTTTCATTTATTTCTCACCATGGCTTTGTCCATTTTTGTTGTCATTACCTAGAAAAAAAATTGATGTTCCAGCAATTTTTTGTAATCCGTTGCCATATTTTTTGAATTGTGAATTCATTCAACCATTAAGTATTATCTCGTCATTTTATCATTTCTATCTATAGCGAAAAATGTATAGAAATCAACGTTTTTGTTCAATATTTGTCAGACCATTTTTATTCACATCGATTCGTTTCATATTGAATACTTTTTCTCGTCATTTTTTCACTAAAAAAAACCGTTTACTCAAACATTAATATGTTGATTTTCAATTAATTTAATCAATACATCAAAGTTATAAAATTGCAAACAATTTGTTTTCAATTATGATATACGAATGTTTCATTAATGAAATAAATAAGAATTGCAATCGTTAATGATTAATCACAATTCTTGATTGAATAATTTACAACAATTCATAATTTTTATAATTTACATTTCATCTGTTTCATTATTGTTAGCAATTTCCTGAGGAGTGCAATATCAACGTTTTTTTCGTATAAATTATTTTGTACTTGAGGTCTGAAATTCCATATATGACAACAGCACGTCAGGGAGAGAGAGAGCGAAAGAGAGAGAGAGAGAGAGAGAGAGAGAGAGAGCTACCGGTTGTAATCCATTACCACAAAACGCAAACGGTCGTTGCATGTTTCTCGACCGCCCACCAATTTGCCAACCATCAATTTTAAGACCTGGTACCCTTTCACCATGGTAGCAGCCCACAGCCACGAGGCACTTCTGTCGTGCTCTTGCACGCATTATATGAACTAAAAGCGCATACGTTTTATGTACTTACACGCAAATATGTATAGCATTATAAGTATATAGAAAACTCTCGTTGCAAAAAGAACATTTCGGTTTTGATCGTCATCACCTCGTCAAAGTATGTAATTCGTCAAATAAATAAAATGAAACACGTTCCTTATAAAATAAATATATACTAAAAATACAAAACTCCTTTATAAAATCCAAAAATACCCAAACGTCATATTCGTTTACTTTTATATTAATCCCGATCGAAAAAACTGGAATGAAAGTTCTGCAAAAACGAAAAATTGAATCGCGTCGTCGGACATTTTGATCTTGAAGAGTGTTTTCGAAAATACGCATTTGGCCGCGATTTGAAACTCAATATTCATTGTTTTCTCGATGGTTCTCACTGGGAAATTACAAAAAAGTCGGGGTCACCGGGAACGTTATTATTATTATTATTATTATTATTATTATTATTATTATTATTATTATTATTATTGTTATTATAATAATTATTATTATTGTTGTTATTGTTATTGTTATTATTATTATTATTAGTTGAAGGGTCAGGCGATTCCAAAGCTCAATTTCGCTAAAACTAAACGAGGCCCTACAATTAACTAACTCATAATCATTAATAAACGATGGTTAATTTAGTCTGGTTTTATTTTAATAGTTAGTAAATTTTAAGGTATACATTATTTAGAAGTTAGTTTAAATATTATTTAATTCCAGGCTCTCATTCAATTACCGATTAATCGAAGCTTTTCGTTACTTTTACATCAGAGTCTACTTTGGTACACACCATAAAAAGTTCGAGTCTACGCTCGTTGAGTTATATGAACCAAGCGAGGATAAAGTTCTCTCTCGCAAAGTACACATCTTGCATGGATACTAAATTTGCTGTTTTATGCACTGGCACTCGACGGAATTTCGCTCGTTGAACACAGAAAATGCGTCGACCACCCAAAAAACATTTTCTCAAACTCTGAAAGCTCAATTTCATTTCTTCTTTTCGAATAATCCATCACGAATCGTCTCAGCATAAAATCATATTTAACTTTTGAACAAAATGTTAGTTGGAAAAAAAAAAATAGCGAGGAGAAAAAATTGTTGCGAGAAAGGTAGATTGAAGAAAAAAAAAAGAAAAACCATAAAGAGAACCAAAAAACATTTTCTCAAACTCTGAAAGCTCAATTTCATTTCTTCTTTTCGAATAATCCATCACGAATCGTCTCACCATAAAATCATATTCAACTTTTGAACAAAATGTTAGGTTGAAAAAAAAAAAATAGCGAGGAGAAAAAATTGTTGCGAGAAAGGTAGATTGAAGAAAAAAAAAAGAAAAACCATAAAGAGAACCAAAAAACATTTTCTCAAACTTTGAAAGCTCAATTTCATTTCTTCTTTTCGAATAATCCATCACGAATCGTCTCACCATAAAATCATATTCAACTTTTGAACAAAATGTTAGTTGGAAAAAAAAAAATAGCGAGGAGAAAAAATTGTTGCGAGAAAGGTAGATTGAAGAAAAAAAAAAGAAAAACCATAAAGAGAACCAAAAAACATTTTCTCAAACTCTGAAAGCTCAATTTCATTTCTTCTTTTCGAATAATCCATCACGAATCGTCTTAGCATAAAATCATATTCAACTTTTGAACAAAATGTTAGTTTGAAAAAAAAAAATAGCGAGGAGAAAAAATTGTTGCGAGAAAGGTAGATTGAAGAAAAAAAAAAAGAAAAACCATAAAGAGAACCAAAAAACATTTTCTCAAACTCTGAAAGCTCAATTTCATTTCTTCTTTTCGAATAATCCATCACGAATCGTCTCAGCATAAAATCATATTCAACTTTTCAACAAAATGTTAGTTTGAAAAAAAAAAATATAGCGAGGAGAAAAAATTGTTGCGAGAAAGGTAGATTGAAGAAAAAAAAAAAAAAACCATAAAGAAAACCAAAAAACATTTTCTCAAACTCTGAAAGCTCAATTTCATTTCTTCTTTTCGAATAATCCATCACGAATCGTCTCACCATAAAATCATATTCAACTTTTGAACAAAATGTTAGGTTGAAAAAAAAAAAATAGCGAGGAGAAAAAATTGTTGCGAGAAAGGTAGATTGAAGAAAAAAAAAAAAAAACCATAAAGAAAACCAAAAAACATTTTCTCAAACTCTGAAAGCTCAATTTCATTTCTTCTTTTCGAATAATCCATCACGAATCGTCTCACCATAAAATCATATTCAACTTTTCAACAAAATGTTAGTTTGAAAAAAAAAAAATAGCGAGGAGAAAAAATTGTTGCGAGAAAGGTAGATTGAAGAAAAAAAAAAAAAAACCATAAAGAGGCCGCAGTAGAGAAATGTAAAGAAACGAATATGCTCGACTCACAAACGCGGGCGTAAAATGTCGCCCCTCTCCTTCGGGTCATAAAATAGCTGGCAATTAAATAAGGAGTCTCTCTCGCTTGCTCTTATTTAGGGGTTGTACCTCGGGTTGTACCATATATATATATATATATAGGAGAGAGAAGTTGCTCGACGTCACACGTGCGTAACCGAAACTCGCTCGGTTTCCCGAGACTAAGTTCTACAGGGATTTTTTTTTTTTTTTTTTTTTTTTTTCAACTTTAGTTTAGCCGCGACGCTTCAACCAAGAAATATACGAGCATACATGGGAGAAGAAGCGTGACAAGATTTGAAACCGTCTGAGCATCTATTTCTTCTGGTATATTATCGCTCTTCGCGAAACGACCAAGCTCTGACAATTTGTCAAATTTTATACATATGTATATAACATTCAATTCGCGGCATCTCCACGAATTTATCGAGCACGAATTTATCGAGCAAAAATCCATAATCGAAAGGAAAAAAAAATCGTTTTAGACATATTTTCGGTCATATCAATTTTTTTCAGCCCTTATAGTTTTTTTCTGTTTTTTCCTTCAATTGTTTCTCATTCATTGCACTGAATACTAAAATTATGAGTGTTTACGGGTCTAAAAAAAACATTAAATTAAAAAAATTAAAATTTATTCCAGCATTATTTCTTATTTTATATCAATATTTTTAGATCGATCATTTTTTTTTTGTTCAATCTCTCTTTCTATAAAATCGTTTTCCTGAATCTAGAAATTTTGATTTTCGTTTCCAGACGTATATAAAGGTAAAAATAAAATTCAATCTATATGTAAGTGGTTATTAATTGATTGATTAATTCATCGATTAATCATCTCATGTTCTATACGTCTTTCATTTTTTTTTCTAGTATTTTACGATATAAAATATTAATTTTTGAGCTTGGCAGAACCATTTTTCAAAATGAACGATTCAAAAAATTCTGAGCTAAAAAAATCATTCTCGTAATAATTAAATAAATTATCGAAGATTGTCATCGCTGATCGACGGATCGTTTGAGAGAAATTTACCTGCATAATTAAGAATCGTAAATTAATCAATTGGATTTTTTTTTTAATTTTACATAATTTTTGGTTTTTTTTTTTTCGCGATTGCCGATAAATGCAAATATGAAAAGTTTCCAGGAAACGTTTGGGAGGGCTATTGAGTATTCTATGGGAATACGTTTCTCTACCGCGAATTCGGTCTCTCTGTTGGTCCCGCGAGTGAAGTTTATTCGATTTCCAGAAACGAAACGATAGAGAGAGAAAGAGAGAGAGAGAGAGAGAAAAAAGAGTGGGAGGGAAAGAGAATTATATACACATATACACATGTGCATAGAGAAATTGGAGAATTTTAAGACGAGAAGTGGCAGCAAAAATCGTTTTACGACGTGTCGAGCATTTTCGTAGCTCATAAGTGATGCGTTTCGAGCTTACCACGAATTTTTCTCCCACAACGAGAATTCGAGACAATCGAAGAAATTTAATGGGATATACTTAAATTTGTTTTCTTCTTACCGTGATATCGTAAGCTATAGAATTAAAAAACGATATTAAAATTATAATTAATTGGAATGGTAAAAAAAAATTGCGTCCAATTTTTTTTATTTCTCCACAAATGCTAAAATAAATTAAAACTATGAAAATTTATACCGATTATAATTACATTTGTAACGAAAAATATCTGAACTAATTTGTCACATTATCTCCAGATAAAATAAAAATATTCGTTTATAAAATTCAATTTAATTATATCTTATTTAATTTTTTTAATTTGCGATCTAAAAAATGTAACAATAAGAGCTATTTTTTTATCGGAAAATTATTAAGTAAAAAAAACACAAGAAAATTATAAAAAATGAAGAAAAAATCAAAGAGGAAAATCGTGGATCCAATAATATTTGTAATATGATACACTCTTGTCACTCGTAATCAGATTTTCATTTATTGGCTCTGGTTTTTGATTATTTTCTCGAGATTGGGAGGCGAGTAGGTAATCGAGTTTTGCAAGCGACGCGTTTTGTCTTTGCAACGAGCTGAGACATCTTAATTTATATATCTATATATATACATAGATCTATATATATATATATATATATATATATATATATATATATATATATTCTCTCCTGTCGCATATACATATATATATGTACATGCGACAAGAGAGCACACAAAGTTTAACTTTAGACTTGAGAAACGTGTGTGTGTGTGTGTGTGTGTGTGTGTACGTGTGTGTCAAGATATCTAATGAAAGTGTCTCGCGCTAACGAGCGCCGAAATAAACGTCGGTCGGACGTGAGACATGAAAGACGCTGATTAGTCGACTCTCATTAGTCACGTGAAGCACCTCAACGAAAGTCTCTCCCTCCAGTGTCCAACTAACAAAATCCTCCACTAATTTCGTAATTAATTATCGAGTGAAAGCCCAAACGATAATTATCACGAAAAAAAATATTTTTCAAATTTTTTTGAAGGAAATTTTTGAGTTTTTGAGAGTGTTCTGTGCGAATTCATATATGCAGAGTATAGATAATTATAGCGATCTTAAAATATTTGTTGATTTATTTTTTAATTGTCGAGAAAAATTGATTTACAAAAATAGCTGTAACTTTAGTTCGCGATGGACTTGCAAGCCCGGTACTCATTTTCTCTCTGATCGTCCGAGCTTTAAATTGTCATTGGATTCATTCTAGTCCGAATTTTTAACCCATTCTATAAAAAAGTCGAGTAATCAATAACGTTTTTTAAAAATATTTTTACAATTTTTGCTTCTTCTGCAACAATAAGAAGACTTTATTTGTTTCTAGGACATTATGATTAAGCCTAAATTAATTATAAACCGGAGCAAAGTTATACCGATTTGAAAAACAATATTTTCAAAATTTTTTCTGAAGAGTTTAAAATACGGTTTTACTCATATTCTAATTCATTGAATCAGGAATTGTGCCTAAATCGATTATAAACTGAAGGAAAGTTATGCTCACAATAAATTGAAAAACAATTTTTCAACATTTTTCTGAAGAATTTGGAATAAAATATTAGAATTTTGACCGTTTGTTCATTTAAATCGTTACTTCAGTGAAAAAAGGAAATACAATTTTTGCCGAAAACTCACCAAATTTCATAATGAAAAAATTTCAAATTTCTATCCGCTATGAAAAACGTCAGTAACTCGAGAACCGTTGACTTTGGATGATGAAGCTATGAAACATTATAATCGCTAAATTATTCAAGCTTCAAAATGTCGTTTATTTTATCATCGTAACATTTTTAAAATCTATTTTACAGATGTTTATAGTCGAGCTATCAATTACCATTTTTTCCGACGATATTCACGCCCTCTACAACGAGAGATTTTTTTTTAAGAACGACAGACACCTTTAACCGTCCCCCTCTCTCCCTCTCGGATTATTTTTAAGGTTTAACGAGTCGCGAAAAACCGGAAATGACAGGCAACATACCCATTATACATATACTTCGTTCGCTATATATAATAATGTCCATATAAACTCAGCAAACGAGAAAGATTCTTTCTCGTCTCTTCGGGTTATTTTTCGGTGACAGGAAATGCTTAACGATCGTATTTTACCTCGTTGGCTTTGGCCATAAATTCACAATTTTTTCTTATATTTAAACCAAAATTGCCACGCATTATCTTTATTCAACCCATCGCTTTTATCAACCGGTTTATCGTTATTTAATATCGGATTCTGAATTTAGAAAAAAAAATTAAAAACATGTGTGACGTCCGAATAATTTCAAATTCGAAAGCTTACTCTGTATTCTGCAGGAATATCGAATGTGATAAATTAATTTAACAAATATATAAATTCAATATTTTTTCCATCAATTTTCATTTGATTAAAATGAAATTTAACATAGTTTATAATTAATCTCATCATAATTTGTTTCATCCTGTTAATTTAATTATTTCAACTTTTGCTATGTTTTTTTTTTCAATCAATTGAAGTATTTTTCTTACCAATAATTTTTTTCGACACATAAATTTTGTTTGCTCCAAACAACCTTTCGGTTGAAAAAAAATGTAACCCTCTGAAATCCAATTCCATTCTCCGCCCCCTTTTTCGTTTACAATTAAATTCAAAAAAATTGCACTCCAAGTTTGATTTAAAACCAACAAAAGTGATCATTAATTTTCAACACATCTGTCATATTCCAAGCCTCAAAAATTTCGCCCAAAAAATTTTCAGGCACCGACGATTTTCCCAATACTCTGCATATAAAACTCTCTATTTATATGACTGATATTTGCAATACACATAAAAGCTAATCGATTGAGTTTTGGATCCCCTCAAGGGCCATTTTCATCCCCTTATCACCTCCCACCAACCCTTTCTCACCCTTCAATTCTGTAATGCCTCGTGACCCCTGCAAAAATGTTCGCCCCAATTTTCATTCAACTCAAAAAAAAATTGACCAAAATTCAATAGGTAAATTTCCAACTTACACTCCTCACAAAGTTTTCTAAAAAATCCCTAAACATGCTTGATTTTCTCGCACTTAATCTCTACAGATATAAAAAGCTAAAATACAAATATGCAAGCTGATCAATCGAGTTCTGAATTCCCTCAAGGGCCATTTTCATCCCCTTATCACCTCCCACCAACCCTTTCTCACCCTTCAACTCTGTAATGCCTCGTGACCCCCGCAAAAATGTTCCCCCCAATTCAATTCAAAAAAAAAATTGACCAAAATTCATTAGGTAAATTTCCAACTTACACTACTCACAAAGTTTTCCAAAAAATCCCTAAACATGCTTGATTTTCTCGCACTTAATCTCTACACATATAAAAAGCTAAAATACAAATATACAAGCTAATCGATCGAGTTCTGAATTCCCTCAAGGGCCATTTTCATCCCCTTATCACCTCCCACCAACCCTTTCTCACCCTTCAACTCTGTAATGCCTCGTGACCCCCGCAAAAATGTTCCCCCCAATTCAATTCAAAAAAAAAATTGACCAAAATTCATTAGGTAAATTTCCAACTTACACTACTCACAAAGTTTTCCAAAAAATCCCTAAACATACTTGATTTTCTCGCACTTAATCTCTACACATATAAAAAGCTAAAATACAAATATACAAGCTAATCGATCGAGTTCTGAATCCCCCCGAGGTACATTTTCATCCCCCTCATCACCTCCCACCAACCCTTTCTCACCCTTCAACTCTGTAATGCCTCGTGACCTCCACAAAAATGTTCCCCCCAATTTTCATTCAATTCAAAAAAAAAAATTGACCTAAATTCATTAGGTAAATTTCCAACTTACACTCGTCACAAAGTTTTCCAAAAAATCCCTAAACATGCTTGATTTTCTCGCACTTAATCTCTGCACATATAAAAAGCTAAAATACAAATATACAAGCTAATCGATCGAGTTCTGGATCCCCTCAAGGGCCATTTTCATCCCCTTATCACCTCCCACCAACCCTTTCTCACCCTTCAACTCTGTAATGCCTCGTGACCTCCGCAAAAATGATACCCCCAATTTTCATTCAATTCAAAAAAAAAATTGACCAAAATTCATTAGGTAAATTTCCAACTTATACTCCTCACAAAGTTTTCCAAAAAATCCCTAAACATGCTTGACTTTCTCGCACTTAATCTCCACACATATAAAAAGCTAAAATACAAATATACAAGCTAATCGGTCGAGTTCTGAATCCCCCCGAGGTACATTTTCATCCCCCTCATCACCTCCCACCAACCCTTTCTCACCCTTCAACTCTGTAATGCCTCGTGACCTCCACAAAAATGTTCCCCCCAATTTTCATTCAATTCAAAAAAAAAAATTGACCTAAATTCATTAGGTAAATTTCCAACTTACACTCGTCACAAAGTTTTCCAAAAAATCCCTAAACATGCTTGATTTTCTCGCACTTAATCTCTGCACATATAAAAAGCTAAAATACAAATATGCAAGCTGATCGATCGAGTTCTGAATCCCCCCGAGGCACATTTTCATCCCCCTCATCACTACACCACAGCGTTTTCTCACTCCCTCACTCTAGAATGCCTCGGAACCCATGAAACATGTACGCTCCTATATTTTCATTAACTTCGAACAAAATTGACCGGTGATCGTTAAGTAAAATTTAATTAATTCATTTATCGGAAATATTTCTTTAAAAAATCGACAACCATGCTTGATTTTCGCGCAATTAATCTTCCCATATACAAAAACCCTAAAGTACAAATACAAGCTAATAGATCGAGTTCCAGATCCCCCCAAGGGACATTTTCATTCCCCGCGAGCCCTTCCTTTCTCGTTCGCTTGTTCTATACAATGCCTCGCAACTAACGCACAAACTAGTCGGCAAGTCAAATCTCGTGGCAGGCAGCAAAGTGGCGTGACGCCCTCACGAGGGGGCCCTACTTTCACCCCCTTATCCTCCCGAACCCCTTTCATCCCTCACAACCCCACGAAGCCATATCCCATTGTGCCTAATTGCGGCTGAACGAGCATCGACTATCGTGCGGTGCGAGCGTGGCGCTATCTACAAAAGAGAGAGAGAGAGAGAGAGAGAGAGAGAGAGAGAGAGAGAGAGAAAGACAGGGAAAGAGAGAGAGAGAGAGAGAGAGAGAGAGAGAGAGAGAGAGAGACAGGGAAAGAGAGAGAGAGAGAGAGAGAGAGAGAGAGAGAGAGAGAGAGAGAGACAGGGAAAGAGAGAGAGAGAGAGAGAGAGAGAGAGACAGGGAAAGAGAGAGAGAGAGAGAGAGAGAGAGTGATACAAGTGGAGGGAGAAAATCGGTAGTTCAAAACCCAAAGACTCATGCAATAGTCGCGTGGCGACTTTTTCCACCCACGCAAAATGCTCTCAAACGGGAGACAGACTTTGCGAGCTTGGGTTAAAATAATCCAAGATGGCGGTTGTAAGTTCGAGCTGCGCCCGGATTGGTTAAAAAATTGACCAATCACTAGCAAACCTTGCCCACGCCCATCGCTCGTCATTGGCTCGATCCTCGAGGAACGGCGAGCGGTGGGGATCGATGAAAGAGCGGAGTGGGGTGAAACTACCCCTTCACGGTTTAAGCACCGGAAAAATCGGCAGTCGCGAATCGCCAGCCAACGAGGCCTCTGATACGGTCGATGTTACATACGCGATAAGGGCTGCCGAATTCCAAAAACATCCCTTATCAATCGGTCAGTTGGATGAAGGTGAAAAAACAAAAAAATATGTGAGAATTTTGTTTTTGAGTGCATACGTGAAAATTTGATGGCGATTTACGAAAGATTCGTCGTCATTATTATCGCAAGGAAATTGATCGGAAAAAAGTGTTCGAGTATCTAGTTGAGAAGTGATTTTTTTTTTTTAAGTTCAAAGTGGGAATTCATTTTTTTTTATTTTTGAGTGCATAGTGATGATTTTTCGAGGATGTTGAAGTCGATGGCCGAATATTAGGGGCTTGAGGGGGTGGCAAAAAAAGAGGTGGAAATTTGAAGAATTTTTTGGGGGTTGGCGGGCGATGATGGATTCGATGGAGGAAACGGAATTGGACGTTGGAACTGCGAATGACGAACTTGAGAGCATTGTGGAGTCTCGCAGGGTCAATAAACCCCCACCGAGACCCTTTACCATCGAGAGCCTCATCGGCAATAATCGTCATGTTGGAAATTCGCAAAAAAATCAGGCGATTAATGGTGACAAGTTTATCAGTGCGAGCGGCGATGATAACGAACGGGAGAGAGAATTTTTGTATCAGCAACATTGTCTCGCGACGGCCACGAGCGCTCTGCCAGGTACGTGATAATTACAATTTTTATTTATTTTTTATACATGATCGCCCAATCTTTTTTTTTTCCCCATTAAAAGTCGCCTCAGGCATTTTTTAATTTTTTTGCCGATTTTTCCATCAACTTGAAAAAATTCATTGACGAGAATTTATTAAATTTAATTTGTGCCAATGAATAAAAATTTAGTGGGATGATTCAAGTCAATCTTCTGCTCGTTTGTTTTTTTTTTTTCATTTTCAAATAATACTTTATCGAATTGATGAACGTTGAATGAATAAAACGTTTACCTAGTTGTCGAGTATTGATTGTACATTTTATAAAAATAGAATGACTCGTAAAACACACAATGATTATTTGAAAAAAAATTATTTCACAAATGTAAAAACGATATAAAATTTCCTTCGCGAATGTACTCGAACGATTCAATTCCATTGAAACAGGGAAACTAAAAAAAAAAAACAGTTTGTAATAAAATGATAAAAATGCTTTTTTCGAAAAATGTAAAACCTTGGAAAAAAAAAGATTCACAGTCACTCGAATAAAAAAATTCTGTCTCAAACGATTTTTGTAACATTTTTGGTAAAATATTTTTCACATTTGTTCAATGTTGTTATCTCAATTGTAAATGAATTATTTAATTATATATTCGATTGATCTATTCGCTCACTAATAATATAAAAATTCGATCAGTGTTTGTATAATGATTTTTTAATGATGCAGGATTTGCAATGCCACTCGGACTTTACGGTGCTTGGTTACCCATGAGAATGTACGGTGGTGCAGCTTCCGGTGGACCATTATTGCCTCATCATCTGACGTCAGCGACGTGTCCCTCGCAGCAGAGCCATCAGAATCAAATATCGCAGCATCTTGGACTCGGCCTGAATCATCTACAGGGTGCGGCTTATCCTGGACATCGTGATGCCCAGACGGGAATTAATTTAACCGATAGCGAGGACGATGGTAGCATTTCGCCTGTTCACGATTTGTCCAAATCTCAACACGGTAAGTTTACAAAAAGAAAAAAAATAATTAATAAAAATAATAAAAAGGTAATTGTCAGATTTATCGATATCAGTAATAATTGAAACTATAAAAATGTACGTAAAAACAAATACAAAAAAAAAAAACACTTAATAAGTCACTTATTCGAATAAACACTTTTATAAATTAATATAACGATAATAATTATCGAGGTTATTAATTATTATCAAATTAATTTGAACATCGTATCAGGGTATAATCGCATTTATGCATGCACTCAAAGACACTCATTAAATCACTCACCCATGATAATGATAATTTATTACGCAATAATATACGTCGATTATTATAATTATTTAATTAGAATGAAAAACACCTATCGAAATTTTTTAAGTACTCAAAGACACTCAAAGACACTCACGAATAATCATCCAAAACATTGACAATAATTACGCAATAAGAATAATCAATTATTGACACTGTAATTTGTAAATAACATCGACTCTCATCGAAATTGAGTAAATACAGTGAGATTAGGATAAAGATCTTTCTATTTCCAAATAATTGAAAATTTAATACGATTGATGCCATCAACAGTCATTCGATGATAATTAAAAAACTATTAGAACATTGTGAGAGCTATCAAGTTCCCGAGAAGGGAAGTCAATTAACTGAAATATCGTGTATATATATATATATATATATATATATATATACACGATATTTCAATTAATTGACTTCCCTTCTATATATATAAGCAAAGCTGTCTCAGGACAATTTAACGACGTCGTCTCACTGGTCGACTCTCGCGTCATTACGGTGACATGAAAATCGCGAAACATCGAGATATTCTCGTCTCGTTCGGTTATCAATTAATATTGGCAATACAATTAACACAGCAGCGACGAGAAAATTGAGAAATTTTTAGTAGACGTTTATATAAATATGTGACAGTGACAGATAAGATGAAATAATCATGGCTATTCGTTTTATATATATAGAGAGAGAGAGAAATATAAAAAGACATTGAAAAAATACATAACAAATTTTCAATTAATTGTCCCACCAAAAAAAATATTATAAAATATTAAAACGTGAGCAGAATTTGAGCATTTGATGACTCGGAAAACCCATCAGGAGACACGAATCTGGTTAGTTAAGAGTGCCTAGCGTTACAATGAAAGAAACGAGGAAAAAAAAGGGGAAAGAGTTGAGAAAAAAGAGACACATATATATATATATATATACGTATGTAGAGGCGCGACGATGGTTGAATCGATGATTCTCCGTTCTCGATTTATTGATGTCCCGCCGACAGCCATCAGCTAGTAATGAGAGAGCCGATTTCGTATGCGCCACGAAAATCCTTCTGGGAATCGATCACTCATATTATATACGTTGTGACAGACCGTACGGCTTCCAACTTCTCCATGCACAATACCGTGTCGTGGGTTAAAAAAAAAAATTGTAGCGCTACATTTGGCCTCGCTAATCACCGAAAGAAAAAGTTTTGTTCAATGAAAACGAAATTTTATTTAAATCTCGAGGCATTTGACATGCACTCAAAGATTCTAAAAGGTCATCAAATACACTCAATGACTCTTAAGAGCCCCCAATCATAGGTTCATTGACTCATCCCTCCTCGAGCAGCCATGAAGAAAATACTCGAAGGCACTCGCATAAACTTATCGCATAAACTTATTGATCATCATGACGAAATTTTATTTAAATCTCGAGGCATTTGACATGCACTCAATGATTGTAAAAGGTCATCAAATAGGTCTGAATGATCCTTAAAAAAGCTCTCGATCACAGGCTCATTGGCTCATCGTTCGTCGAACAGCCATGAAGCAAATACTCAAAGCCCCTCGAATAAACTCATTGACGACTATTATAGGCACTCAAAATGCACTCAACGATTCTAAAAAGTGTTGAAATACACTCACAGACTCTCAAAAGCTCTCAATCACACGCTTATCAGTCGTAGAAAGAAATACTCATACGCACTCAAAATGCACTTAAGGATTCTTAAAGGCCATCAAATATATTCAAAGACTCTCAAAAGCTCCCGATCGCAGGCTCATGGGCTCATCGTTCGTCGAGCAGCCATGAAGAAAATACTCAAAGCCTCTCGAATAAACTCATTGACTATTACAGGCACTCGAAATGCACTCAGCGATTCTAAAAAGTGATGAAATACACTCACAGACTCTCAAAAGCTCGCAATTATAGGTTTATTAATCTCCTCGAGCAGTCGTGAAAAAAATACTCACAGCCCCTCGAATAAACTCATTGACTATTATAGGCACTCGAAATGCACTCAGCGATTCTAAAAAGTGTTGAAATACACTCACAGATTCTCAAAAGCTCTGAATCATACGCTTATTAATCTCTTCGAGCAGACGTAAAAAGAAATACTCTTACGCACTCAAAATGCACTTAAGGATTCTAAAAAGTCATCAAAAACATTCAAAGACTCTCAAGAGCTCCAAATTGCAGGGTCATCCCTCGTCGAGCAGTCGTGAAGAAAATACTCAAAGCCCCTCGAATAAACTCATTGACTATTTTAGGCACTCGAAATGCACTCAACGATTCTAAAAAGTGTTGAAATACACTCACAGATTCTCAAAAGCTCTGAATCATACGCTTATTAATCTCTTCGAGCAGACGTAAAAAGAAATACTCATACGCACTCAAAATGCACTTAAGGATTCTAAAAAGTCATCAAAAATATTCAAAGACTCTCAAGAGCTCCCAATTGCAGGGTCATCCCTCGTCGAGCAGTCGTGAAGAATATACTCAAAGACCCTCGAATAAACTTACTGACTATTATAGGCACTCGAAATGCACTCAACGATTCTAAAAAGTGTTGAAATACACTCACAGATTCTCAAAAGCTCTGAATCATACGCTTATTAATCTCTTCGAGCAGACGTAAAAAGAAATACTCATACGCACTCAAAATGCACTTAAGGATTCTAAAAAGTTATCAAAAATATTCAAAGACTCTCAATAGCTCCCAATTGCAGGGTCATCCCTCGTCGAGCAGTCGTGAAGAATATACTCAAAGCCCCTCGAATAAACTTATTGACTATCATAGGCACTCGAATAAATGCACTCAAGGATTTATTCGAGTGCCTATGATAGTCAATTTTCAAAAGTTTTCAAGCACACTCACATGAACTTACCGACGCTTGAACAGCCATTCGGACAAACTGACGTGCTCTTAAAATTCCTCAAATATAATGAAACTCTCAACGCAGCATCCGAGTAGACTCTGAAATCCCGGAATCCACTTTAATAAAATTCAAAGGCATTGGATGAAAATTATTTCAATTTTACAAGATTTAAATTTCTTTAATCCGCTCTAATAAACCCGTTTAAGAGGACAAATTCAAAGAGTCTGAAAATTCCTCGAGATCGCTGAAAAGGACTGAAATGCACCAAAATACACTAAATCATTATCTGCAACGGTGATTTATAATTAAATTCATTGATAACATCAATTTTCTCGATCTCTTCATTCTCTCCATCTGAAACACCGAAATACTCTAATTTATATAGCTCGCCAACCGTGTGCGTTAATACTGGATCTCGATTTGAAACTATCTCGATAATAATTTCCGGTCGGAAACCGTTTGCTCGCTGTCTTTTGACTCCAGAACAATGACCTCATTGTTTTCTCTCTCCTTCTCGTTTCTCACTCAGCCAGCCTGAATATTACATATGGGATTATTTAGAGAATATTAAGGCCAATAGTGGCGATGACTATAATCAATTCATATACATATCGGGTATTATAAATACGACAAATATCATCTCATAAAAAATGGTGTTAATATCTCACTTTGTCCGACTTTAAAATAATGAACGGAAATATAACAATGTCCATTATTTTCTCCGATATCCTGTGCAAGATATATATTTTTCCAACGACGCGAAAAAGTAACACATAACAATATATTGAATTAAAAAAAAACCAATTGTAAAAAGAATTTTGTTTATCTTTGTATCGTTATTTTTTAAAATAAACTTCGACTCGGCTAAAATTTGATTATATTATTATCGATATCCTCAATATGCTAAAATTACATTTTGTTGTATAAGACTTCCGGCGAAATTATTACACATATGCACATATGTATATAAAGTGTGCCAAATTGGCAAAGCCATCAGTAACGAGATTGTGTATAATGATGATGATTAAAATTTGATCAATAGTTACGAGCTCGTGAATAACGTTGATAAGGAAAATGGAGTTAGTTGAGTGAAAATTTTGATATGACAAGAGAAACGACCGATAATCGACTCTCGCACGCGTTTAAATTAGCAACTCGACCTGATTCATTATGTGATCTGATTAACTCTACCGTGCTTGGCTGATATGAATTAATTTGCGAATGAATTTCAACCAAGACACGGGCAGAGGAAGATTTAAGAGATTAAGGGATGATTGGCTGGAGCGTGGAAATTCTGGATTTTCATTCATTATGAAAATATACTCCTTTATCGATCACCATGACCCCGTGCTCTGGTCACAATTTCTCTTCGATCCCTTATTTTTTTCTTCCTATACACATGCACTTATATATTTATTTATATAGGGAATGCGATCGTAGCAGTATTATCATCTCCTCCCATGTCGTGTAGCTTCGTCGGACTTGCTTCGAAATGGGGTGCGTGAGCCAATGAATAAAAAAAAAATCGTATATATAGCGCGTTTTATGTGCAGGGAAACAGGAGGGGATCGGAAAATTGGTGCATGGCAAAGGGAAAAAATTACTTCCAAGCAAGGAATCTCGGACATTACGGGAGACTATCTCGACTATCTCACTTTGCTTCCTTATATACAGAGAAAGCAAAAAAGTAATAAATTTTTTATGCCAGACTGTTCATAATGTTCTAAAACATCGAAAAATTAAATTTAAAAGATGTCCGGTTGATGGCTGTGTGCATGTGTGTGTGTGTGAGTGCGTAAATGAGTGAGTGCGTAAATTAATGAGTGAGTGAGTGAGTGCGTGAGTGCATGAGTGATTACGTGAGTGACTGGGTGAGTCATTGTGTGCGTCAGTGATCACGTGAATGAGTGCGTGAGTGAGTGAATGTCTGGGTGAGAGAGTGCATGAATGAGTGCGTGCGCTTACGTGTGTGTTCGCATATAATGAGGTTTTATTTAAGTCTCCTCGGGTCTCGTTCCAAAACTCTATGATTAAAGCTATAAATCCGTTAAAGTAAATCAAACTTATAACCTCTAGAAAAATGCTCTTTTTGGGTGTTCTCACATTCTTATCCATTCGATATATTTAATTGAATCGCGTCTCGTTGCGTTAAAACTTCCCGACGTGGCCTTGAATGCCTGACTGAGGCGATTATGCAGTTACAAAAAAAAACGATCGACAGTTTATGATGAGATGCGATCGGTATTCAATTTGGCGACAGGCCAATATCGTATTGAATATTTATCAAAGTTCGTCCTCTGAGCTGTAGATATAAGCGTGGCTAAAACACGAAGTCGATGAAAAGCTAGCCTTGCGTATAATGAAATTACTTCCACCATCGCCCTGTTTCCAATTAAATAATTCAATAAAAATTGTAGAATAAAACGCACTCAACGTTACACAGAGAGAAATATAAATAATTGGGCATGTGTCACTTATCGTTGTTGCCTGTACACGGGAAAAATCGATCGTGACAAAACGACGCCCGAGCAATCATAAGTTTTATGTGTAAAGACACACTTTAAAAAATAAAAGTAGGCGCAGACAGACGGCACGAGTTCTCCATGAGCTTCCGGACAAAGTTTATGTCACTTGTGTGCACTTTGCGGAAGTCTCTTCGTGACCCCTTAGTTTTTTCCCTCCCATTTTATAAGATAATAGTTGCGGTAAAAAAAAATAATAATAACCAGAATAGGCAGTCAGGTATTTCCAGGAATTTCGAGCTCATTGAGTATCAATATTTCGTACAAGGATAATTTTAGGGGTTTGATATATTGCGGAATTGGAGATGTAAAATTGAGAATTGTACCCTGATTGAAAGTTGTGTGTCGCTGCATTGTAGTGGAAATGATAAATTTAATAAAGAACAAAAAAATTAACCAATAATTAAGGAATTAATAATTGAGGAAATTACGAATACCAAAATACTTGTGGGGGCACTCAAAGCAGCTCGGACATATTCACGACCAATCATAGACACTCGAACATTCATTATAATTTGTCAGCACAATTATTCGAGCACTCACAAAACTTCAATCACTCACAGGCACTCACAAAAATTGCCCAAATCATCTTTAAGAATAACTTTCGACACTCAAAAAAGCTCATAGATATTTCCGTTAATTGAAAAACAGCTGGGGATATTTAAGATCGCTCAAAGTTCGTAGAGAAACACTCAGACAGTCACAGAAATTCGTCAAGACCGAATGTTTTCGTTTTCATGTTTTTGAGTGTCGCAACGTCTGCGCAGAAATTTGCCTATACGTTTCGACTTTGAAAAACACTCAAAGACATTCGATTTCTCGGGTAAATTCTCAAAGCACTCTCTTAACTCTCACAGCACTCACAGCCATGAAAATTCACTGAGACACTCACAGATTTCAATTATAATAACTTGAAAATGTTTATCCACCAGCGTAACCCTCAAAATTGATCCCATGCACTCACAATACGATTTTTCGTTAAAAAAATACGATTTTATTTTACTTTTGAAAAAAATATTTTCCCGAATGTTCTTATTAATTATGTGACACATTTAACGAAATTTCCAGGCTCTGAAAGCGGACGAGTGTCAGCTGACAGTGACGATGAGACAGGCGTCGAATCCTCGAACAATCAGAGCTCAAACTCCAATCCATCCGGTACTGGAAATTCGAGCAGTTCTAGCAAAGCTCGTCGAAGACGAACGGCATTTACGTCCGAGCAATTGCTTGAGCTTGAGCGTGAATTTCATGCAAAAAAATATCTCAGTCTAACCGAACGTTCGCACATTGCTCATGCGCTAAAATTATCGGAGGTACAGGTGAAAATTTGGTTTCAAAATCGTCGCGCAAAGTGGAAAAGAGTCAAGGCAGGACTTACGAGTGGTGGCTCAGCGGCCGGACGTCACACTGCCGGTCAAAATGGCACCGGACACCCTGGAAATGGTCCGAGAATTGTCGTACCGATTCCCGTTCATGTCAGCCGATTGGCCGTAAGATCTCATCATCATCATCTTGAAAAATGTCCAAGCTCACAGTCTGGGGCTGTTGGACAAATCACAAGGCCCAATAATCCAAACATTGGACCTGGAATTACTAATGGATTGAACAGAATTGCGGGCGTTCAGCTGGGAACCGGAAGTGGCCTGAGAGCATTCAGCGCACCCCAAAGTACGAAAAATTCTCGAAGGTAGCCCGTAGCCTAACTATGGCGAATTTCATTCTAGTGTAAAAAAAAACGTTACTTTGGGTGCGATATGTATTGAATTTTAATAAGACTGTAGACTGAATTGTCACAAAAGTTACTTAAATCGATTGAGCGAAAAAATTGAGAAAAACAAGTTTTTAGGGGTGTTTTTTTATAGAAAAGTTCAAGTTGAAGAGAAAAATGCTGGGGAATTCGTGATCGGGAAGGGTGGATGCATCAATATAGCGACTTGAAAGAAATTTGAGAACAAAACTTCTTTTTTTGTATTTTGCTTAAAAAAATTGATTCAGTAAAATGGCTGTAACTTTTCTCCCTGATGGAGTAGCGACTTGACCCTGGGCTCATTCCCTTCGTAATGGTGTACACTTTTAAATGGAGCTCGTTTCATTAGGTTATGACAGTTGAAATATTTTTTACAGATATTTAAAGTCTGAACATCGATTGTGGCTTTTCCTTATTTGTTTCGCATTTTTTTCAAAGTACTCTCACGGTCATTCAAATAGATTTATTGATACGAATGAAGCAGCATTGTTTATGTCTCTCAGCGGTATTTTCAACACACTACTCACACATAAATTGAATTCCGTAAAACGGTACCAAAGTTATGGCTATTTGAAAGTTGATGTTTCCTTTTTTCCGAAGTTCCTCAAAGTTACATTTTCTATCTTTTACGCAAAATTCCTCTCGATAAGATAAAAAGTCTATACGGAAACTAAAAAAAAAACAATACCGTGAAAATATTTCATAAATTTACGTAAATTTTTCACAAGACATCATCGTATTTATCATCTTGTTGCGCGTGACGAGAGACGTGTATACTTTGTCGAGGAATTATGAATGAATCGCTGATGGGCGAACAAAGGACGAGAGGCTTGAATTAATGGAGTGTAATGTACATTTGAGTGAGCCGCGCCCATCGAGCCTCGCATCCGTCCCAACGGTAGGAAATCATATATATATATATATATATATATATATATATATATATATATATGTATATATATATATATATTATTCATCCCTCGATTTAATCTGTCGAAAGAGGATTACGCGTAAATTTCGAGGAAGCTCGTTCCAAAGACTAAAAAGAAAAGAGAGGAGAAAGAGAAATGAATAATTAAAATCAATTTTTTTCCTTATGCTGAATGTACCCTGATCAATCTCCAATTGATTTCTTGTATTGCTCTCAACGATGGTGCATTAAAAAAAAATATAAACGGACATTTGTAGAGAATGGGACGAGAAAATAGGAAGGCCGAAAATATGCTGTAGATAAATCCGTGTACTGTAAGATAATGAAAGGATGATTGGAGTCAAGATATATGCATAGAAGAAACGAAGTTGTAAATAGGTCACGGAGAATGAATGATAAATGTGTATAGCGAACACAGATGTATACACAAATACGAGCAAACACATGTATAGCATTATTATCATTATTATTATTATTATTATGTTGAATCGACTCCCCAGATATCTGAAAAGCGTCAAAATACTTTATATAAAATTGATCCTAATATATTGCAATTACACGTTTTCCCGTCGGATGTATAAATTATCATACGAATAAAGAAATAATAATAAAAATATAGATGAAATTTCGAGTGAGAGATGACGAACGCGGGTGTATGATATTTACGGTTATGTACGAGCAATAAAAATGTGTTATTCGGAGAGAGGAAAAGCTTTATAGAATATACATATTTTTAATTCCCTAATGGCCTTGGTACAGAACGACGCCGGTCTTCACTTCGATTATCTGATCGAGACGATTTTTTTTCGAATATGTTTTCGAAGCATCGAAACGAGAAAAAATCATTTAACACAATTTTGCACATCGATTCTGGGACAGACGGTAAGTGGTTCTTGACATAAATAATTGTGATCAATCGTAAACTCGTAGATATGGAGGAGTTTTAACAAAGCAGTTTTTTGAAAATATCGAAATAACGCAATCGACTATCTTCACGACGTCTCAAGCTGCCTTTTGCAGCTCACTTCATACTTCACACGCTGCCACGCTGTACCCCTCCGTGTTTGAGCACTGCCGCGAAATTAAAAAAATTTAATTACAAACATAAATATTAATTATTCACCTCGAGTTAAGTTCAATTTATTAATACAATACTTTTGTCAGTACTAAATCGATATTTGCCGATATTATATTTAGCAAATATTAATGGAAGAGTCTGCATTTTCTGAAATTTCGAATCAATCGGATACATAATTTGAACGAAAGTCAAATACAAGCTGCTCACCAAGCAGCAAATCAAAAATAGCACATTGCTTTCTTTTATTTATCACCCATTTATCCAAAGCGTTCTTTATGAGGAAGTCAAGAATTGGAAAAAGTACTTGCGTATTTAAAGGAGACTTACTTTTGAAATGGGAGGAAAGGTAACGAAAAAAAAAATCTTTTACAAATTCGCTTCTCCATTGATGAATTCAGTTTTCACAATGGGCCTATTTTGACAAATTCGTCGTTCTTTACACCCTGAGCAACTCGCAAGACCCAACAATCAACGACCCTAAACTGTTGCCCGCAAAATTCACGCCTCTTGAAACCCGTGACTTTTGACTCCGAGTCACTTTTAGGCCTTTTTACAACAGATGGCCCAGTCACTGGCCACCCTCCATGAATCGTCAGGCCTTTCCTAAGGTATTCTTAGACCAAAAGTGCAAACGGTGTTCTGTCTTTTCTTGTCTGTCTTTTTCAACTGGTCAAGTGGCCAATAACGGTGATATTTCCTCTCAAAATAGCCACTGACTATCCTTCTCATCTTTCGCGATGGCCAATAATTGAACTTCTCATCTCACGTATCAAGTATCTTCACTTTGAGGCCAATCACTGTAACTTGAAGAGTAAAACTGCTCTGAGGGGCTTCTCTCTCGGGACGTGTCAAGCCCACAGAAAAAGGTTCCCGGGAT
The DNA here is from genome assembly GCA_963669185.1 of Dyspetes luteomarginatus. Classification (NCBI taxonomy): domain Eukaryota; kingdom Metazoa; phylum Arthropoda; class Insecta; order Hymenoptera; family Ichneumonidae; genus Dyspetes; species Dyspetes luteomarginatus. Next base: position 15,644,650 of record OY769906.1, read on the forward strand.
GTCTGACAAACGAGTCCCCGTGCCTCAGAGGAACCCACAGTCAATGGAGCCTTACTCGATGCACCCAGGAGCTTCCAGTTTGATATTTTTCGAGGGTTAAAGGACACAAACGTCTCAAAGCAGTGCGACGCTGTGGTATTCTCGAGGGCACGCTGGCCTATATATGTATATGCCTGGTATTATATGGGCTATAGAGTAGATATCTTGTTTCAAAAAAGTTAGCGACCCCGGAAAACGAGCCAGGCTGACATAAGGCCATACAACTCGTGTGGGCGTGACATCCATATGTCGCGAGACGAAAAACTCGCGCGTAAGCATTAAAACACGTTAGTTGTATGCATTTCGATCCTATTCATCCCCCTGTCTGTATACAAATACTTCTATAGATGTATATATATATATATATATTTCATTCGTGTATGTACATATATGTTTATGTGCGTTCATAGCGCCAAAAGCTAATTCATTTGCTAACCCATGAGGGCGTTTCTCTGTTCATTCCCTTGACGAAAATTTTGCCTGACGCAAACGCAACAAACTTTCAACCCTCCTGCCTGCCCTTCGAATTATAACGTGTGTATGCATCAGTGCCAGGTGCACTTGAACGGAGTTCGCGAAATTAGCTATTGTGTCTGTATGCATGCGGTGAGCGTTTTGTAACGTTTTGTTGCATTTTTCTTCGGTGGGGAGTTTAAAATTATTGATGACAAGAAGGGATGAATTTTTAAAAAATATTTTTAGACGTTTTTTTGCATATTTTCATCATACTCAGGTGAAGCCTATAAGGCTCGCACAATAAATATTGAAGAAGTTTTATTTCATTGGATTCAAATTGTTAATAAATCCTCATAATTATTGATTTTTTCAAATATTCTTTGACATTTTTATTACCATTGCCAATGAAATATTAAAGATTTTCATATTTCAATAATACATTCTTTACCAAATTTATTTCTATATCTATATGACTATATTTATATATTGTGTAGAGTGGTGGATCAATTTGCCAAGAGAGAGGAGAGAATCGCGGAAGTTACGTAGAAACAACGTGGAAGGGAAAAAGCTCGAGGGATCGATCAAAACGTTGATTAATAAATGAAGTCGAAGCTGCTGTAATTTTCTATCTCTCGTTTTTCTATGTTCGCGGTTATAGATCGAAGTATATAAATGCAACGGGATCGAGGACAGTATGCACGCACACACATACACACACGTACGCAAATATACGTATATATATATATACATATTTATAATCGGAAAAAACATTTTGTAAAAAAGCACAAGAGAGAGTTGAGTATCTTTTAGTAATGAACTGAACAACGACCTACGCTATAAAACTGAGAACGATGAAAGCAAAATGTCGCTATATTATAATGGCCATCGATCACCATAAGAACAAGGGTTAACGACCAACACAAGCTGACTGTGTTTATACCCTACTGGAATAGTAGATATATGTATAATACTTAGCTGCAGAGTCTATATATATATATATACCTATTATAGAGCCTGCTACGACTCTTGATACGGTAACGAAACTCATAGGAAAAAAATGTAGGTATACGAAAAATATTTTATGCATATACATATATATATATATATGTATATATACACGTATATAATAATAATAAAGTATACTAGACTGAACTCCCTCACCGACACTCAATGGTACTCACGAACACTCTCACAGACCCGCGAATAAAAGCACTTACACTGATGCTCACAGACACTCAATGGTACTCACGAACACTCTCACAGACCCGCGAATAAAAGCACTTACACTGATGCTCACAGACACTCAATGGTACTCACGAACACTCTCACAGACCCGCGAATAAAAGCACTTACACAAATGCTCACAGACACTCAATGACACTTACGAACACTCTCACAGACCCGCGAATAAAAGCACTTACACAAATACTCACAGGCACTCAATGGTACTCACGAACACTCTCACAGACCCGCGAATAAAAGCACTTACACTGATGCTCACAGACACTCAATGACACTTACGAACACTCTCACAGACCCACGAATAAAAGCACTTACACTGATGCTCACAGACACTCAATGACACTTACGAAAACTTTCACGGACACTCACAGACATTCACAGGCATTTTACGACATTCACGAACACTCTCACAGACCCTTGTATAAGAGCACTTGCGCAAACACTCACACTCACTCACAGCCACTCAATGACACTCACACAGATATACTCACAGACACTCTGCTTAATCGCTACGCTAGGGAGCAGCGCTGCCGAGCTGCTATAATCTGCGATTATATTTTATGAATGTAAAAAATAAAACGAAACTTTTTAATGTTTTTTTTTTTTTAAGCAAATGATTACTTTTTTGGAAAAAAAAAATTTAGCCAATTCATGACCAAGGGAAAAGATGTATCGATCTAGAATGTTTGAAGAAGTGAATATATAAATACAATTTAATTTTTGTCTCGCAAAAGTTGTATATACACCACATATAGCAGGCATCTGAAAATTTCGACTATATATACGACGACGACGACGACAACGACGACGACGACGATCCTCACGAGGGGTTGGAAATTCTGTGTCCTCGAATGGGCGTGGTGGTGGAAAAGCACCGAGATGATTTATCCCTCTCTCGCGAAACGTTAACTGCCGGAGATCGCCTCGTGTCTAAACGACCCCGCGTCTCTCTCTCGCCCTCTCTCTCTCTCTCTCTCTCTTCTTTTTCACATCGTGTATATTAACCCTAATGCACTCCGCGAGGCTATTGTGTCGAAATATCCCCTCCATTTTGCCCAAAAAGACCCATATATAGCACCAGCACTATTAACTATGTATATATATATATATATATATATATATACATGTCGATAAAATTGCAGATACTAATAACAAGGGTTGTTTTACTATATACACACACACACACACGTACATACGTATACATGTATATGCATATGTAAATGAAAAACTAATATACCAACTATATATTTGATATTCCAGACGTGAATATCTAAAATGCAAGCAGCAGTCTCTAAAGTCTATAAAAAAGAGAGATCAATATCAATAATCACAAGGATGTTATTAATTCAAACGAATAAAAATTGAAATCGAACTGCGAGCTAGAGGTTCTCTTTTGACATTTGAATTGTTAGTTATGTGAATGCAGTAACATTCATACTAGTCTGGATCATTCACGTAACTTTATTAATCATGAATCTGTTAATGCATTACTATCATTTAGCATATATTTCCCAGAAATGAACATTTCAGATATACTCTGATCTACTCGATTCTTTGAATAAATGATCATTATTTTATTCATAATAGGATCAGATATACTTTCGAATTTGTATTTGTGCGATTCATTAATTTAACTGACAATTTAATTGATATCATAATATATTTATTATCCATATATATATATATATTCGAATTAAAATATTCGTAGATAATTGTTACGATGATGACATATATTTCTGACTATTTTTTAATCGTGTAATTAATTGAACGAACTGACCTATCAAGTCGTAAAGTAACAAAATAACTTTTTGAATCATTCCAATCAATTTTTAATCACGCAATTTATTTATTTACCTATAAAGTATTCATTTTTAATGTGAGTAAAGTAATTTCTGACAAATGTTCAATTATCTGTCTGATACAATTAAGCGATAAATTAATTGAAATGATTTAAACATCTTAATTAACTTGTCTAGCGAAATTGACGAAACCCAGAACAATATTTTAATGCTACAAATATTTTATTGATTATTATGTGAATGCAGTAACATTCATACTAGTCTGGATCATTCACGTAACTTTATTAATCATGAATCTGTTAATGAATTTCTATCATTTAGCATATATTTCCCATAAATGAACATTTCAGATATACTCTGATCTACTCGATTGTTTGAATAAATGATCATTATTTTATTCATAATAGGATCAGATATACTTTCGAATTTGTATTTATGCGATTAATTAATTTAACTGACAATTTAATTGATATCATAATATATTTATTATACATATATATATATATTCGAATTAAAATATTCGTAGATAATTGTTACGATGATGACATATATTTCTGACTATTTTTTAATCGTCTAATTAATTGAACGAACTGAACTATCAAGTCGTAAAGTAACAAAATAACTTTTTGAATCATTCCAATCAATTTTTAATCACGCAATTTATTTATTTACCTATAAAGTATTCATTTGTAATTTGAGTAAAGTAATTTCTGACAAATGTTCAATTATCTGTCTGATACAATTAAGCGATAAATTAATTGAAATGATTTAAACATCTTAATTAACTTGTCTAGCGAAATTAACGAGACCCAGAACAATATTTTAATGCTACAAATATTTTATTGATTATTATATGAATGCAGTAACATTCATACTAGTCTGGATCATTCACGTAACTTTATTAATCATGAATCTGTTAATGAATTTCTATCATTTAGCATATATTTCCCATAAATGAACATTTCAGATATACTCTGATCTACTCGATTCTTTGAATAAATGATCATTACTTTATTCATAATAGGATCAGATATACTTTCGAATTTATATTTATGCGATTAATTAATTTAACTGACAATTTAATTGATATCATAATATATTTATTATACATATATATATATATTCGAATTAAAATATTCGTAGATAATTGTTACGATGATGACATATATTTCTGGCTATTTTTTAATCGTCTAATTAATTGAACGAACTGACCTATCAAGTCGTAAAGTAACAAAATAACTTTTTGAATCATTCCAATCAATTTTTAATCACGCAATTTATTTATTTACCTATAAAGTATTCATTTGTAATTTGAGTAAAGTAATTTCTGACAAATGTTCAATTATCTGTCTGATACAATTAAGCGATAAATTAATTGAAATGATTTAAACATCTTAATTAACTTGTCTAGCGAAATTGACGAAACCCAGAACAATATTTTAATGCTACAAATATTTTATTGATTATTATGTGAATGCAGTAACATTCATACTAGTCTGGATCATTCACGTAACTTTATTAATCATGAATCTGTTAATGAATTTCTATCATTTAGCATATATTTCCCATAAATGAACATTTCAGATATACTCTGATCTACTCGATTCTTTGAATAAATGATCATTACTTTATTCATAATAGGATCAGATATACTTTCGAATTTATATTTATGCGATTAATTAATTTAACTGACAATTTAATTGATATCATAATATATTTATTATCCATATATATATATATTCGAATTAAAATATTCGTAGATAATTGTTACGATGATGACATATATTTCTGACTATTTTTTAATCGTGTAATTAATTGAACGAACTGACCTATCAAGTCGTAAAGTAACAAAATAACTTTTTGAATCATTCCAATCAATTTTTAATCACGCAATTTATTTATTTACCTATAAAGTATTCATTTTTAATGTGAGTAAAGTAATTTCTGACAAATGTTCAATTATCTGTCTGATACAATTAAGCGATAAATTAATTGAAATGATTTAAACATCTTAATTAACTTGTCTAGCGAAATTGACGAAACCCAGAACAATATTTTAATGCTACAAATATTTTATTGATTATTATGTGAATGCAGTAACATTCATACTAGTCTGGATCATTCACGTAACTTTATTAATCATGAATCTGTTAATGAATTTCTATCATTTAGCATATATTTCCCATAAATGAACATTTCAGATATACTCTGATCTACTCGATTCTTTGAATAAATGATCATTACTTTATTCATAATAGGATCAGATATACTTTCGAATTTATATTTATGCGATTAATTAATTTAACTGACAATTTAATTGATATCATAATATATTTATTATACATATATATATATATTCGAATTAAAATATTCGTAGATAATTGTTACGATGATGACATATATTTCTGACTATTTTTTAATCGTCTAATTAATTGAACGAACTGAACTATCAAGTCGTAAAGTAACAAAATAACTTTTTGAATCATTCCAATCAATTTTTAATCACGCAATTTATTTATTTACCTATAAAGTATTCATTTGTAATTTGAGTAAAGTAATTTCTGACAAATGTTCAATTATCTGTCTGATACAATTAAGCGATAAATTAATTGAAATGATTTAAACATCTTAATTAACTTGTCTAGCGAAATTGACGAAACCCAGAACAATATTTTAATGGTACAAATATTTTATTGATATTAACACATTCATAATATCAGGCTATATTTATATGTGTATATCGGAAGTGAAATTTTTCGGCCAAAAGTGTCATTGATCAGCCACAAATTCATGATTTCCGGACGTTGCGACAATGTAAAATCTTGCCAACCGCACGTGTCTGCAGCCCCCTCGGCTGGACGTTTCAAGAGGGTTTGCCGAGTCTAAGATCGTTTGGGGTTCCCTGCGGCGTTTGGACCGAATGGGACGCGTGTCATGCCTCATCGGAACCTCCGGAGTCTCTCCCGATTGCTTTCTGTGTGTGGCCAACAGATCTTTATGGAATCACCACAATCTATATACTACATAGTACATATATCTTCGAATACAGTATATATATAGAACATATATATCCTGTGATACACTATACAAGGGGCATTTCCCTTCATCCCAGGGACTTGCATGAACCATTATTTTTTTCATCGTTCACCCTAGTAAGTAGAATAAACTCAATTTTTTTTTGAAAACTTTTCGTGCTTTGGATTACATGGCTAAAAATTTTAGAATTTTTTCGGATACAGTCACTTTTGCATAGTTCACCGTTTATTAATTATATAAATCGTATAAATAAATCACCAGGACAAATTACTCGTGTAATATAGAAATATAATTTGCTGTACATCTACGAAAAAAAATATTATCTTATTGGATTATTTTTTTAAACATCAAGTATAATAATATCTACAATAATTGAATCTTTGAAACCTACAGATTTTTTTATTGTATTTTTATTGAAGACAAATGAAATTCCGAGGAGTTTTTTTCGGAGCCAAATCGTTCAACATTTTTTTTCGATAAACGACCTGAAATTCAATAAAATAAAAACATTGAACCCGATCAATTGACTATGGCCCAAAATGTGTTAATTTTTTCATTTGGCATTTTCGTAATTTAAAAAAAAAATGGCGCACGCTTTGAAAATTCCATTTTCATCGACATTTTCAAATATAAAATTGTAAAAAAATATTCTAGCATCATAACTTTATGTTGCTAGACCCAATTGAAACGATTTAATTTGACCTCTGAAATTTCTTCGATAACTCATAAATTTATTTAAAAAATAAACTATTCAAATTTACTCGTACACGAAATATGGAAAATTTGTATCTCTGCAATGCAAAGCACACAAAATGTAAAAAAAAAAAATTACACTCTTCCTACAGGGTGAACAATATAAAAAATAGAGCGGACTAAATCGTTAATCGATTTTAAATGGACCCTATGTACATGTTAAAAAAAACATAGCCAAACATAGATCGGGGCATGTGACTCTCTACGGTCCAAAAACCTTCGAGACATTCGTTTCCGGAAAAAAGTATCAGAGTCAAAAGCTCTCTTTATGTTATATATAGATGCATATATTTCGACCACATTACATATGTATAATGCGATCAAAAAATCAGTCGTGCTGGCACAATGAAAATATTTCTCGTGCTGTTGTAAATGCCAGGAGAAAATCTGTACAAATTCGTTGACAAAAGTGGAGCAAGAAGTTCTACACTTATAACTTCTCTATATATATATATATATATATATATATATATATATATATATATATATATATATATATATATTATTGTGTATGTACAATATAATATATGAAGCTTCTACGTGCAGACGTACGAGAGCGAAGCTAAAGTTTTTCAAACTTTTCTTCGTGTCAGTTCAACTTGTGTATCTACACGTGTACATATATATATAGAACCCTCGGATATTCGCACAATAGTCACACTGTCGGACTCGCTTACCATTTGTCATCGATGATTTGCGGTTCCAGGCACCTCCCACGAGCTGACTTGTCAGAGTTTCCCAAGACCACGACCTATTATATAATATACTTTCAACATGTCCTGTCCACTAAACAGCCATATGTAGTATATATATATATATATATGTATTTATATGTATATATAGGGCATTCCAGATCGAATCGACGGGCCCATGAGTCTCACTCTCTTGGGTTACATCTCCATTTTTTAAGTGATCATCAAAACCCTAAAAGCTATGCAGTTTTTTAGTTTTTTTTTTTTATAATAATTTCTTGCAGCGCCATCAACTTGCAACCAAAGCTTGCGCACAGCTTGAAGGACTGAAAAAAATCGCAAAAATTCTGTGTCAAGTATGAAATTTTTTTAGCCATATTCCAAAATGGGCTGGACTACAGTTTCTTTTTTTTTACTGGGACACTCTTGGGCATGGGTTACAATATTTAACATCTAACACTCTTCTATGTGGATCATTTTTTTTTAGATTTTTGAATTGTCATTTGTTGTAAATTTTTTATCGAAAAAACATCGTCAAATATAGCGGCTGAATAAAAAATTTACAGAAATTTCGGGTTGTAAGAATCGTATAAAAAAAAAAAAATTAGGACCAAAACCCAGAGGGTGAGAGTTATAGATCTCTGGATCGATTTAGCCTGGAATACCCCGTACATTTGCCATATAGAGTTTGAAAAAATTACTCGTGGACTCTTTCTCGAGCAAGAAACATTCACTCAGGTCACTCCGTGGCTTGTAAAGATGAGCTCGTAAAGAGTTTTTTTTTCTGCAAGGGTAGAAAGAAAGTGATTAATTGAGTAATTGAGTAATTAGGGGTTAATTTAACAGTGGATCAATCATTGATTAGTTGATTCGACTTTAACGAGTGGAAACGAAAATTGCTTATGTCAAAGCGTTTTTTTTTACATCGTAATAAAGTGACTAATTATATATAATTAAGTAATCAGGATTCAATTAAAGAAATAATTAATTATAAACTTTTTACTTTAGATTTTACTTTTATCTGTGGGTATAAAAATTTGCTCAAGACAATTTTTTTTTTCTAGAAAGAAAGTGATTGGTTAATTAGTTAGGTGTTAATACAGTGATTAATTATTGATTGTTCTACTATTTATTTTTTTATCCTTGGGTAAATTCGTTAACGATAGACTTTTTGGAGTGTATTAAAATATGGTGATCAATTTTGTAATAAAATAATCAAGAACTATTTATTCAAAAATAAATGAAATGTCATAAATTCTTCAAACGTAACTCTTGATAATTTCAATTCTCAATTACTTATTCTACTCCCAAAAAATACAAAATAGTAGGGTGAGGATATTTTTTTTTGGAACGAAATAAAATAAAACATGAAATTCTTAATAATTAATTAATTAATTACTGTAATGGACAATTTTTAATTAATGAACAGGTTTCGTGCCACAAAAAGGATTTCGGAAAAATTCTCGGAAAATTCTTCGGAAAATTTTTGCATCTTAAGAAAGTGACTAATTATATATAATTAAGTAATCAGGATTCAATTAAAGAAATAATTAATTATAAACTTTTTACTTTAGATTTTACTTTTATCTGTGGGTATAAAAATTTTCTCAAGACAATTTTTTTTTCTAGAAAGAAAGTGATTGGTTAATTAGTTAGGTGTTAATACAGTGATTAATTATTGATTGTTCTACTATTCATTTTTTTATCCTTGGGTAAATTCGTTTACGATAGACTTTTTGGAGTGTATTAAAATATGGTGATCAATTTTGTAATAAAATAATCAAGAACTATTTATTCAAAAATAAATGAAATGTCATAAATTCTTCAAACGTAACTCTTGATAATTTCAATTCTCAATTACTTATTCAACTACCAAAGAATACAAAATAGTAGGGTGAGGATATTTTTTTTTGGGACGAAATAAAATAAAACATGAAATTCTTAATAATTAATTAATTAATTACTGTAATGGACAATTTTTAATTAATGCACAGGTTTCGTGCCACAAAAAGGATTTCGGAAAAATTCTCGTACGAAATTGACAAAAGGAAATATTTTCCAAGTCGCACAGAGGGGCCAGTTGGTTCGAGTCCTCCAAAAATTCGTCGCGCTTGCTCGTAGCTCACGCGTGTGTTTGCGCAATTTCACGGCCACTTCGAGAGCAGATCGGGCAAATTGCTCTCAGGCGATCCGTCGGGGCGCACAAACGTTTAGACACGTAATAGGACTGTGGGAAAAGATTATTTCGTGAATTTCTCTCTCTCTCTCTCTCTCTCTCTCCCTCTCTCTCTCTCTCTCTCTCGCTGTCACATTGAGGGGTTCGATGATTCGAAACACTCACATAAGTCGAGTGAGTCGAATATTTTTATCTCGTACTGCTTAAATCATTCAATAAATTATATGAGAGAAAAATTGCAATAAGTTATAAAGATTAATTAACAAGTAATAATCATAATTTAATAATAATGATACCTATTATTATTATTATTAGTATTATTATTTGAATAAATGTTTAATAATTTTCATAAAATGAAATAATCATTGAAAGTTTTAAAGGAAAAAAGTTCTTTAACACAATAAATTGACTATAAAAAATAAGTTAAAATTTTTTCGTCTCATCGAACATTGTAATTAATAAATTTTTATTATTCATCACTAATTGCTTTAAATATTCATATGAAATCCGACGATAATCGAATAGTCATCTGATAGAAAAAATAATCACATCGTTTAAAAAAATTACCAAGGCACGAAATCTCGATTTTTCCCTCCCTTCTTTCTCTCTCTCTCTCTCTCTTGCTGTCACATTGAGGGGTTCGATGATTCGAAACACTCACATAGGTCGAGTGAGTCGAATATTTTTATCTCGTACTGCTTAAATCATTCAATAAATTATATGAGAGAAAAATTGCAATAAGTTATAAAGATTAATTAGCAAGTAATAATCATAATTTAATAATAATGATACCTATTATTATTATTATTATTATTATTATTATTATTATTTGAATAAATGTTTAATAATTTTCATAAAATGAAATAATCATTGAAAGTTTTAAAGGAAAAAAGTTCTTTAACACAATAAATTGACTATAAAAAATAAGTTAAAATTTTGTCGTCTCATCGAACATTGTAATTAATAAATTTTTATTATTCATCACTAATTGCTTTAAATATTCATATGAAATCCGACGATAATCGAATAGTCATCTGATAGAAAAAATAATCACATCGTTTAAAAAAATTACCAAGGCACGAAATCTCGATTTTTCCCTCCCTTCTCTCTCTCTCTCTCTCTCTCTCTCTTGCTGTCACATTGAGGGGTTCGATGATTCGAAACACTCACATAGGTCGAGTGAGTCGAATATTTTTATCTCGTACTGCTTAAATCATTCAATAAATTATATGAGAGAAAAATTGCAATAAGTTATAAAGATTAATTAACAAGTAATAATCACAATTTAATAATAATGATACCTATTATTATTATTATTAGTATTATTATTTGAATAAATGTTTAATAATTTTCATAAAATGAAATAATCATTGAAAGTTTTAAAGGAAAAAAGTTCTTTAACACAATAAATTGACTATAAAAAATAAGTTAAAATTTTTTCGTCACATCGAACATTGTAATTAATAAATTTTTATTATTCATCACTAATTGCTTTAAATATTCACATAAAATCCGACGATAATCGAATAGTCATCTGATGGAAAAATTAATCACATCGTTTAAAAAAATTACCAGGGCACGAAATCTCGATTTTTCCCTCCCTTCTCTCTCTCTCTCTCTCTCGCTCTCTCTTTCTCTCTTCCTGATAGCAAATTATCCCTTTATCGTTTAACGATAGTAACAAAGACAGGGCACGAGAGAACAGTTAACTACAGCAAAGACACTTTATTATGTCGTTGAGTTAATTGCCATTGGAAAAGTCGATAAGAGAAAGACGAGGGAACATCGATGATGAGAGAGAAAGAGAGAACGAGAGAAAGAGCAGCTCGAGCTATCTCTCGTCTTAATTGAGACAAAAGGGAGGATAATTTTACGACACCGGAAGTCAGAGGAAGCAAGTAAAGAAGGTAGAAGAATCGTGAGCAGATTTTCTCGTTCAAAATGGCGAAGCGAAAGAGCGAACAAGAAGAAAACAAAGGAAATGGGAGAAAATCTTCTCTCGCTTTCGCTCTCTTTTATGTCACTTCGTCTGTCTGTCTCGGACCATTTCCACTTAAAGCTTTTCGTGCCCTTTTCGTACCAACTGGGCTGAGCATCTCAGCAGGCGGCGGTGAGTGTGAGAAATTGAGAGAACGACGGAGATTACAGCGAGGAAGTGTGAAGAGAGAGAAATAGAGAGAGGTGTCTCTCTCTCTCTCTCTCTCCGAGGGAGAAATTTGGCGTGTTCGTGGCTGTTTCTACTGGCTCGAGAATGTTGGAAATTGCAACTTGGGAATCCTCGAGCCAGGGAGTGGGAGATGCAGAGCTAAATTCTCTCGAAAGGAAAAGGGGAGAGCGGTTGGTCATAAAGGGGGATATAAACGTGGATGGAAGAGAGTGAGAGAGGGTGAAAGAGATGATGATACTCTTCGTGTTCTCTCTCCCGTTGACTTCAGGGTGTAATTGCTGCGAGTGTGGGCGTTCACCAAAAGCCAGAGAAGAGCTCGAGAGCAATTCGTGCCCGATGGGCGTGGTTCGCTGATTACACCATAGAGAGAGAGAGAGAGAGAGAGAGAGAGAGAGAGAGAGAGAGAGAGAGAGAGAGAGGAAGATTGTATTATCCCTACAATTATTGGCCACCCCCCACCCTCCAGCGATTGACAGTCTTTTGTAGAAAATTCACGAGGACAGAGAGAGATAGAGAGATATCAATGACTGTATTTTGTGATCGTTTGGATGGCCAATCACTGAATAGTTTTATATTATTCTACTATCAGAGAGAGAGACAAGGTGCAATAGTGCACCTTGTCTCTCTCTCTCTCTCTCTTTCTCTCTCTCTCTTCGGGGCTGTAGGATAATGACTATATCTATAAACCTTTGGCCCGTCGGGGATGACGAGCACCTCGTAGAAGATCCTCCAGAAGATCCTCCGCTATCAACCCCCTGAACCTTGACCCACGGATCTCTTCTATACCTCCTCTCTCTTTTTGCCAATATATAAACTTATATACTGGCGGAGCCAATCACGGTGTAGCATACGCGGAATATATATTGAGCGTTGGCAAATATTCTGTGCTTCAAGTATTTTTTTTCCCGACATTCGTGCTCCAAACATTGTTGTTCTAGACATCTTACTTCAAACATTCTTGTTCCAGACACAACTACACAAGTTCCTACCTTGTTCCTTCACAAATTCTTGTTGCAAACATATTTTCGTTTCAAATATTTTTAATTAAAAAATTCTTGGGCCAGACATTCGTGCTCCAAACATTGTTGTTCTAGAGATTCGTGCTTGAAAAATATTATTGTTCCAGACATTCTGGCTTCAAACATATTTTCGTTTCAGATATTTTTAATTAAAAAATTCTTGGTCCAGACATTCGTGCTCCAAACATTGTTGTTCTAGAGATTCGTGCTTGAAAAATATTATTGTTCCAGACATTCTGGCTTCAAACGTATTTTCGTTTCAAATATTTTTACTTAAAAAAATCTTGGTCCAGACATTCGTGCTCCAAACATTGTTGTTCTAGAGATTCGTGCTTGAAAAATATTATTGTTCCAGACATTCTGACTTCAAACATATTTTCGTTTCAGATATTTTTAAAATTAAAAAATTCTTGTTCCAGATATTCGTGCTTCAAAAATTGTTGTTCTAGACAACTTGCTTTAAACATTCTGGCTTCACAAATTCTTGTTGCAAACATTTTCGTTTCAAATATTTTTAATTAAAAAAATCTTGGTCCAGACATTCGTGCTCCAAACATTGTTGTTCTAGAGATTCGTGCTTGAAAAATATTATTGTTCCAGACATTCTGGCTTCAAACATATTTTCGTTTCAGATATTTTCAATTAAAAAAATCTTGGGCCAGACATTCGTGCTCCAAACATTGTCGTTCTAGAGATTCGTGCTTGAAAAATATTATTGTTCCAGATATTCTGGCTTCAAACGTATTTTCGTTTCAGATAGTTTTACTTAAAAACTTCTTGGTCCAGACATTCTGGCTTCAAACGTATTTTCGTTTCAGATAGTTTTACTTAAAAACTTCTTGGTCCAGACATTCGTGCTCCAAACATTGTTGTTCTAGAGATTCGTGCTTGAAAAATATTATTGTTCCTGACATTCTGGCTTTAAACATATTTTCGTTTCAGATATTTTTACTTAAAAAATTCTTGATCCAGACATTCGTGCTTCAAACATTGTTGTTCTAAACATCTTGTTCCAGACATTCTGGCTTCACAAATTCTTGTTGCAAACATTTTCGTTTCAAATATTTTTAATTAAAAAATTCTTGGTCCAGACATTCGTGTTCCAAGCATTGTTGTTCTAGAGATTCGTGCTTGACATATTCTTGTTCCAGACATTGTGGCTTTGCAAGTTCTTGCTTCAAACATTTTTGTTTTAGATATTTTTACTTAAAAAATTTTTGGTCCAGACATTCGTGCTCCAAACATTGTTGTTCTAGAGATTCGTGCTTGAAAAATATTATTGTTCCAGAGATTCTGGCTTCAAACGTATTTTCGTTTCAGATATTTTTACTTAAAAACTTCTTGATCCAGACATCTTGCTTCAAACATTCTTGTTCCAAACATGCTGGCTTCACAAATTCTCGCTGCAAACATTTTCTTTTCAGATATTTTTACTAAAAAATTCTTGGTCCAGACATTCGTCTTCCAAACATTGTTGTTCTAGAGATTCGTGCTTGACATATTCTTGTTCCAGACATTGTGGCTTTGCAAGTTCTTGCTTCAAATATTTTTGTTTTAGATATTTTTACTTAAAAAATTCTTGGTCCAGACATTTGTGCTCCAAATATTGTTGTTCTAGAGATTCGTGGTTGAAATATTCTTGTTCCAGCCATTGTGGCTTCACAAGCCACAACATTTTTGTGTCATATCTGAAACAAAAATGTTTGAAGCAAGAACTTGCAAAGCCACAATGTCTAGAACAAGAATACTTCATTTTTTACTTAAAAAATTTTTTGTCCAGACATTCGTGCTCCAAACATTCTTGTCCTAGATATCTTGCTTCAAACATTCTTGTTCCAGTCATTTTCGTTGCAGATATATTTATTTAAAAAAAAATTTTGGTCCAGACATTCTTGCTTGATACATTTTTTCGTTCCAGACATTTTTAATTCAAACATGATTGTTCCAACCATTCTTATTCCAGACATTCTTATTCTAAACATCCTCCCCCTTAGACTTCATAAAATATTTTCTTTACAGATATCACAACTAGTCGCAGACACCCTTAACCTTCGAATTCATGAACATCATGTAAGAGATTTAAAAAAATTCCCATTCAATTCTATACTTTCTATTGAGATTTCACTACCTTTATTCAAGAGCGTAAAAAGAAAAAATATGCTAAAAAGTGTTGTCTCGCAGACCACACCTTTTCAAGGTAGGATAAGAAAACGTACGACAGGAATTTTATTTATGCAACTGGCAAGTATTTTCTTGACATTTTTCACGTATCGGTTGACATAGGAATCGGCGTTTCGATTTACAGGTCAAAGTTCCGGTACAGATTCGAAACGATAATCCTCGGAAGTCTTGGTGCGTTCGCCCCGGGATATCCTTTGCTCCCTCTCTCTCTCTCTCTCTCTCTCTCTCTCTCTCGATTGGTCCACGCCCCGCTGACTGGACTGTTTTTTTTTATTTTTTTTATTGCCACCCGGCCAAAGCCCGGAAAAAAGAGCCGCTCCTCGACTTTTCGTGTCTCCGCAGAGAAATTGTCCGAATCGTACCAGCAACGGGGATTCTCCCGTGTGGGCATGGACAATTTTTGAACTGGTCGTTCTCGTAAGAATGACTCTGTGTATGTGTGTGTGTGTATTTTCTGTCACGGGAACTTTCATGATGCCTGAGGCTCTCTCGATGTACGGGGGTGGAAACGCGATCGTATGGAATCGAGCAAAAGAAAGCTTGAGTCAGCAACGCCTCGAGGGTGAAGGAAATTCGGTATAAAATTGACCCAACATATTCAAGCTAAACACACTTTTTATTATCCCTCGAAACAGATTCGAGGATCTAGCCCTAAAAACATTATTAAGAATATTAATAAATTCGTTCCTTCCTTCCTTCATTCATGATTGGACTTTCACTGCCCCTCCATCAACCTCAACTGACTGAAAATTCTCCTTGAAAGAAAAATAAATCATCAATCGATGTGCCACAATTTTGTATGCAGCTAAAAGGCACCTTCGAGATATAAAAAAAAAATTACGAGGCTAAATTTTCCAAGTATTCTCAAGTACATATGTGAACGTATGTTCTGTAAAGAATTTCAGTGCTTTCCAATCTTTTTGAGGTGGTTATGAGGTGATAACTTTTTTTTATTCAGACGAAATGATTTCTTTATTTTATTTTAGATATTTGATATCGAAGTTACGGCACAAAAAGAATTAACCTCGTTATTTTCGGTTTTTCGGGCTGTCAAATTTCAATCGAGTCAGTAATATTTTTTTTTTAACGGTGAAGCCCTTTTTCACACGTTTTATTTTTGGCCTATATTTAATTTTTTTTAACAACGATCAAATTAATCAATGTCAAAAATATTTTACGAAAATCGCTCTGAACTCGTCACGCTGCCATAGCCAAACGAACGAGTATAAAAATTTTGAAAAAATTTACAAGTGTCAGATGACTTCATCCCAACATATGCCAAAGTTAAAAACAAATTGGTGAACCTGTGAGATTTAAATGTGTCCTCTCCAAAGAATCATTCATATCATATTTATGGATTTTTTCTCAATTGCGAATTATTTTCTGAATAGGGAAATTTTTGTTTTGCCCAGATGCTTAACGCCCTCACTCAGATTAAGAGGAATTGCTAGTCGTCCAAATAATGTTTCTATGTTGAACGATTTTCTTTTGCATTGCCAGTAATTAAGTAAACTTTAAAGAGTCAAGAACAACATTTTGAGCTTTTTGGACAAAATGGACCAATTTTGCCACTTGTCGATTGAACGGATCTTGGTGACGAGAAAACTCAAGATAGTCGCGGCGAGGGAGGGAGGGGGAATTCGTAATGATGGAATCATGGAATTGCACAAAAAAATCATTAAAAAAAATCAAAAAACTTCAAAATCAAAAAAACTGCTAAATACAATAAAATTGCCGATATTCGAGATACCATTGCAGTCAAATATTTATAATTAAGGGTCAAAAATATTGAGAATCCCCCTAAAAAACCATTGTCAACCATTGGCACTAATTAGACGGTACTTATATATCCATATACATATATACAAGCTATATCCATATATATATACAAGCTAATTAGTGAACCTCGTTCAAATGGAGGGTAAACGATTGTCGTAACGAAAAAGAAACAAAGGTAATTAAAGTCACGTGGCTAAGTGGCTCGATAACTTTTATCCTTGTCAAAAGTCGTCGGGTGAGGAGAGAAAGTAACCAAATTTCATCTTCAACGTTTGCTCGACTATCACATATATATATATATTAGTGAGAAATTAACGTGCCCAAGTTACAACAAATAAATTGAACGTAAAACACGTTGTCTGAATTTCGTATCAATTTTTAAGGAAAAAACTTCATTTCCGTTGGCTTTTACTGTCTTGGCTGTGCCGAGCTGTAATTTATCATTTTCTCAGTAGCTCTCAATTTTCTCTCTCATCTCGTTTGTCGTTTCAGCTTGACAAACGATTTATATTGTACATATAAGAGTTCCCCGAGAGCTCTCGACGTGCTTAAATTAAACGAATTTTCTCTCCTTTCTACTTTTATCAAAATTTGATTGTGTTAACTCTATTATCGAATGCTCAGACATACTTTTCACTGGTTTCAGATTTAATTTTGACAGTGACGAGTTCTAGCAAAAGTTTAATTGATCCTTCGTTCATCCTGCGGGGTATTTCAGACCCCAGAAAGTCATTTCGTATTTCAGTGCCTTGTCAGTTTACAGAAGTCAATGGATATTAATAAAAAACATTAAGGCCTATTACCGAAAAAAAATGATAAAACAAAAAGCGAATGAATTTGAAATATTGGCTTTAAATATCAGGACACGATTTTCTAGAATTTTTTTCTACTTTTTTTCCCCAGATTAATAAGATTAGTTTTCGACCTTTGTCAGAATTTGATTGTGATCTCTCTCTCTCTCTCTCTCTCTCTCTCTCTCTCTCTCGCTCGCTCTCTATTACCGATAACTCAAATACATTTTTCACTAATTCCATTCTTGATTATGTCAATGTCGATATATTTCGAGCAAAATTTTTATTAATCCTTCGTTCGTCCTGTTAAGATTTGTGTTAAAATTTGATTAACTAAGCAAAAAAAAAAGGTTTTTTTTTGTTTTCAAGCCAAGAGAAAAAAAAAAATTCTGCTTGCTGTGATATATTTATTTCTTCGATCGGTTATATCATGCTCGGGTATCTCGTGCGTCGGGCATCGAGTAGGCGTATCAATCAATTTGCCAGAGGACGGTGACTCCGGACTTTGGTGAGAGAGCAAATGATGCCTTGGGAGAGATTTTCGGTTTTTTTTTTTCTCTCTTCCTCTCTCTAATCTATGATCTAGTCCCGGTTTAATGAAAGCCAATGACAGGGCACAAAGTATGCTTTTTCTTCGAGACGTTTCAGCCTTTAAATACATTTTATATTATCTGTTTATGCATGATAGGATGATATTAAGCTGGGAGAGACTTAAAAAAACTCTTGGAAAATTGATCACTCCAAGGCACTCAAATAAAAACAACTCAAGACCAAAGATACTCTTTAATCCTCATAGACACTCAACAGCCTACAAGAAAAAAACACTCCGAAACTCAAACACTCACAGACGCTCAAAAACACTCACGAACACTCAAACACTCACAAACACTTACTCTTGGGTACACAGACACTCGAGAACAGACTTGCAGGTTACTCAAAGACAGCCTCGAGCACGCAAAAACACTCAAAAACACTCGTCAGGGTTGCAAACGGTCTTGCAGAATAATCGAAGATTCAATGAAAAAAAAAAAAACTTGCAGTAACTTGAAGACACTCAAAGACTTTTCAGGCACTCACGAAAAACGCATGGGGCACTCAAAAGCACACAAAAAACACGTGCCATGCGCTCACAAACTCTGGAACTCTGGATGCGATGGGCCCTCAAAAACACTCAAAACAAGAATTTTCTGTTATTCCCACAAGTATATTTGTGTCTCACTAACTGCTATATATGGTACACATGGGGCACTCAAAAATACCCAAAACACTCAACAGGTTCGCAAACACTTGCAGCGATTCGAAGATTTTATTAAAAAATGCTTCCTCCTGCAAGCATATTTTTTTAGAGTTCTTACTCAAAGACACTCAAAAACTTTTCAGGCACTCACGAAAAACGCATGGGGCACTCAAAAGCACCCAAAACACTCACCAGGCTCGCAAACATTGGCAGTAATTCGAAAATTTCTTTAGATCCTACTCTTTCCGTTTAGAGTTCCTGCTCAAAGACACTCAAAAAACACGTGCAAGCACTCACAAACTCTGGAACAAAAATGCGACGGGCCCTCAATAACACTCAAAACAAGAATTTTCTGTTATTCACACAAGTATATTTTTGTCTCACTAACTGGTATATATGGTACACATGGGGCACTCAAAAACACCCAAAACACTCAACAGGTTCGCAAACACTTGCAGCGATTCGAAGATTTTATTAAAAAATGCTTCCTCCTGCAAGCATATTTTTTTAGAGTTCTTACTCAAAGACACTCAAAAACTTTTCAGGCACTCACGAAAAACGCATGGGGCACTCAAAAGCACCCAAAACACTCACCAGGCTCGCAAACATTGGCAGTCATTCGAAAATTTCTTTAGATCCTACTCTTTCCGTTTAGAGTTCCTGCTCAAAGACACTCAAAAAACACGTGCAAGCACTCACAAACTCTGGAACAAAAATGCGACGGGCCCTCAATAACACTCAAAACAAGAATTTTCTGTTATTCACACAAGTATATTTTTGTCTCACTAACTGGTATATATGGTACACATGGGGCACTCAAAAACACCCAAAACACTCAACAGGTTCGCAAACACTTGCAGCGATTCGAAGATTTTATTAAAAAATGCTTCCTCCTGCCAGCATATTTTTTTAGAGTTCTTACTCAAAGACACTCAAAAACTTTTCAGGCACTCACGAAAAACGCATGGGGCACTCAAAAGCACCCAAAACACTCACCAGACTCGCGAACACTGGCAGCAATTCGAAAATTTCTTTAGTTCCTACTCTTTCCGTTTAGAGTTCCTGCTCAAAGACACTCAAAAAGCACGTGCAAGCACTCACAAACTCTGGAACAAAAATGCGATGGGCCCTCAAAAACACTCAAAACAAGAATTTTCTGTTATTCACACAAGTATATTTGTGTCTCACTAACTGGTATATATGGTACACATGGGGCACTCAAAAACACCCAAAACACTCAACAGGTTCGCAAACACTGGCGGCGATTCGAAGATTTTATTAAAAAATGCTTCCTCCTGCAAGCATATTTTTTTAGAGTTCTTACTCAAAGACACTCAAAAACTTTTCAGGCACTCACGAAAAACGCACGGGGCACTCAAAAGCACCCAAAACACTCAAGAGGTTCGCAAACACTTGCAGCGATTCAAAAATTTCATTAGTTCCTCCTCTTTCCTTTTAGAGTTCCTGCTCAAAGACACTCAAAAACCACGTGCAAGCACTCACAAACTCTGGAACAAAAATGCGACGGGCCCTCAATAACACTCAAAACAAGAATTTTCTGTTATTCACACAAGTATATTTTTGTCTCACTAACTGGTATATATGGTACACATGGGGCACTCAAAAACACCCAAAACACTCAACAGGTTCGCAAACACTGGCAGCGATTCGAAGATTTTATTAAAAAATGCTTCCTCCTGCAAGTATTTTTTTTTAGTTCCTACACTTTCCTTTTAGAGTTCCTACTCAAAGACACTCAAAAAACACGTGCAGGCATTCACAAACTCTGAAACAAAAATGCGACAGACTCTAAAAAACACTCAAAACAAGAATTTTCTGTTATTCACACAAGTATATTTTTGTCTCACTAGTTAGTGAGACAAAATATACATTTGAGTGCCCCATGTGTACCAGTTGGTATATATGGTACACATGGGGCACTCAAAAACACCCAAAACACTCAACAGGTTCGCAAACACTTGCAGCGATTTGAAGATTTTATTAAAAAATGCTTCCTCCTGCAAGTATTTTTTTTTAGTTCCTACACTTTCCTTTTAGAGTTCCTACTCAAAGACACTCAAAAACAGGTGCAAGCAATCACAAACTCTCAAACAAAAATGCGACAGACTCTAAAAAACACTCAAAACAAAAATTTTATGTCTCACTAACTGGTAACTGGTATATATACACATGTATAGTTTGTTCATATAGACTCGAGTATTTAGTATTACCAACGAAGATTGAGGTCTACAATCTTCGTTGGTATTACATCGAGATACATTTGAAAATCGGTTAGACCTATTAACTATGCTGTATTCTCTCTTGCTCGTCTCCCTCGCATACGGGTTGAGAATAATGAATTTTTGAATCGCGACAATAGCATCGATCGGTCAACAGGGTCTCTCCCTTGAGGAACGATAAATGCGATAAAATAATCGTCGTATATAATCGACCAGGCTCTCTCTCTCTCTCTCTCTTTCTCTCCCTTGTACAATTAAAAAGTCACAATCGATCATAATATTCGTCTTTGTCACTTTGTACGTGTCAATCGAACAATCGCACAGTCAAATTGCATGGAATTTCGTAATTCCATGAGAAAGAGAGAGAAAAAGTTATCGACATATATATATATATATATGCAAACCCTATATTATATATGTATATATATATGTACATAAACAGAGAAATAGAGAGAGAGAGAGCTATATAGGACTTGGATATCTCATCGATAAGCTCTCGTCTCTCTGCAAGTCTCTTCACTTTGCTACGCCGCTTCGAGACCGCAAGACAACGCGAAGTGCCCGAAACGACGTCTGCATACAAAAATAAGAGAAAGAGAGAGAGAGAGCGACATTTTTTTCTTCCCTTCTTTCTATCTTTCTTTCTTGATTTCTTTTTTTTTACGTCTCTTTCGGACACTCTGTCATTGTTCGGCTACATCAGAAACTCTGATGCGTCACGCACGAGCCTTCGTGTGTCTTTTGTAGGATGGAAATTCCACGAGACTATATATCTTATTCGTTAGCCACCACGTTCAGACCATTCAATGAAAATCACGATTGAACGATTTTTACGTTTCTCTTTTTTTTTGCCTGCATTTTTACGTGAAATTTTTTTATTTGCGAAAAATTTTGTTTTCCTTCTAAACTCCAAAGGGAAATTTATGACCAGGCGTGAGTGTAGTGTAGAAAAAAAAAACAATTTTGAGCTATGAAGAAAAATCTCGAAAAATACTGATTTTTCAATGCTCGTAGCTCTTTTTAGATTTCATCGATTTAGTTTTAATTGTAGGTTGTTGGAAAGGCCAGGAGTAGATTCAGAGAATAAAAATTATTTCGTTTCGATATCACAATTATTCCCAGCGTGAGTGAATTTTTAAGATTTTGGGAAAAAGGGTGAAAAAGGAAAAGACATCAGACGAGATTGAAAATTTGATAAATATTTTTGATTAAAACACAACTCAATGAGATAAAACTAGTTTTAGAAGCTTGGAGAATTACGAAGAAAATGAGCATAGAGCAAAGTGGCAATTTTATCGGGAAGGAAAGTTACAGGCATTTTGGTGTCTCGAACCAGAGTGAAAAAATGTGAAAATTTTCGTCTTTTTCTAAAAACGTCATATCGATGTATTTTGTCCTCCGATGGAAAATTTTCTGGTCATTTGCACAAAAAAAAAGACACCCTATAAATCGATTTATGTATATAACTATGAGTTTGATTAGTACAGGCAATGCGCAACCAGAAATTACATTTTTTTATACATTGAAATTGATAGTTTGCTGTATATATATATATATGTATATATATATATATATATATATATATATATATATATATATACATAGTATGCAGTAGGCGTTACACAACACGATATATATGCGTCGAAAGGAAATGCGCTGGGTGAGCTCAACTCACACGTGAATTATGAATGAGTGAGGCAGCGTAAGAACCGTTATATATATATTCTACCCTATGTGGCGATCTCCCCCCCCCCCCCACCGCCACCACCACCACGTGTGCCTTAAACGACTCGACCCTTGTAACCATTAGGCACCCCGGATTCATAGCGTGTGGCTCTCTTCTAATGCCTTGAATTATACGTAATTCATTTTCTTCTCCCTCCTTGTGAACTGTAAATTTTTGTCTCATGGATGTCTTCCCCCTCGTGTGTGGCCTCAAATACCCACCGATAATTTGTTAATATTAACCCTGCCCAAGCACTCCAGAATTTATCATTTCAAATTTAATCATTTCTATTTTAATATTTGTTTTCATTCATTTTTTTTTTCCTTTTTTAATCCACTTATTATTTTTTTCCATTATTGTTTATTATTTGGAGCAATTTTTATGATTGTTAAAAAAATAATTGCATTGCGATTCGATGCTCCTACGATGCACGGAAAAACATTTTGAAAAAAATAGCCTACCGATAATTTTGCTATATAAATCCTGCAAATATAGACTCGAGAATTTTTATATTTCCATGTAATACATGACAATAATTTTTTATGCTTTTATTTTTATTAACTTTTTTTTCAACCGCACTCATTTCCTTTACTATTCTTTTTTTTATGTTATTTAGTTTTTGGTGCAATTTTGACGACTGTTAAAAAAAATATTGGGTTGGTAGGAAAGTAATGAGCGTTTTAATTTTTTTTTCAATTTTGAAAATATCACATTTATATTCAAATAGTAACTACTCAATATAAGCCCCATTATTTTCTAGAACCCTTCGCCTCCTCACTACAGTCCCTCAGCGATGACTACTTGTCTAGTCTGCATATCTTAAATATTTTTTGAAAAACGCTCATTACTTTCCTACCAACCCAATAATTATACTGCAATTTGATAAAAGAAGCGAAATTGATGAAAAATAATTGAGAACAGAAAAAAGTAAAAATGAAACGGAAAAGTAAAAGAAAAGTTAAATGGAAACCAAAGAAATTTTAGGGGTGTATGGATTATAGGATAAAAGAGATACGGCGAACTTGTAAAAAATCTAAAATCCATGGGGCAAGTTTAGCTAATAAATGAAATAAAATAGTACGATTTGATGTGCTTACGATACACGGAAAAACGTAAAAAAAAAAAAAAAGCCAACCAATAATTTTGCGATATAAATCCTCTCGATATATTCAAGGATCAATTGTTTATAGTATAATTTAAAACCTCATAATTCTGGTATATATATTTCGATTAAATTTTTTAAGTCTTGAAAAACTAAATAACTTTATGTCTGGCGCTCTCAAATTCAGAGCTCTTATCCTATTAAAGCAGCAGTCGGAGTGACTGTGTTGTGAAATTTATATTCAAAGGAAAAAAAAATCGCAAAAACACCATGGAGAACAAAAACATTATTATTTTATCCCTTGCAGCGGTTTTTTTGTTGTATCCCAAAAAACAAATAAATATACATAAATATTGAGTTTAGAAAAATTTGTTTAAATTTTATTTATTCTTATCATTTATTAATAATTAAAATTCGTTTTAACGAGTGCCCGAAAATTAATTTATTTCGTTCTGGTATTTCTACTACATACGAAAAATAACGTATAAAGAATAAACTCCAGATCACTTACCTTGTTTGTTTAAATAATTGAATGTATATTGAACGAACCATCTTCGTTATCTCAAAGTCGGCATCCTCAGGCAATATGTATGCTAATTTTGAGATGACCCGCACCTCTATAATAATGTAAGAATAATAATACAAGATCTCAAAGCTTCAAAACGCCCCATCTCTTATCTCTCTCTCCCTCTTTGTATGTATATGTATATATATATATATATATATATATATACGGAGCTCCTTTTTCTCGCCTATCTGCTTATCGTGTAATTGCATTAATATGTCCAAACGAGCTCATTCATAAAACGATTCATTCAAAACCCCTCAGTCACGACCAAATATTATAGATATATGCATCTTGTACAAAAAGGGAAAGGTCTTTGTCACGTCCCAAGTTATCAACGACCCGCGTCTCGTATTTGACCGATGCAAATCACACTTTTTTTTTGGGGTTTCGTAGTCGGAATTTTCCAATTTTTCGGAACACTCAAAACTTTACGAAAAACGAAAGAAAAACGTGAAACGAATTACAAAATTTTTTTTTTACTATAACGTTTGTTACTTCACTTTTCGTTGGACCAACAAATCCAGATTTTGCTCATTTTTTTTATAATAGTTCGAGCTCTCAAAGGCTGCTTGATTCATCAGGCTACAATTTTTCCCAAATTTTTTATGAATTATCAAAGCCAGAACAGCTATTTTGCAATTTCAATAATTTTTCGACAATTTTCAATGTTTCCGCACGACAATAAAAATTGAGATATTGAAACGAATGAAATTACATTAAATGTAATTTCATTCGTTTCGATATCGCAATATTAATACCACGACTACTCGTGCCATTTTCAAAAAGCTACAATTAAACTTATAAATCCGTCAAACGGGAGCAAAGTTATTAGTACTTAAAAATTGTACCTTCACAAATTATTCTTTTCCTGAAAGGTCCAAAATGGAATTCTTTTTCAACGAGATTTCAAAAATTTCCCGTAAAAAAGAAGAAAAAAAAAAAAAACGTAAAACCTTCAGGTTTTTTTAAATACGAGATCACGTAACATCCGAGTTCCAACAACTTCCTAGAACATCTACACATACACGTATAGACACATGCATAGGAATAAAAGGCCATACGAATTAAAGACCCGATCGGACTAGACGATAACGTCCCAGCATGAATAATTTCCATTTCCTACACTTCCGGTCTCGACAGAATGAAGAAAAAAAAAAATCTCTGCTTCTTTGGTCCACTCGGTCCAGGACAACCTGCACAGATTTATTACTCACCGGCTCTTCATTACATCACATTGACTTGCACGCGTTATGACCGCGGTAGTTCTATCTCGTGCTGTTAACACGATCCGAATGACAATTTTCAATTTCGTTTTTTTTTCCATTCACTATTTTTTTTTTTTTTTTATGGAGGTCCGATATTGCAGGAAATTTGTATTTGTCATGGAGACATCGTACAATATCTTCAAGCTATAGGGGAGAGGTGGGGGGGGGGGGGGGGGGGGGACAAAAACTGATGAACTGGCGCCAGGAATAAATTTACGTTTTTCGGCTCTTCCTTAGAGTTGAATTTCTTTTTTTTCCTTCCACACATTCGAGAGTGTCAGGAAGAATTTTTGACACTGGATTATAAAACGGTGAATCCGCCAGAGAATGAAAAAAAAAATATATTTAGTACTCTTGAAATAACTACCGCAGAACGTGAAGAGAAAACAAAATTTCTTTCAGGATAATCAAAAATTTGAATGTTCACGGATTATTGACTGATAATTCAATTGAATGAATTTGTAATAACGAAGCCATTTTTTGATCTATCCGGTTGTCGAGCGATTGTAATTAAACTTCATCCAATCGACTTTTCTGTTGATGCGATGGACATTCATGTTCGGGATACCCGTTTTTCATACATTCTTGGTCCCGATAAAGTTGACGTGTCACCACCATTGATGGTGTTGGTTAACATCATTGACTCATGGCCGGTTTCTTCGCTCGTGGATAAAAGTTATATGCCGGATATCCTATACCAAAAGAATGGGATATTCGACGGATAACTGTATCTGTCAGATAAACCCCGGTGAAGAAATCAGGCATTAACCATCTTTGTTCGAATTTCATTGTCCCAGACATCCATTTTCTAACATTCTTGTGCCGGACATCCTTAATCGCGACATTCTTGTATTGGTATTAAGATTCCTAACATCCTTGTTGGGGAAATCCTTCCACTAACATTATTGGTTCAGTCATCTTTGTTCGAATTTCATTTTTCCAGACATCTCTTTTCTAACATACTTGTTCCGGACATCCTTGATCGCAACATTCTTGTATTAGTATTCTGATTCTTAACATAATTGTTGCAGTAATCTTTGCACTTAACATCATGGCTTAGCCATCTTTGTTGCAATTTAATTGTTCCAGATATTCCTTTTATAATATTCTTGTTCCACGCATTCTTGATCGCGACATTCTTGTATGAGTATTCTGATTTCTAACATCCTTGTTGCGGAAATCCTTGCGCTAACATCATTGACTTAGTCACCTTTGTTCGAATTTCATTGTTCCAGACATCCTTAATCGACATTCTTGTATTGGTATTCAGATTCCTAACATCGTTGTTGCGGAAATCCTTGCGCTAATATCATTGGTTTAGTCATCTTTGTTCGAATTTCATTGTTCCAGACATCCTTTTTCTAACATCTTTGTTCCGGACATCCTTAATCGCGACATTCTTGTATTGGCGTTCCGATTCCGAACATCCTTGTTGCGGAAATCCTTGCGCTAGCATCATTGGCTTAGTCACCTTTGTTCGAATTTAATTATTCCAGACATCCGTTCTCTAACATCCTTGTTCCGGACATCCTTGATCGCGACATTCTTGTATTGGTATTCTGATTCCTAACATCGTTGTTGCGGAAATCCTTGCGCTAATATCATTGGTTTAGTCATCTTTGTTCGAATTTCATTGTTCCAGACATGCCTTTTCTATCATCCTTGTTCCGGATATCCTTAATCGCGACATTCTTGTATTGGTATTCAGATTCCTAACATCCTTGTTGCGGAAATCCTTGGACTAACATCATGGCTTAGCTATCTTTGTTCGAATTTCATTTTTCCAGACATCTCTTTTCTAACATCCTTGTTCCGGACATCCTTGATCGCAACATTCTTGTATTAGTATTCTGATTCTTAACATAATTGTTGCAGTAATCCTTGCACTTAACATCATGGCTTAGCCATCTTTGTTGCAATTTAATTGTTCCAGATATTCCTTTTATAATATTCTTGTTCCACGCATTCTTGATCGCGACATTCTTGTATGAGTATTCTGATTTCTAACATCCTTGTTGCGGAAATCCTTGCGCTAACATCATTGACTTAGTCACCTTTGTTCGAATTTCATTGTTCCAGACATCCTTAATCGCGACATTCTTGTATTGGTATTCAGATTCCTAACATCGTTGTTGCGGAAATCCTTGCGCTAATATCATTGGCTTAGTCACCTTTGTTCGAATTTAATTATTCCAGACGTCCCTTTTCTAACATCCTTGTTCCGGACATCCTTAATCGCGACATTCTTGTATTGGTATTCTGATTCCTAACATCCTTTTTGCGGAAATCCTTGGACTAACATCATGGCTTAGCTATCTTTGTTCCAATTTAATTGTTCCAGACATCCCTTTTCTAACATCTTTGTTCCGGACATCCTTAATCGCGACATTCTTGTATTGGCGTTCCGATTCCGAACATCCTTGTTGCGGAAATCCTTGCGCTAACATCATTGGCTTAGTCACCTTTGTTCGAATTTAATTATTCCAGACATCCGTTCTCTAACATCCTTGTTCCGGACATCCTTGATCGCGACATTCTTGTATTGGTATTCAGATTCCTAACATCGTTGTTGCGGAAATCCTTGCGCTAATATCATTGGCTTAGTCACCTTTGTTCGAATTTAATTATTCCAGACATCCCTTTTCTAACATCCTTGTTCCGGACATCCTTAATCGCGACATTCTTGTATTGGTATTCTGATTCCTAACATCCTTTTTGCGGAAATCCTTGGACTAACATCATGGCTTAGCTATCTTTGTTCCAATTTAATTGTTCCAGACATCCCTTTTCTAACATCTTTGTTCCGGACATCCTTAATCGCGACATTCTTGTATTGGCGTTCCGATTCCGAACATCCTTGTTGCGGAAATCCTTGCGCTAACATCATTGGCTTAGTCACCTTTGTTCGAATTTAATTATTCCAGAC
The DNA here is from genome assembly GCA_963669185.1 of Dyspetes luteomarginatus. Lineage (NCBI taxonomy): Eukaryota > Metazoa > Arthropoda > Insecta > Hymenoptera > Ichneumonidae > Dyspetes > Dyspetes luteomarginatus. The sequence continues at coordinate 15,673,844 of OY769906.1, forward strand.
ATCCGTTCTCTAACATCCTTGTTCCGGACATCCTTGATCGCGACATTCTTGTATGAGTATTCTGATTTCTAACATCGTTGTTGCGGAAATCCTTGCGCTAACATCATTGACTTAGTCTCCTTTGTTCGAACTTCATTGTTCCAGACATCCCTTTTCTAACATCTTTGTTCCGGATATCCTTAATCGCGACATTCTTGTATTGGTATTCTGATTCCTAACATCGTTGTTGCGGAAATCCTTGCGCTAATATCATTGGTTTAGTCATCTTTGTTCGAATTTCATTGTTCCAGACATGCCTTTTCTAACATCCTTGTTCCGGATATCCTTAATCGCGACATTCTTGTATTGGTATTCTGATTCCTAACATCCTTGTTGCGGAAATCCTTGCGCTAACATCATTGACTTAGTCTCCTTTGTTCGAACTTCATTGTTCCAGACATCCCTTTTCTAATATCCTTGTTCTACGCATTCTTGATCGCGACATTCTTGTATTCGTATTCTGATTCGTAACATCCTTGTGCTGACATCCTCAGTTTAGTCATCTTTGTTCCAATTTCATTGCTCCAGACATCCCTTTTAAAATATCCTTGTACCGGACATCCTTGATCGCGACATTCTTGCATTAGTATTCTGATTCGTAACATCCTTGTTAGAGATACCCTTAGCCGTTTATCCATATGAATTATTATTATTATCGTAGTACAGTGGACTCACCCTAAAGTTGACATGTCCGTAGAGGGTCATTCTCTAAAGTTGCTCTTTATCCTTAACCCGACCACATACGTCAAGTATTCCCCTCTCCGTAATTTCATGCGCGGAAGATCTAAATCAATCACAGATTTTAAGTTTTCGAAATCTACAGTTAAAAGTATATTGGAAATGCGCGCATTTACAGTTAATTTTCATTGGCCAGAAAATAATTAGAGTGAGGATACAGTGAGCAACTCTAGAGAGCGCAACTTTACGGAGAGTCCACTGTAATTACTTTGAATGATCGAATAATCAAACCAAACCTAAATTTTTCTTGAAAAATTCTCCAAGGATGATCAAAATCAATTGTAGGGGACTATTCGGTATCAGTGAATTACGAGACTAACGCACATGCTGTATATATATATATACATATATGTATGTATGTATGTATGTATATGTTTATATTACGATGTATTTCATCGACGATACAGATACACACCGTCTTTCTCTCTATCTCTCTCTCTCTCTCACACACACACACACTCACGCACGCACTCCGTACCTGTCGCTCTATATAGGATATACACTTAAAATACAATTGCATTATTACATTATACTCAACAAACATGAGATGTGCAGCACAATTTCATTTTTCGCGCGTGCGATTTTTAATTACCTAACTATACACAAAAATGACGCTTTTTTTTCTTTCGAATTTCACAATTAAAACAAATAAATCGAGGAATTATTTTCCCCCGACGTGATTGAAAAAATTTCCAAACTTTCTTCGAAATTTTGTTAAATTTTTTTTCTGTGCAATCGGAAGAGAGAAAAGATCTTAAGTCCCCATCTTAATGGGATCTTAAGATCCCATTAGCGTATTTCTGAAATCGAAAAAAATGACGAGACATTCTTTTTTTTCGAACGTGATCCGGTCACTTTAATATTTTTAATATATATATATATACTTTCGACGATACGATAACAATAAATTATGACGTAATGTGTTTTTTTTTCAACCTATAAATATTCTAGATACGCGAATATTAATAATACTAGCATCGGATTTTTTTTTTCTTTCATGCGATCGATTAATTAATCAATCTAATATAATTACAATATTAACAGAATGAATTATCGTACAGAGGACTCTCGTTGAATCGAAAACTTCACATCTTATTGTCGATATTAATGTGTTGCTTCGGTGTAGTGGTTCCTTTTTTTTTCATCAAAATCGTCACTTTTTTTTAACGAATAAAAACGAGAAAAAAAAGGAAAAACTAAATTTCTTATCTCAAAATCGAGAAAAAAAAATCTGGAACAAATGATTTTCCCGATAAATCGTTAAAATATAAACATCCATGCGTAAAATTACAGGTTACATTTGTGATCGGGTCTATGAGAAACACGGAAAATAAAGTTTTTCGCGCGATAATTTCGAAGCTTTCGGTAGTTTGGGGGGGGGGAGGGGGGCAAGACGCAAAAAAAAATGATTTATCATTCGATCGACATTTTGAACGATTGAAAAAAAAAAATCGACAATTATTTTATGTACAACGATATAGAATTTGGTATAAAGCGTCGATTGTTCGACTAATTGTATTATTTAAAAACGAGAAAAAGAAACAACAATAACAAGAAAATCGGTGAAAATTTTGCCATGACCGATTTTTTTTTTTTTTTTTTAATCCTGCACTCGCGATTTTTCGTTGAACGATTAGAAGCGAGCACGATGATGAGAATGAAAAATGAGGATGATTATATTGATCACTTTATTTTCTAGTATCTTGAAATAATTTTTTGTATTCAATTTCATTCGAAGTAAAATTGAACACTATTTTGATTGGCAAATTTTATGAGCGATAAAAACAATAAATTCTCATGTCTCAACTGTTTGAAGGGCAAAAACTAGTTGTTTTTTTTTTACAATTTTTGGATTTTGTCGTATTTTTTCTTCTTCAACGCCATTTTCATTCCAAAATATTTTAATCGAATTTTTTATTTATTTTTATTATCATCTCTCCACTTTATCGTTATCGTGCTCGTGTCTGTTGTAGGCCTTGCAACGAAAAATACTTCGCGAAGAATCGTTTTATACTTCGTCCAATCCTTCTGAGGGGACGAGACAATTAAAAAAAAAAAAATTAAACTTAGACGTTGAATCGCGTTTCGGATCCATCGGCGAGCATGAGAGTAACCGTACGATTGTTTATCCATATTAAACGGGCCAGCCGCATTGGATTTAATCGTGCAACGTCGTTAATGGGCGCTGTACTGTATGATTTGACGCAACGTGTCTGTGAATTTCCAAGGCCAAACATGCCACTGCTCGTTTGCTGAAAATAAATCACGTTCGATTAGGATTTAATGGATGTAAAAATGGTGAATTAATGAAGAAAAAAAAACAAAAAAAATCGCAAAAGACAATAAATAAAAGGAACAAAGATGAACCAGACATGAGGGACTTGGAAGACAAAAAAGATAAAGAACCGAACAAAAAAGGACGACGGGGACAGAGGAAAAGGCACTGTTATAAATCAAAAGAAAATGCAAAAACAAGGAAGGGACAAGAGACAGAAAAGAACGAAAAAAAAAAATACAAATACGAAAAAAAGGCTAATAAGAGAAAACGTGGAAAAAAACACAAAGAATAGAAGACAAAGAAGAACAATAGATGGAAAATAAAAGGAAATAAGATTTTAAAATATTTACAAAAGGCACAAAATAATCAACAGTAACAAAGGATAAGACATAAAAAACGACTGACACTAAAGAAAAGAAATAAAAACGAAGGAGACAAGAAAAACGTGGAAGACAAAAACGACAAAAAAAAACAAAGGACAACAAAGACAGAGGAAAAGATAACGATACAAAAAAAAACAGGAAAATAATTTGACAAAACGTGCAAAAAAACGCAAGACATGAGACGAACACGAATGACAATACATATACGAAAAGAAAAATCATGAGAAAAAATAGGCAAATAAGACAAAATGTGAAAAAATACAAAGAATGGAAGACAAGGAAGAATAACATGCGGAGAATAGATGGAAACGAAAACGAAAAGATTACACATAAAGTACTGAACAATGAGCGGTGAAAATAATGAACAATCAGAACGAATAAGGGGGGAAAAAACGATACAAAAGTGAGCAAAAATGATGGAAAATCTTGAAATATTTACCTGCCAGAAGCAAAGCTTATTTTCCGAGCATGAATAACTGACGAGAAACTTTCCCTCAGGTGAAAATGCGAGCGCCGTTACCGGAGCTTGGTGAGCCGAGACAGTTTGACACTTGACATTGCCACGAAGCTCGTAAAGTGCCAATTGACCGCCTCGGCCACCAACTGCTATCCTGCGAGTGGCAGGACAGTGACTGACCTGAAAAAAAAATTCAAACGAAGGAAAAAAAATTATTTATTTATTTTTCACTCATAATATTTATTTATATTTTACGAGAAATTTGAGCACAACTAAATTAATAAAGAAACCAGAAAAAATGTCTACGGAAAGAATAGTCCTTCTGAAGGTGAACCAATTTTCGATTACCTGATTGAAACGACAAACAGCTGGGAAAACTTCATTGAGAGGCTTTGTCTTCAAGTGTCCCGGATCGAGACAATGCAGAATAATGTCCATGACCTGTTTTAATTTTTATGTTTAATTTTCTCCAACAACTCTTAAATTTATTATTATATTTTCTAATTAATCAGACAATTAATCATTAATTTCGTTTTTATGATTATTGTCACTTGAATGATTTTTTTTTGTGTCGAAAAAATTTCCATTACCTCGACGAGCAATTCGCTCATTTCGCTCTGCATCTTGTCGATCAGTTGCTCGACGATTCTTAATATTTCTGGCTTTGCTCTCGCCAATACACTCGCGCCAAGATTAACGTTTAACGTTTGAGCATTTTGCTGAAGTGTGTTGAATCTGGCAACTTCACGCGCCATTGTCGTGATAAAAGCTGCCGGTCTCGCTGTCGCTATCAGAGTCAGAGCGTGACGTGCAGTTCTGCAAGTGTCAGCCTGTGGTGTGAGCGGCAAGCCGTACGTCATACTTGGTACGAGCTTGTCAGCGTCACAACACATCTCCAACAGTCCCAGAAGCACCTTGAAGTAACATTTTTTTAAAATTCATTTTTTTCCCCATTTTTTCAAGTATTATTCAACTTTTTTCGTCAATAACAATTAGGTTTTCCAATTCTACAAATAATGGCGCACTTAAAGATTGTTTGTAGTTAACAAAAAAAAAGTACGAATTGAAATTTGCAAAAAGGCTCCTGGAATTTGTAAATTTTCGAGCATTTACAAATTTTCTTCTCTATGAGAAAATTACGATGTGCAGGAAACTTTGTTTATTTACGAAACCACATTTGTGTATGAATTTATTGCCTGGATAGCTGGAAATTTCAAAAAATGTATAGACCTCAATGAACGAGCAGCCTTGCGCCCTAGCCCTTGCAGGCACTTTTGGCTCAATCGATAAAAATCTACGAAAGTAGGAGCGATCATGGCTTCCTTTTTTTTTTTAAACTGAAATACCCAATAAAATGAAATACCCATTATCGATGAGAACACAAATAGCAGCAAACTAATATAAGATATTTTGCTGGCTGACTCATGTGCAAAGTTTCAGCAAGATCGTTCAAGTCGTTGTTGAGATATAGCCATTTGAATTGTTCAAGCTTATCGTGCCCAGAAACGCGCAAAAAACACATACACGCGGCGCCCGCACAGGCATATTTCCAAGTATGATCTTTAAAGTCGAACATTCGAAATTTAAGAAAACCCCGTTTTTCCGCATTTTTCATTATATTTCAATTTTTATTAACAACGGTTTTAAAGTTTGGCAAGTTCTGGGCCATGTAGTAGATACTTCGAGAAGTAACTCTGAATTATTTCGGATTTTTTGAAAGCCTCGAAAACTTTGAAAATTCGACTGTTCCCTAAAAGACCCAGTTTTTCCACACCGTGTCTCGAAAAATATAGTGTACACACGGAGGGTTAAGAATTTTGGCATTAAAATCACGATTATTTTTTCGCACGAAAGCAAAATTTCCTCTATGAGGAAGCAAAAATTGATGAAAAATGTATAAATGCGAAAAAAAAATTGATCGTAAAAAATGTTTATACATAAATATTGATCAGAGTTTATGCTGATGATAAAATTGAAAAAATTGAAAAAAAAATGATGATCATAGTGAAATAATAATAAAACAATAATTTAATAATATTGATATATCTGACCTTGGATACATCCAAGTAAGGCTCCCAAACGGTGAATCCTCTGCCAATGAGATCAATCGCTGCTCTTCTCAATGACGTGTGCATCGGTAATTTTGGCGAATGAGGAGCATGAAGCAAATGCGTGAGTGCCATACTCGTGTGTCTCGCGAGATTATTATTACCGATGCCAAAGCCTTCGGCGACCGAACTCTTTCTCCGTTGCTGCTCGCTGTCTCTTCTTTGATTTGTCGTTGCAACATCCTGACCAAATTCCGCACCGATTACACCCAACAAGACAACAGCTGTGTTTTGTTTTCTCTTTAGTTCAGCGACGCTCGATGGTTTTCTCGTAATACTGATTTCCTCCGCGAGTTCCTCTTCCTCATCCTCGTCCTCTTGGGCCGGTTCACCAGGTGGAATTGGACTACCCGATGGTGGACTTTGATTCTGTGACTGAGGGGCTATTGGTTCTTGAGTACTGTACATTGGTAAATACTGGGACCAATTGTCAACGAGTGCTTTACGTCCTTTTGGCCCCATACGACCCAATTCAGCCAGTAAAAGTGCCTGAGCTGCTTCCCTCACCTTTAATAATAAATAATAAATAATAATAATAACAATAACAACAACAACAATAATAATAATAATGGATGGCAATTTGAGTTAGTAATTAGTTGTATCTAATAAGCGATAAAAAAAAATCCAGGCCAATAATACATGAATCAAACCTCGAGGCACTGATGTTGCCATCGACGAGCCATCATTTCGACCTGTGGACGTTTAAAGGTTTTTGCGCCACCCAGAGCTGCAACTTTGTCAGGCAATAGAACGCAGTGCAACGTAGCAAGTAGTGACCATCCTTGCTTTATCTGAGCCTGTTGTACGGTAAAAATTTCCTCGCTCTCCTCCTCAGCTTTGTTCCAATTTACACCCGCTCTGTTTCCCGGTCTGGATTAACAATAACCGGGGGGAAAATTCATCATGATAAACAAATATTTTAAGCAATTTTCGTGTATTTTTTTTTTTGACAATAAAAAAGACTTGGAGCAATTAGGGAAGGTACTTGAGTTATTAAAAAACTTTATAGATTCCGTTTTAAAGTAATTATACAGAGTAGGTACATGAGAAGTACTTGAGCAGTACTTGAAAAGTAATTGAAATGTCCTTGGAGGATAAGCAATTATTTGAAGAGTACTTGGAGAATAATTGAAAAGTAATTGAGAAGAACTCGTAAAGTATACTGCGTGACTAAACCCTGAAGAATAAAGCTTGAACACACTTGAGAAATACTTGAAAAATACTTTGAGAACTTGGCAAGTAGCTGAAGGGTAATTGAAGAATATTTGAAATGTACTTGAAGAATACTCGAGAAGTACTTTAACTCACCTGTGCATTTTTCTAATTGTCTCTTGCACAGGAATAAAGGTATCATTGTTAATTAACACGAGTGTATTGGCGTATTGGTTCGGGAAAGTGTATTGGTTCACGAAAAGTCACAAAGGAGCACGAAAAATGGCAATTTCACAAATAAATAAATAAAACTTTTCCAATAATATAACTAACCTGTGCATTTTTCTATTTCTCTCTTGTTCAGGAATAAAGGTCGCATTGTTCATTGACATGAGTGTATTGGCGAGTGCGACAACAGCCAAAAGATGATTACTCGTAAGAGTAGTCGACAATTCCCAATGAGCACGAGCCGTAAACGCTTTCGTTAATCTATCCTGTCTGACCAATTCGGCCGGCAAACGTTGCTCCAATTGCGTTGCGGGCTCATCGACAGGCTCGAGTTGCGTTTGCCACGTTGGCAACAACAAAGACATGTAACCTTGTTAAAAAAAATTTAATTAAAAAATGTAAAGATTATTTTCGTTAGACGTTAATTAAGGAGAAAAAATGATTATATTAAAACACAAAATAATTTATCTTGTGAGAATTTTTTAAGTTAAAATAAATTTTGAATTATTTTCATAAAATTCGTTTTTTGTTTCTTTTTTAAAAATAATTTATTGAAAAATTAATCAACGAATAAAATATTGACTCACCACCCTTGGACAATACACCAAAAGAGACGGGTACCATCGGTCTCAAAAGTCCAAGTTTACCCTCGCAAACCCTGTCAAGATCGGGATCCATACCCCAAGCGTGAAGAAGACTCAGCAATAATTGTGCAACTTCCATTGTTGCATTTGGCTCGCTAAATGCACCGTTACGTTTCAAGCTATTTCTCATGTCGCTGCTATTCCAGCCTTCACCTAGGATTTTTTTTTATAACAAAACCCCAAAATTCATTATTAATAATCATCGTAGTCGAAAAAATTTCCTTGCTATAATTTTATGTCAGGCGACTACGAAGGTGCTCGATGGGTAGCGTGCTAAAATAATGAAATTCAAGTACAAAAAAATAAAAAATAAAATATTAAACAGTCCTCAAAGCGTGACTAAATTTTTTCAACTGAGATATTAAAAATATCACGTTTAGCTGAAAATAATGAAGATTTAAAAATTTTAAGCGTCACATTGAAAAATTATATTAGAAAATTTTACTGCAATTAATCCTGGAGCGGATGGACTTCTCGACAACAAAAGGTCGTTGGAAAAATCCACCTCAACAATGTACATGTTAAACCGTTGATTTTTATAATGTATGAAACTTTGGAAAAAAGTTAAAATGAAACAAATTTTTATAAGTTTTTAAATTAATAATGACTTGTCTGCCAGTATTTTTGTTTGTTAAAAATTTTCTATGCATATTATTCGTAGACATGATCGTTTTTGAGAAAATCGATGATTAATCTACGATTGTCGGAGTCTCTCAAAACGAATCATACGATACGCCAGAAAGACTCGATTTTCTCAAACAATATGCACAAATACTTTTTTGTAGAGAATTTTCGACCCTGCAAAAAATCCCTCGTGCAAAATCACCGTCAGACAAGAATTTATCGAGTTCAACGCCTTTATTTAAATTTTCAGCGAGTGTAACTTTTTCAACGTGACTTTATAAGCAAAACTTCCTCAACATCAGAACTCGTCTCTGTCTAATGAAAATTAGTGCAACGCAACAATTAAAAAAAGACAAAAAAAAAAAAAAATCTCTCCTTACTACGAAAAAATTAAATTTCTATAACACACACACATATATATAAATACGACAATTTCAAGCAAAATGTGAATCCTAGCGGCAATTCCATGCGTGTCCATGAGCACAAAAAATATTATCTAAAAAAATTTTTTTGAGTAAAACAAAAAAAAAATCTTTGCTCGCGAAATTAAGGCTGACCTTTGCCATCGAGATTCGACGGCTTGAGGCCAACGCTCTCCGCCTTGGCCTGCAACTTAGTATGCACATTTTCCGCGCCCTCCTTCATCTTAGCCAATATACCTAGGAGAAAGAGTTTGAAATAATCGTTTTTTTTCCCTTTGTCCTTCGTCGTCCACAAAAAAAAAATCCTAAACTAGAAAAAATATTTCAAACTGTAAAAACGAACAAAAAAAAACGGAATTATTAGGCAGGATCGTTGACATCGATTCATGAAGGATTTTCTAAAAAAAAAATAAGTTTCCTACGTTTTTAAAAATACACGTAAAAAATAGTGCTAAAATCAACCCTGAAAAAAGTGTTTTTTTTTTAATGTAAAAACCATCACAGGGGACAAAAAAACGGTAAAAACGTTAAAGAAAAAAAAAAGGTAAAACAGAGAGAGAGAGAGAGAGAGAGAGAGAGAGAAAGAGAGAGAGAGAGAATTGAAGACGGTACCGTGACGATCCTTCTCCTTTAGAATTCTCTCAACATCGCCTGCTTTATCCTTGACGCGACCGAAAAAGTCTACAAAATTGACATTATTTTTTTTTTTTTGTGATCAAAATTTGTGTTTAAATTTTTTCCATAAAAAATAGATTCATCATCTCTTTCGTCCAGATCGATTTATTCATTCGCTCGACCTTACCTGCAATTTTTTTATGTGCATCGGGACTGGCCGATTGCGTGAGCGCCGCGACTTTCTGATATTCCGAGGCCGATATAAGGCCCTGAGCCTCCAGCGATCCCGGTGACATCGAGCCGTACTCGTCACTCAATAATTGTACTGTGAGCGAATTTATTGTTTTTCTTTGTTTTTTTTTTTTTGTTCATCTCAACCAAATCCTGAATTTTGGGGTAATTTTTTGTTTTTTTGGGAGGTGGGGATTTTTTTTTTTGTTTTACCTATGAGAGCTTCGATGTCGAAGAAAAGTATGTGACTCTCGGGGTCCTTTGGATTGCTCCGGAAGCCTTGAATCATCAATGGCGCACCTTTGGCTTTTATCTGATTGCCATGATCGTTCCCATTGCCGCCGTGTAATTGTTGCAACTGATGGAGGCCGCGCTGTGTCGCATGACGAATTGCCGATAAATTTCGATGCCGCAAACCCCTGTGGTGTGGATTTTCCAAAGATACTTACAACGATCGATCATTGACTCGAAGAAAAAAAAAAAATATCCTTTCATCAAAATAATTACTTGAAGATGTGACGATTGATAAGAAAATTTTCATTTATATTACATTCGCTGTAGAGAATTATCGGTGAACTTTTCACCACTTTACAATTGAATGAGAAACATACAGCGGAGTTGGATATTTTTTTAAATGCTTATTCCACCTCTCATTAATTTGCAATTAGCGCGACGTGGCGGGCACCTTGAGCGTTATTCGAGGGTACAGGGTCACTTGAGTGCACCTCAAAAACACGAATCTACACCAAAAGTGACGCACCTGACCTCTCGCGGAACTTTCGGAAAACATCGAAATGATGAAAATGGCGACGCGAGACTCGATTCAAACCGTATAGAGATAAATATCAGTAATTTTCAAATCTGTTTTCATGATATTATCGAAAGCGTGAGTGACGTTGGTGTTAAGCATGGAAAAAGTCTCGTTCAAGGAAATCATCATTGCACAGATTAACCTTGCATCTTGTCACAGATTTCAGATATTTTGCACGAATTGACCCATTTTTTTGTTGTTCGACAGCTTGGATAAGTTTATAGGAAAATTCCATTGCCTGCTTAATTTTTACAAAAAGAAACAGAGCAAAATCTCATTCATGCTTGGCAGAAACGATTCGTTTATTCGCCTCCTCGGCTTGCATGGTAGACGCCACTTTTGTTCGACGTTTCCGAAAAGTTCCGCTAGAGGTCGAGTGCTGCGCTTTCCATAGCAAATTGCTTCTAGTCCATATAATATCAGAAGCAGCTTTCGCTAATACTATCGCTACGGTAACATCAGCGAGGCCGAAACTTGGAACAAAAATTCATCAGAAAAAAAAAAGGGTCGATGGATTCTTTTTTTTTTCCATCGATCACGTACCTGAAAAAGTGCACGGCCGGATTTGCAAGACCCAATTCGCCCCCAGCAGCAGAACCACCAGAGGCCGCTATCGTGTTTTCGTCGCAGGCATAAAGCACTTCCTCGGCAATGATACCTGCAAAAAAATGGATGAGATTTTTTTCTTCTTTTTTCTCTTCCGATAGAAAACTAAAAGTTAACTTGTTGACCGAAAGTGTGAATTCTTTTTATTGCTGTTCTTTTTACCATGTAAGACACGATCCAAATGGCCAGTTTCCATTTGCCATACGTAGACAGCACCGTCCGAACAACCGACTATCATAAAATCATCGAGAGGCCGCCATTTTATCGTTACCACCGGGAATAAATGTCGTGAGGCGAGAACGACGCATTTGCGCTCCGCCAGAGAGAGAAGAGTCACACTGTGATCCGAGGCAACGCTGCATACGCATTTTTGTATGCGAGGCTGCGAAAAAATTGAATGACCAAAAAAAATTAAAAAAATTCAAACAATTAAAAAATATAATAGTTTGAAAAAAAATGGTCAATTTGAACAGTTTAACATTTAACCCTTTCGAGGGAAGGGTTATCACTTTTTTAGTCCATAACTTTTTCTTGCTTTTATTTCGGAAACTATTCTTTAGCGAGCTCAAAAACCTTAAGGAACTTGAAGTTTTTCGTTTCTTTTAGAAAGCCCCCGTCCCGAAAAGGTTAAAGGAAAGTGCCATTTGGAAAAGTACAATAATCAAAAAAAATTCAACATTAAACAAATATTATTTCAATAAATTATGGTAATTCAACATTAATTAAATAATAATCAAATGTTACTTCATTAAATTATCACTCACGCTGCTATTGTCCGGCGGTACCATCAATTGCGTTATTTCACCAGCGTGAACGCAAAAACGATGAATCAACGTGCCAGCATAAAGATCCCAGAGGCAAACTGCAAAGTCGACGGAGCCAGAAACGAGATGAGTACGATCGTAACGGGAAGCTGCGTTGTGCGGATACAGAAGACAATTTACACGTCCCGAATGACCGAGAAGAACTTGATGAGGTGGCCAGTCTAAAATTGAAACAAAAAAGTGACAAATTTTCGAAATGTCATTAAAAGAAATAAAAAAAATCGTAGCATCAAACATGGCGAGTTGTTTTTAAAAATAATTCATCTCGAAAGAGAATAATTTTTTTTGTCAATTAATTAAAAATAATGAATCATAATTTTGGGATAAATTAGCAGTTTAATTTGCGAGGCCATTTTTTTTTTATCTCGTACCATCGTAATGTTGATGATTGCCATGTAACAATTGTAGCATTACGGTCTGTGTGGCTGGTACGATAATAATACTGCCGTCCTCCCGGCCAACGACGAGGCGACTCTGTTGAGGCAAATAAATGCAAGATGTCAATTTTATTCCATGACCATCGCCCGTGTCCAATTGATCAAGTATTCCAACAGGGGGTGGTTTCATCGATTCCCAGGCTGCTGTGAGGCTCGTTTTGATCGTCGGCGAAAGAGTCGGCTGTGAATTTTTTTCATTTTGGCTTATTTGCAATAGTTGCTCTTGCGTCATTTCCGGTACTGTCCAAAGTATAATGACACCCTCGCTGTCACCTCGCAATAAATATTTTATCGTTTTGTTCTGACGCTGGACAGTGACGAGTCTCATTGCGGGTGGACAAGAGAGAGGCTGCAATTGAATTAATTTTTATTTTTTATTTTGAACAGATGCTGGCCATTTTGGCAATTTTTTTCAATAACACTCAAAGTTCTCTCGATACCACAAAAAATTGTGCTATCGAGATAAACAGAAGACCATTTTTTAAAGCTACTCGTGGTGTTTTTCGAAATACTACAATTAAATCTCAATCGGTTTATCGTCATAAAAGTTTAATGATCATTTGAGAATGAAGTTTTTTCGGTACCTCAAAGGACCAAAATGGAATTTCGTGTTCTTCTACTGGCCCAACCGATTGTAAATTTTCCACCACTTAAAAATCTCACCGAATTTCATTCATAAATTCAATAATTTCACACCAAGGCTCAAGAAAAGAATGAAAAAAAAACTTGAAAAAATGTTTTTAAATATTTTACCTTATCGCCAGGCTGAGTGAGCGTACAATACAAGTACGGCTGATCACACTCGGCCGATGGTGTGTGAAAGCTCGTGTTGTCCGCTACGCTACTGCTCCGTACGTGATAAAAATCATTTTCAAGTATAAACGATTTTTTTTTTTTTTTTTTTTTTTTTCAACTATCACGATGAATCGTGAGACTCGAAAACTTTTTTCAGGCGTATTTTCACTATCAATGGAAACCACACAAACGCACAACGCGATCGAAAAAAGCTGGTACAAAGTAGCGAGAAAATTTCAAAAATTTAGGGCGATTTTTTTTTTTTTTTTTTTTTTTTCTTTTTTTTCTTCCATTCAATTTTTTTTCCGTCTTTCAAAATTTCCACAAATAGTGAGTGCCTTTTTTTTAGTTTTGTTAAATACCTTAAGATACACAGAAGCCTGCACAATCGCGGGAATAATAAAATACATTTTGAAAAAGAAAAAAAAATAGTTAAAGATAAAAGAGTAGAAGAATTTCCTGACTTTCGATATTATTTTTTTACCCATCTCACCATTAAAGTGTAATTATATATATTTTTTTTTTTGGCGTTTTGTGTCAGTGCGTGCAAAGCGAACGAAACAACGAAAAAACAGAAGCAAATGCCGTGCGATAAGATGAAAAAATGTGTTGTTGTTTTTTTTTTTTTTTTTTTTTAATAGTGAAGCAACAATGACGATTACAAAAGGCCATGAATACGATGATAATATGAGAGTGAAAAATACGATCGCAGGATCTTTTAATTTTTTTTTATACATGAAAATTTAAAAAGATTTTTTTTTTTTTTTTAATCGAACTCGAAGACGTGAAAGTGTGAAGGAAAAACAAAACGTTTCGCTACAACGAAAAAGTGTAGGAGAGTGACAGAGACGTATAGAGAGATAAAAGACAGATAATGATTAAAAAATGGTAATTATGGGGTTACCTGCTGAGAGCCTTGCCCTTCAGCTTGCTAGAACAGACCATGTCCCCCGTAGATTGTGGTAGAAGTAATGTTATGTGCAAACGCACATCATCGTCAAAAAAAAAAACAAAAAAACAAAAAAAAAACAGATAAATAGCGTTAAATGATTTTTCGTGTAATGATTTTTTTTTGTGCTTCGAGACATCGAAGGATTAGAGGGTTACGCTCAATGAAACATTTTTTTTTTTTTTTTCAAGATGAAAATGGCATACTTAAAAAATTTGTAATTAACAAAAATGATTAATTGAACAATGGATGATTCATGAAAATGAATTATTTATCGACCTCAGTGAAATATTTGAATAAAGATAAATTTATTATTTATAGAACGAAAAAATATTTTTCGGAGCTCGACATTTTTCTACTGAATAAAATGAAATTACTGTCATACACGAAAGAAAAATCGCTCCCTCCATGATTTTTAGTGCTACGTTTTTTTTTTGTTCTCCGTGACATCAAAGGATTAAAGGGTAGCACTCAATGAAACATTTTTTTTCTTTTTTTGAAGATGAAAATGGCATACTTAAGAAATTTGTAATTGACAAAAATGATTAATTCAACAATGGATGGTTCATGAAAATGAATTATTTATCAATATAAGGGAAATATTTGAATCGTGATAAATTAATTGATTATTAAACGAAAAATGATTTTTCGGACGTCGCGAATTTTTCTACAGGAACAAAAATTAAGTTAGTCGATCATATATGAATGAAAAATCGATCGCTGCATGATTATTTTTCGCCTCGAGGAATTATTCCATCTCGTCGTTAAAATAATTCCCGATGACAAAATACAATGACCATGAAAGATGCATTGGGAACAATTAAATTTTTAGAGGAAAAAAAATAAATTTTTAAATGTGCATTGCCGAGCGAGTGTCTCTACAGAGCAGCAGTTCTTTTTTTTTTTTAGAGATTATGAATATGATGTTAATTTTTTTGTTTTTTCCACAACTGACTGTTAATTGTTGATAATTTGTTCGATGGTTAATTGTTAATTTTGTACCAAACAGTTCCATCGCAATGTTGACTTTTGGTGAGTGAAAAAAAAACGAGTACCTTTTTTCCAAAGCTATCATGAAAAAAATGACGTATTTTAGATCAGAGCTCGCTACCATAAAAAAAAACCCAACTAGACTAGAAACGAGTGCATTGAGCAATTTTGTAAGAATTATTGTTTATAATTCAGTGCAATCATTTACGTGCATGAGTCTACCTTTCGATGTGTACCAGAACCCTATAATCAATGAAGAAATAAAGAAATCAATAATAGTGACGAATTGAGAAAAAAAAATGCAAAAAGTATCTTTATGTATAATTTGTGTTCTCTTAAGGAAAAACGCATAAATGTTTTCCCCTCCTCAATTATTGACCATCTCAGTCTCCGGTTAATTGATCGTCAAATGGGGGAGAAAAATACATTTCAGGAGCTTTTTCGCGGGAAATTTTGAGCTTTCGAGAAAATAATAGTTAATTCGTAGTCAGCGGTAAAAATACATATAAAGCTTGAATTTTTTTTTCATTTTTCGCTCAAAAAACGTTTTTTTGTTTTTGTTTTAAATAAAAGTCGTAGTGACTTTTCTTTGGGATCAAGCAACGAGTCAACTTTGTGCTCATTTTATTTGTGTTTGTTCGAAATTTGGAAAATCCTTGGATTCGTTGAGCTACGATTTTTTTTTTATCAATTTCTTACAGATTTTTTAATTCGACATATTTGCAATTTTTTTTGTTTTTTAACGAATTTCAAAACTTTTTCACGACTCAAAAAATTAAGACATCCCAATGAGACAAATTGCACTTCTCGTGGCATTTGGTACATCCTACAAAATTAAGGCTAAAGCGACCGAACGGAGTCGAAGTTACAACCATTTAAAAATGTCACTCTTCGATATTTTCCATCACCTAAAAGGAACGAAAATTTTTACTTTTGTCTTCCATTAAAATTCTTGGCGATTGGAATTTCTTCGCTGATTACGAATCGAAACGAGTTTTCATCAAAAACTCAAAATCCCCTCCCCAAATGAGGAAAAAAATCAATCGAAAAAATAAGGTAAAATTTTGTGCACAAAGATCGTTCGACTCGAGAGTGTTGGAAAAATATGGAGCCAATTGTCGTCTTTTTAGGGCTAACGAGTAAAAAAGAAAAAAAAATGAAAAATGATTACTGAAAAAACGTACTTTGCTGGTAATTTGTATAGATATCCATGTCCCTCGTCGCTCCACATAATAACTCGATCAGCAGCGAGAAAATCACCGGCCATCCATCTCTCGCTAGGAGGTGCTGTGACCGAGCAGAGAACCGAAAAGTCTCCAGCGTCGAAAATCTATATATATATATAATTTTTATCAAAAAAGAAAAAAATATTTTCTAAAAGGGTGCAAACAATTGTTTGGCAATAAAAAAAATGTATCCTCTCGAATTTCGTATCAAAAAATGATTTCAATGTTTCTTGATTCTTTTGCCAAATTTCAACTCGGTTTGCCCAATAATTGGAAAAGTCGATTATTTCAAAAATTCTTATTTGAACACATTTTTTTTTTTTTCTAAACGTTGAAAATAATAACAAATTTTGGGAGCCTGACCTGCCAATATTTCGAGCAAACGATGAGTACGGTTCGTTGATTGTACGGGCAGCAGGTCAATGCGAGAGCGTTTAAACATCTTATCTGTTTGCTCTCGTGCTCGTAGAGTGGCTCGCTGTTGCGATTCTCGTGACCGAGGAGCGTCCAAACTTTCACAGTTCCGGTGGTCGTGAGAGCGAGCACGACGTCATCTTTAAAAAAATGTTAATTAGCTATTGGCTACGAGCTATTGTCGCTAAATGTTACTAAAAAATTGACATTCAAAAGCCAACAAACAAAAATTAAAAAAAAAAATTATATCACATCAACGAGCACTAATTAAACATTAATATATTTTATTTTGATTAAATTCCGACAGAAAACCAATTTGGAGCGTTAAAAAAAATCAGCAAAATCAAATGAATTACATTTTAATGAAAATTAAATTCAACCGAATCATTAATTATTTAGATACACCGATTGAATTATTCGAGTCAATTAAAATGAAAATTTCTTATCCCAACAAAATGCCGTTATTAATAATCAACATGCAATTACATCTCAGTCTCGCAATCCCGTCCTCTAGTAGCATTTTACCCCCACAAATTTTCATGCGGTAAAAAAAAAGAACTACCAAAACGTGCAAATAGTCACAATAAAATTAAAAAGAACGATCCAAATGTCAGTCGTTGGTTAATGACAAAAAAAAAATCGCGTGTAGGCAATGAAATGTATGTAATGATTTTGTAAGTGTCAAAAGTTTTATTTATGTGAGTTCGGTGTGTTTGATGATAGAAATAAAAAATATTTAAATAAAAATTATGTGGGTCGATCAATTTGACGATTTATGAATAATTCGAATTAAAAAAAAAAACGTGATAATGAACGATAATAATAATAATAATAATAATCGAGATGGATAAAGGATTTTGCAAATTTTTTAATTTCCATCAATCAATTAATTAGCGAATTGATTCAAATTAATCGATTAATTTCAATTAATCGGTGAATTAAACAATTCGTTCAAAGTAATTCATTGAAAGGATGCACAATAATTTTCTAATAAAACACTCCAAAGGTTGCGACATTTAATCATAGACACATTGAGAAAAAACAAAAAAAAAAATTGAAATATCCATGCTCGCCTTCTAGTATATCCAAAACCATCAAAAAATTTTTTTATACTCATCCTGTTTTTTGTTTGTTTTTTTTTTTATTGTAGTGTAAAATGTGAGTTGTTTTGTTTTGTTTTTTTTTTTAAATATATTAAATACTTACGTCAGCAATGAAATTGCTCTGTGAGTAATGTGCGGGATATGAATCATGAATGGATTTTATAGGACGTGTTTAATTTAGTCAAAGACAGCGAGGTGTTAATAATCAAATGAAGAAAAATTAGAAAAAAAAGGTGCAGAAGAAAAATAATAATAATAATGTGAGTTAGTTAATTCGCCATTGGCGGGTAAAAAAAAAAATCCTCTGAACGCGTCACGAACGAATAAATTGGAGAAAAAAAAATCGTGATGGATTTAAAAAAATATCTGGAAAAACGAGATATGGGAATCGAGACAGAAAAATCACGTCGAACTGAAAGTCAGCGTGGACCATTTTTTTTTCTCGTGCTGCAACATCGGAATTTATATTGTAGGCAAATTTGTCGTGAATTACTTTTATTCAAAACATTTGTGGACGCTTTTTTTTTGTTTCGCGAGTTTTCGTAGAACGAGACAATGTTAGTTTTTTTCCCAGAGAAAAATATCGAAAAGACGAAATAGTTTTACCGATCAATATGTTTCCTAGCCGGTTAATCAGCAGATTTTTGCAAGATTGTGAAAAAAAAATGTGATTTTGAGTTTTGCGTTTTTTTAAATGGATTTTTTGAGTTGTCAATGGAGCTTGCTTCAATTCGTAAACAGTGCAATTCGTAACCAGTCTTTGATCGGAGATCGATCGTTAGAGAAAAAATGTCCTATTTTTTAATGGCAAGTAAAATGTACTCAAATGTATTCAAATGTACTCAAATGTATTCAAAAGTACTCAAATGTACTCAAAAGAAATACAATTTAAAAATGATAATTTTGCTCTGATTTAGTTGATTTAGCCTTATTTGGAGTGTTTTGAAAACGCCAAGACTAGGCTCAAGAGCTCCTCCCTTGATACATTCCGATATTTTGATATCTATGGCCGTGAAAGAACTTTAAAAATCGTTGAAGAAAAAAAAATGGAAAATTATGCATATCGATAATTTGAATTGGAAAATTCATTAAAAAAACGTTCAAAAAATCATAATTCGATGAATAACGCGGAGTTTTGAAGTTTGAACGATTATGAATAAAATGTGCTCAAATCAGCGTCCCCGCTTCATCGCGAACCAAAGATACGATCATTTCAATAAAACAATTTTTTTTCCACCAAAAACACGAGAAAATAGGTTCTATTAAAAAAAATCACTCCCACTTCCGTGTATTTTTTCCTGCTGATCATGAATTTACCAGCGATTTTTCCAAAAACTCAAAAAATTCCGTCAAAAAGTTCAATAAACGTATATTTTCCCCGCAAACTGGAGATCAACTACTGCAACCCAAATGATCGATAATTTGAGGGCGTTGCAAACATATTCTTCCAATTAGATTTGAAAAATAATAATAATATTTACGCCCAGAGCGCGTAAGAAAAAAAAAGCATTTGACAAATATTTCAGCGTTTAAATTTCCTGTTCAAAATTTTTCCCAAAGTCGTCAAAACGATCAAATGATATTTCATCGAAATGATCAATTTGAGAGATACACCAAAAAAAAATTATAAAAATAACCATAATAATAAAACGGAAAAATGAAAAGGGACGTGGCAAAGATTCAAATATGGTTAAGAGGTAGAAAAAGCGTATGTGTGATGAAGTGTGAACTAACTTGTATGCACGTAGAACCGACCTTTCCGTTTGGCCGGCCTCAGTACGTGCAGTGCGCTTATCCAGTCTGGATTGACCCTCGAGCTGAGTGTGAACAAAACCTCAAGACTGAATGGATCCATTACGAGAACTTCGGGATAATATCTGTGACAAATTATTATTGCAAATTTTTGTAAAACTTTTCTTATTATCATTATTATTATTATTATTATTATTATTATTATTATTATTATTATTATTATTATTATTATTATAAATAGTAAGACAATTTGCTCATTAAATCAACAACAAAATTTTCAATTATCGCCATTTTTCCATTCTGCGTTTTATGAAAAATAATTAGAAAAATATTTTGCATCCTTACCCGGAACAAAATAGCCTGACATCTTCACCGCCCGTTGAGACGTAAGGAAGCATCTGAGTGTGAATATTGTTGAGTTTAACGGCTTCCCGACACTTTCCGTCGACTAAATCCCACGTGCACATTTCGCCGCTCTCGCTGCTGCTGACAATGTAATTTTGCTCCATAATGACGCTGGCCCTGCTAAGGCACATTATGGGAGCCGTATGACCCACCAAGAGGCACCTTGGCGTCATCTACGATAGAAATTTAATTTAATTTTATTTTTCCCACGTTGAGAATAATTTAATAATAATTGAATAATAATGCAAATAATAAAAATAGTTGGAATTTTTCGCGGCACGGAAAACGGCCATTTTGAATCAGGACATTTTGTTTTTCGTTCATATTGAATCCGCCGAATTATTCATTTGGGAATATTTTCATGAAATTCGAAATGGGCAACCCTGATGTACCAAAACTACGATATTTTATTAAAATGAGACTATTTTTTTTTTGTAATTTGTGCCAGTTATATTGATCCTATAATTTTTAATTGCGTACTTTTAACATCAAAAACGAAATAACCGAGCTCAGAAATCCCCATATACCAATTTTCGTTCAAATCGAATTACTCGGCAGCCATATTAGATACGCCATTTTTTTATTCAAAAATTGGTTCAAAAGGAATTCTCAATAATCCTGGGGTTTACGAATTTTCAGATTTTTTTTTATATCTTATACCGGCAATATCGATTCCGTCATTTTGAGTAACTCGAAGTAATTCAATAATATTATCGAAGTAATTCAATAACCCCTTGGCATCAATTTTCATCAAAATCAAACATTTTTTACTTTTTCATCGGCCATAACGCTCCTCCGGTTTGAATTTTGCCAGTAATTTCGAGTTATAAGTTCGAGTACAACGACCACGAAAAAATTTGCATACGAATTTTCATTCAAATCAAATCACTTTTTGGTTTTGCGTCGGTCATGTTGGTTCATTAAAAAATGAATTTTGAGAATAATCGGACCAGCTTTTGTTTTTACGCCGGCCATATTGATCGCTCAATTTGAAATTTTGAAATACTGACACTAAATTCGAAATGAATGACCTAAGAAAGCCCCATACATCAATTTTCGTTCATTTCATCCGTTTTTACGTCGGCAATATTAATGCTGTAATTTCAAATTTTGAAATTTTCACACTACATCTGAAATAAGACACCTCAGAAAGCTCCATACACAAATTTTCATTTGAATGTAATCACTCGTTTACATTTTTACGTCGGCCATATTAAATCCGTAATTTTGAACTTTTGCTCCATTTAGTCATAACGCAAACCACAAACAAAACAGCCAAAATACCATGCAGTGAATCATCATTTCGCGTCAAAATAGAAAGCACACTCTCCTTTCATCATAAATAATAACAATAATATTTTCGATCTAATTTTCCTCATGGAGAATCAATTTTTTTTAAATGTCTCTTGCCCCTGTAAAAACGATTTTTTTTATGATTAATTTTTTTACCTTCAGAGTTTCCGGCTCCACTTGCCACAGACATATTTGACCATCGTAACATCCCGTAACGAGAGTTTTTTGATCTCGTGACAGATAAACGCACGATATACAATGAGTAGGAGCGATTCTGCCCCAGAGTACTATAGGCACAACTAGACTCGGGCCGGCGGTCATTTTTTTTTTTCCTCTTATTTTTCGTCAATCTTGAGACAAACAAAATAATTATATCGTTTAATCGTAAATCACGCGAACGTGCATAATTATTATCGTGAAAAAAATAATGATGATTTTGCACAGTGAACGATTGTCATATGTTGATCGATCGAGTTTTATAAATACAAATATATATACATATACATACACGCATATATTCGCTACGTGGCTATAAATGATGATAGGAAAATATCGAATTTATGACAAAATTATCATAAAAACAAGAGAATTATGTTTCTAATGCGTGTACTAGGATCAACAGTGAGAAACAAAAATACAAGAAACATATAAACGTGTATATACATATATAGATATGTATATAACAGTTGAAAAATCGTCTGCTAACATAACGTTCGCGTGAAACGTCACTGACAGTCGCGCACTTCTTGCGAGTTTGCACGTCGTTCGTTCTTTTTTTGTTTCGATTTATTCAATTGTCGCACACTCTAGCATGACTAATTTGCAATTAAATTTGTCAATTAGCGCCAAAGTACGTTCGTGTCTATTACCGAAAGTTCACGATCGACGATGGCAGATTGTTTTTGAGACACGGGGAGTGGCAAAAAAATGCCGAAAAGTCGATGAAGACTCGTCAATGATTATTGCGAACTAAAAGCCATCTTGAAATCGAGTCACAGGTCACAGACTATCAGCTGTTTTTGCCTTGACGTTTGCGCACTGAGCATGGCACTGAGTTAACCAGTTGACACCTCACAAGAATGATAATAATAATGAATATATCGATACATCGAAGCTTCGGACACGGTCTAGTGTCTTCGAAATATCGATTGATCGAGAAAGGCTCCGAGATATCGAAGCTTGAATTTTTCCAAAGCGGCGCGGTCGCATTGCGCCATCTCTGAACGGTTTAGGGAAGAAACTCGGACGGGAGCTCTCCTCGCACTCCGTCGGTATTCCACATCATGATAAACTGCATAAATGCGACATATCAAAGCTGCTTGGCTAACTTCACACTTACCATTTTCCCGCGTTTTTTCCTACTATAATAATAATAGCCACAATTTCAAGAGTTCTGCTAATATTTTGCAAAGTCAGCATATCGGTAGGAAAATGTCTTCAAACGGAAGTTCGTGTGTCCTAAAATTCGCGAAGCTCTCTGAAAAGGCTTATCCACCGATGAAAGGATCGGCTCTCGCTGCTGGCTGGGATTTACGAAGGTGAGCGGAGAATAAGATAAAAAATTGACACGTGACGAGACACCGGCCGACATTTCTTGTCACGTTGGGATCCGTTAGACGCTTTTTACGTTTTTCTTGTTTTTTTTTTTCGTTGTCCCGAAAGCGCTTACGAGTGCATCGTACCGGCTCGTGGGAAACAAATTGTGCAGACTGATTTGCAAATCGCGGTACCCGAAGGTACGTATGGACGTGTTGCACCACGATCAGGCCTGGCGTGGAAAAGTTTCATTGACGTCGGAGCCGGCGTCATAGATGCCGATTACAGGTTAGAAAGTTTAGAATTATACGTAATTCAATTTTTTTTTATTTTCAAAAAAATTCGAATAAATTGACTTTTTTCTACATGAAATTTTTTTTTCTACGTGAAATAAAAGTTTGAAAACAATGAAATTAATATTTTTCCGATTTTTTTGTTTTTAATGATATTAATATTTGCCGAAATAATGTTATGTTTTATGGTATTTCATTGCCAGAGGCAAACTCGGTGTGATACTTTTTAACCATGGACCTGAGGACTTCAAGATCAATCCGGGTGATCGTATCGCTCAATTGATCTGTGAAAAAATCGCTTATGCCGAGCTTCAAGAACTCAAGGAATTAGATCCGACCGTTCGAGGAGATGGTGGATTTGGCTCAACCGGAATACAGTGATTCACCAACTGAAATGAAACCTAAAAAATAACCGAAAACATGTTATTTCCCACTCATTATCCTTTGTGTACAGCATTAATGTATATTTAACTTTAAAGCATTTACTATTTTCATGTAATTTTCTAATAGTTTTTGTAATAAAAATCTATAAAGCACCAACTTTTTCGAATATGTGATCTTCAATTCTTCTACCGAAAAACAAATTTGAAAGAAGAGATAATGAGGGGAATCACAATTGCAAAACCAATGAAGTGGGTGAAGCGAAAGGAAGATCATTAAAGGTGATAAGGAATGAAAACAAAGAACTTGGAAATGAAATGGAAAGGTCTATCAAGATATTAATGTAGATCTCTCTTGCACTTCTATCTAGAGACTACGTTTATACGACACGGATTATTCTGATATTACAACCGACGTAGTAAACCCCGGTGTATCGCCCTGTGGTGGCGTATTACGCCCATCATAACTAATAAAAACGAAAATAGAGATCCTATCTTCGTTGCTAATAATCGTTTTTCATGCACTGCTTATATGCATTTTTACGCTCGCGTTTAACTACGTCAGGTATAGTAAAACCGAACTAACAGTACCGTGTAAGCGTCCGCTTATATGATATCAAGGACCAAGTTAACCCCTTATAGAGGTGGCAATATCTCTATTAGGTGAGAACTTCAAATCATCTTAAAGTATTTCTAAAAATTCCCACATGTTTTATTCTGCAAACTGTCCGCAAAATGAAAAAATCTGATTCGATCAAGTTTTCAATACGATTTCAATACTTATATATCTCTACCGGAAATTTAAATTTTGCAACGTTCCCGCACTTTTCATCGCGTTCATAAATTTTGCATATGACTGTACAAACTGTTGCGCAAGCGCATCGCATCTTTACAGGATTATATGACGGTAGAGTGACACTACGCGGTTCATTGTCGAAGCGTTCAGTAGCTAAATAATGCATCTCATTGTTGGAACTGTCGCGGCATAGATATTGAAACGAAGAGAGAGATATTGTCTTGAAGAATAAATCAATAAAGTGAAGTAAATATGTTTGACATCGAAATTCATCCTCGAAGATAACAAATCGTGAAATCATCATAAGTGACATCTATAAATAGTGAGAGAAAAATCACATCGAGGCTCATCCGCTGTGCCCTTTCTCGAGAAAAAGGAGAGAGAAAACAAAAACTTGTAAACAAAGAAAATGGCGGTCGACACGCGTGTCACGGGCAATGCAA
Source organism: Dyspetes luteomarginatus (assembly GCA_963669185.1). Classification (NCBI taxonomy): domain Eukaryota; kingdom Metazoa; phylum Arthropoda; class Insecta; order Hymenoptera; family Ichneumonidae; genus Dyspetes; species Dyspetes luteomarginatus. The sequence goes on from OY769906.1 coordinate 15,698,816, forward strand.
AGCCTCTAATACCTCTTTTTACAAAAGCCACCGATTGCATTTACACGAGCTGTTACTGGTAAGAAAATTTATATTTTTCCTTTTCACCAGCTTCATTATGATCGAAATTGCACGGAAAAAAAACAATAAAAAAAATATCGGGATAAAAAGACTGCAGCAGGTCCCGCGTTGGATCGATAAGTTCAACGAAAGAGGGGGTAAAAACAGCACCGCGAGCCGATGAAATTAACGGCACCATGTTTTTTTTTATTAATCTTTATTCGCAACCCATTTCAAGGATAATGCTTAAAAAAATCGTCCGACTCGAATTTACATTTTAGGTATTTTTGCAAACAACTCTGATCACGGAGAATAATTTTTAAAAACTTTTTTCTGCCGCGCGAATCAAGATTGACTGCATCTAACGCGAATATATATGATTTAATCGCGAATTATTCTGGGCAATTAATTATTTATGCAATGGATAACGAACACGAGAATTTTTCACTCCCGCACCACGACGTGGCCTATTTTACGTATCAAAAGCTGATGGGCTTGAGGATAAAAGTAAATAATATTTTTTTATACTATTTTGCCTTGTACACATGTAGTCGAGAAATTAAATTCGAATATGAGAATCTTAGTAGTTCGCTGGAGGATAAAAATCTGAAAAAAAACGGGTACAGGGCACAGAACCTCCGTGATACCAATTTTTGTTCCGATCGAATCAGATTTTGTTTTTTTTTTACGATCTGCCATATTAGTTTCGTCATTTTGAATTTCAAATTCCGACACTGAATTTAAAATCTGCGACCTCGACGGCTCCAGGTACAAATGCATTTGGAATCAAATGGTTTTTTATTTTTTCAGTGTTTCAATTGTTACTTACATTTCAAAAATGGTAACTTCAGAAATCCCCAGATACGAATTTTGTTCCAATCGTGTGATTTGTGGTTCTATTGGAACGAAAATTCGTATCTGTGGATTGTCGATTTTTGGGAAATGTTGATTACGCCATTTTGAATAAAAAAATATTGATATTGAATTTAAAATCAGTGGCATCGAAAACTCGGAGATACCAATTTTAATCGAAATGTGAACATTTGTTGATTTTCGATCAGCCATATTGACTCCGCCATTAACAATTTTTTAATTTTGATTTCGAACGTGAAATGAACGATCACAGAACTCTCGGTGTGTCTCTCTCGCTCCTCCATAACCGCCAATCTCACTATCTCTCTCGCACCCGCGCAAACTTCGACCTGTAGCACATAACGTTAAGGTAATGTCCTACTCCTCTGTTGGTAAGAAAAATTGCGTACTAAAATTCTTCTAAACGGTTGCTCTTTCGGACAAACGAAGAGAACGACGAACTGCGTATATCGATCTTGCAGTTCGTGGTTCTCCTCGTTTGTCCGAAAGATCAACCGTTTAGGAGAATTTTGGTACTGAAGTAAAAGCAGCTTTCTCGCACTCACAAAATCGGTTTTGGCGACTGATTAGTAGCGCATCACCTTAAGACGATGTGCTGCTCCTCTGTCGCTAACAAAAACTGCGTATCAAAATTCTCCTAAACGGTTGATCTTTCGGACAAACGAAGATAACCACGAACTGCTTCATACGCAGTTCGTCGTTCTCTTAGTTTGTCCGAAAGATCAACCGTTTAGAAGAATTTTGGTACCGGGGTGAAAGCAGCTTTCTCTTTCGCACTCACAGTGGCTTACGCAAAATCTGTTTTTCCGACTGAGTAGTATCACATCGCCTTAATGTTAACCATTTCTCATAATGATTTGTCCAAAAATGTCAGATATCCCTCTCGCACTCATATATCACGTAGCATATATATCTTTTACATCGCCATAAGTTGAGTGATATACTCAGTCGGTAACAAAAACTGTATTCCATTTTTTCTCCAAAACTGTTGATCTTTCGGACGAATGAAGAGCTACGAACCGCGCATAACAATAATCCAATTCGTTGTTTCCATCTTTTTCCCGAAAAGTCAAAAATCGTCCTACACCATTGATTGTCATCGTATAACAAACGGAGAAAAAGAACCAAATGTCGAAGGGTCGAGTTAAAACGGGAACCCACGCGCTCGGTTAAATTATCCCTCATCTTTATGATGACATTATAATTTTTTTTTTTTTTATTACGTTTATTTTTTTTAAGTTTTAACCCTCTGCGGACGGGGCGCATCATGCTCTTCGCTAAGAGCATGTATATAGCTCCCCGTCCGTAAAGGGTTAATAATTGCAAAATAGGAAATTATTTCAACTCAGAATAATCAATTACTTCAACGGCCTTCAATGTTAGCAATTGTGAGTCGCTCTATTTCGAAAATAAAAATCACGTCTCGACATTTTCTAAGAGCCCAATTTTCGTAAATCTCTGACGTTCGTTCCTAAAGTACAAATGAACAAGAATTTTCATAATAATTGTTTACATTGTTGATTAGGAGGAATTTTTTAACGCATTAAAATGTAGCTCGATCCTCGTCCTTTCTCATTTTCACACGTACATTTCCACAGTGAGGAAAACGTGTGGAAACTCTGCCAGGACGTAGCTACTAGGCACGCCTCGGAATTGCAACATTGTCACGTTGCTTTTATCAGCAATCCAGGAAGGAGCGTTCCCCTTTGGCGTCAACGTGCTGGAAAGGACGAGGACAAGCTAGTCGTTTGGGTGGGTTTAAAAATATGAATATACTTGTAGTTATAATATCAATAATAATGATAATAATAATAATAATAATAATAATAACTGCTTACAAGGGTGAGAGTTAACAGGTTGATAAGCAATAATAATGATGATGATAAATAATATAAAATAGGGTAATTTTTTTTTTATATTTAATAATATAATTTCTTACATAAGTTATTGTACAAGTTTTATACTCCAATCTTGTCCCAAACAAACAGTAGGACGTATTTTGGGGTGTTTTTTTAATGAAAATTTTGGAATTTCCGAGTAAATTGTCAAATCGTGAACATCAATGTGTTTTACCCACTGAATTCGCATTTCGAAAAAGTTTCACTATTAAAGTGGCTATAGCTTTGTTTCCCGATAAAGCTGCGCTCCACTCTTTATGCAATATTTGGTCAATCGTTTGAGCTTCAAAATGGGGCTCGACTTGTTAAGCTTCGATTTTTTTTATTTTTTATTTCTACAAACGTTTGAAGTTGAATTATCAATTTTGGCCATTTTTTCGATGATTTTCATAGTTCTCTCACACGTTCGTATAAATTTTGAGGTATTGGAAGAACTCAAACAGCATTTTCTGAGTCTACTCGCGAAGTTTTTGAAATACTACAATTAACCCCTATGGCGGCAGGTAGAATTTCACTATTTGTGCCCCAGTGGGCCAGAAAAAAAAGTTATCGACCGAGTTTCATAATAATTGGACAGATTTCGATTTTTTTCGACCACCATATTGGGTCCGCCATATGGAATTTTGAAATTTTTACTTGAAATTCGTATTCAGTAACCCAAAAAACCCCTGAGTATCAATTTTTATGGAAATCGGAACAGCCAGTCGAAAGATAAACACTGTGCGCCGTATAACATCAATGCCCACAGGGAAACTCATCTCATTTTCCACATCATATGGCGTTAATTCCGTCGAAGGGGTTAAGTCTCAATCGGTCAAATAGGGACGAAGTTATAATCTTCTTGAGAATGGTCCGTTTCAAAAAATTTGATCCTGAAGTGTTTACAAATGGGATTCATTTTTTTTTTAACGTTTCCAACCCAAACCCAGTCTGATGGGAAATTTCTCACTGAAGATCCAAAAATTTCGTGTGAAAAGGGTAAAAAAAACGGGTATTGGTAAAACAAAAATGATAATAAAATAAGATGTAAGTGTATGGAATTTTATGGGCAATTTCTATTGAATTTGCTGTTTTATAAATTGCTTCAAATCTCGCAGGATTATCACGTTATTCTCATTTACGCACCGGACGATCGTGCCGTTGTTTACGATCTCGACAGCGCACTTCCTTATCCAACGCATTTTTGGAAATACGCCACCGAGACATTTCGCTCTGACGATGCGCTACGCTCCGAGTATCACAGGAGATTTCGTCTCTTGCCTGCAAGCGTTTATTTGCAAAATTTTGCGTCCAATCGTCAGCACATGAAACGCGAGGACGGCACGTGGATCAAAACACCACCAGATTATCCACCGATATGTACATCAAGTACGTTTCCCATTTAGCAATTTGAATTTCTTTCACAAGAGCTCTTTCATTTCATCGAGTAGTGAAACATTTTTTTAAATCTCCCGCTCTTTATTTCTTTTATTTCGCTCGAACTTGAGATTCATCTTGAGATCACATTGACTAAAATTTCGGGCCGAATCGAAAGTCGTCAGCACGAGCTTCAAGCACAAACTTAAGTTCGAGCTTGAATTTTATTTTGTGTCCACTTGAGTACGACCTCCAATTCAAATTTGAGTTCGAACTTGAGCTCAAAATCTTCGGATTCGACATTGAGACACGAATTTTAGAAAGAGGAAGTTCAATCCGAAGTTGGTTCGATCTAACGGGAAATTTCTGACTCAAATTCGAATTTGGGTATTAAAATTCGAACCTGCGTTATCTTAATCGGCCATTCTCTTCCACGTCTGTGATTTTTACAGCCTGCAAGGATAATCTCGACATGTTCATCAACATGGATCAGGGAACGGGTTTGGGTACGGTAATGAGTCTAAAACAGCTAGTAAATCGATTTTACCGACCTAACGTTAATCCAGCTGTCTCACAGCCACCGAAGAGCCAGCCAGACTCTTAATTAGAAAATTCAATTTCACTCGAAATTCCATTATCTTTTTCCTCTCCTCTCTTCTTCGCCTTTTTCCTCTCCTCTCCTGTCCATTAGGAACATTTTGTTTCACTCGACAATCCACTTTTTTCCATCCTCGCATTGATTTTGTCTTCTCAAAAAGACGAAATAACAAATAAAATTTTAAATACACAATTTCGATAATCAAAATTCCGCATCAGATATAACAATTTTAACGAAGTAATTCTCCAACAATTATTATTCAACTTCGTACTAACTTAATGTCCAATTTTGACGAAATCTCACTTGTGTAATTGAACGGATAAAAATTCCCGAAGCTGCAATTTGAATTAAAAAAAAAAGTTTTCTTTTAATTTTCTCTTGCTCGACCGTGCTCGAGTTGCACTTACTCTTTTCTCTCTCGCTATTTATTACATCCTAATATAATATATATAACATCCTTTGGCATCTTACACTGTGTCGGTGATTTTATTGTCGTACTATTTTAGTATACGAAAAGACTGATGTATTGACGGAAAATTCCGGGACATCAAGATTTTTTTTTTCTTTTTTTTTTTTTTTCAAAAAAAATGTTGTTCTGTATCGCGCAAAAGTCAATGCGGATGAAGAAAAAAAGCGCGGTTTTTTACTCCTCGCTTAAGCAAAATTGTAATTGTAATTATTAAGATTCTTGTGATACTTTACACTTTCTACTTTGAAATACCTTTGCCAATTCTCTAAATCTACTATGTATATTAACCGTTTGTACTCTACTTACAAAATGAGCCCGCCAGATGGCGTTCTCGATAAACACGTGCGTTATTTTGAGGTTATAAGAGAAAAATTGCGTTAGAAAAGAAAAAAAACAAATTCTCGCGTTCGTTCGTTGGCAGGGAGAAGATAATGTATCGAGTTCCCTCTCACGTTTACTCGCGACAACAAAATTCTCGAGTAAATCGTGTGATATTTGTATATCAAAAGACCAATTACCAACATCGAAAACACAACAAAAAACGACCATCGAGTCAACGAATATATTTTGCTAACCAACCGCTTATTAAATTATATAACCTTGACAACGAAAGAAATGGAAAAAAAAGATTAAGCAATTAGCTACCATTTTTCCATAATTTATGCGTGTGATTATTAATTTTTTTTTTTTTTTTTTGTTTTATGAAGGAGGAATATGTTCAGCATTCTTGTAGACGACGAGTTTTTTAGCGTCATTTAAAGTATGAAAAAGGCTACCGGCGTGCTCTGCGATAAGATTAGGGACTAAAACATGAGATGGCACCATTGTGACAAAATGGCGTCTTCATAGAGCAAAAAAATGACGGTTGTGGACGCACGTCTTTCTTATAAAAGGGCAAAAAGGTCGCGCCCCATTGACCCAATGGCTGACAATACATAAACGCATTTTTCGACATTTTTGGATTCCTGAAGAACCCAAAGTGAGACTTTTTTCTTTTTTTTTTTTTTTTTTACAACCGTATTCAATCGGAAACTTTCCGCTGATTACGAATCACACAGATTTTTTGGCGGAAATTAAATTCCATGTGAAAACCCAAAAAATGTAATTTTTTGTCCATTCACTAATAACTCGAGACGTCCGAGCTGCAACAACATCCTAATATATTTACATTGAATCATTAAACGAGACTTTGTGGCTCGTTCAAAAAATTCGTCACCCGAAGTCACTTCCGAATACTCCCAAGTAGTAAATTTCCCGCCAACGATCGAACGTTAGATAAACAAAACTGAAAGTTTTTTCTCGCGGTTACGCAAATAATCGAAAAAAAAAATCGCACAGAAAAAGTAATAAAAAAAAGGCGAAAATGGAAAAAAAAAACGTTCATCCACTTTTTGCCTTTAAAGAAAAAAATTCACTCGACAATTTTCCATCTTTCTATACTTATACAAGGTCGATATAAACCGCAAACTTTTGGTAAAATAACACGACATTGATCGAGCAATACCATTGAATACGTTCGATTTGACAAAAGTGTCTTGCGCTTCGTAAGAATTTATTATACACACATAATGAAGTGAATCTTCTAATTATTTTTCCTCCCTTTTTTCACCAAAGTATTTTCACTTTTCTCCTGCCTCGTTTGTACATTGTAACAAAATTATGTACGGGCAATTATATAATAACGTTTTAACTATTTAAACAAAAAAGATATTTCGTATTTATTATACATTATATTGATATTAGAAAGAAGAAAGAAAAAAAAAAGTACGAAGAGACATTTTAGAGGGTGATAAAGGTGTTAATTATACAATGTTTTTATATATATATCTGTCGGCCATCTTTCTTCTATATCTTTGTCAAAATCGGCGAAAATGCCTCGCTTCGAAATACCGATAACCCGTATTAGAATTTTACGATTTAAAAAAAAAAAGAAAAAAAAACGCCGATGTGATTTTTTACTCTCATCGCTTTTGCTCATTCGGGCTTTTGGTTTTTCGTCCCGAGGCCAAAAAAATATATTAAAAAATAGAGAAATGGACGATGACTGCGTTGACTCTTCAAATGTTTATTGTATTTAACTTGCAAAAAAAAATATATATATATATATAATATCTAATTACAAAACAAAAAATAAAGATGAATTAAATTGCGGCGTCGTTCACGCAGTATACAATAATAAAAAATAAAAACAAATACTTCCTCGTTTTTCCCTCGTCTCTGGATCACCCTCGAAACCTTCACTGGGACAAAACAAAACAAGAAAAATTCTCGTATCCTTTTTTTTTTCGACTTTGCGACGACTAAATTTATAAAATAATTTTTTATCATTTTTGTTTTTTTTTTTTCATCCATTATTTCAAGATTCTCGACACGGGTACCTAATACGCCTATAGTATATATATAGTTAAATATTTATATTTATGCATATTTATAAAATATTTATATAACATAAGAACTTTTTTAGTCTTTTTTTTTACGAAGTATTGAGCTAGGATAGGATTTTTTGGGGGTACATCAGACTCTGAAATCCTTTCGCAAAGTGTCGATAGTTCATAATCACACTCTTCGAATTGCACTCTGCACCTTTTCGGGGGTGGAGAGGACCGTCAAAAGAATTAATCGAAAAATGTTGTCATCTCACGTTCTATAGTAAGGCCTCGCCATGCTGTAAGTTGACATGGGTATGTTGTTTTTTGATAAATGCTGGGCGTCACCCTGATCGTACTCGACATCATAGTAAATGCCGCTCTGATTCTAAAATAATTAAAAATAATAATTAAAAATTATGCATTTTTGGTGAAAAATCATTATTTTATGCTATGATTTTTTAAATAATATTCTACGAATTTTTAAAGTTTGTTCACAAAAGTAATATTTCACCAAAAGTAATTATTTTACTAATTTTAAAATAATTCTCGTTTTTCTTCCACATGGAATTAATAATTTCACTTTTGGATCATTTTACTCGCAATAATTCCGGCTGTAGGACGAACCTTGGCTCATTACACTAGAACTTTATTTTTTTTTCCAATTTTTTAAGCCAGTATTATTGTCTAGAGCACCTGTTTTCGACGTGACGTTGAGGATGGAATACATTTTAAACTGTTTAAGTTTGCTTTCTGAAATTTTGTAAACATGTTTATTGATCTTTCAAAAACATGTACAAATTTGGAAAAAATAATTTACAACGGTGAGCGGAAAATTGGCAACCAGTGTTGTGGACGTTGTATACATCTGAAAAAAAACCAAACATATTCTTAATCTGTATGAGTGTTGTGACAGTTGGTACCAGATTTGGCAGAAATAAAAAAAATTACAAAATGGCGGCATGCTAAACTTGGAATATCAATTTTTCAAATCAATCAAAGTTTAGCATGTCGCCATTTTGTAATTTCTTTTCTCTGCCAAATCTGGTACCAACCATCAAAACACTCATGCAGATTAAGAATATGTTTGGTTTTTTTTTTTCCACGTATACAAAGTCCATAATACTGGTTGCCAATTGGGGGCATTTTGGGCGCAGTGTTGTAAATAAACGTACAAAAGTACGTGATGATCAATTTTTCTTTTTTTTTTTTCAAATTTGTACACATTCTTGAAAGATGTTTACAACATTTCACAAAGCAAACTGAAACTGTTTAAAATTTATTCCATCCTCATAATCACCTCCAAAACAGCGCACTAGACAATAATACTGCCTTAAGTTTGGTCACGAATGGAAATTTTGCCAAAAATAGTTGATTAACTAAAACGGCTACAGCGATTCTTCCATACGGAGGGTCGACTCCACTCTAGACTTATTTCATTAAGAAACGTTCGAGCTCTCGAACGAACCATAATTTGTTACTTTGTGATTGTTTTTACATTTTTTATAATTATTTAAACGTTGATCCATATATGTAAATTTGTTCAAAAAGAAAATTGATTTGCTAAAACGCTAATAACTTCCACTTGGGATTCTTGATCAAGTTTGGTACCATTTTTTTCGCAATAGTTTAAACTTGAAATGAAGCCATTAATCAGTAGGCTACGATTTTTTTTTTTTTCATTACGAAATTTCAATGTCAACACAGAAATTTTTCGTTAAAATGATTATCAACGGTTATCAAAATTTTATGTAAGGCCCAATTTTTATTAATGACTCACTGCTAGTGACGAGCGAGACTTTGGTCGTGGAACATGAAAACCGCTACTCTGGGGTATCAGGTCGGCTCTATCCTTGTCCTGTAGCTCGGAGTCCGAGCTATCGGGTTCCGGCTGATGTCTCTGACGAGGTCTCGGCGGTGCCTGAAGCCTTGGCAGAGGTACTGGCGGTAACGTGCCGTGTACACTCATCGTCGGATAGCCAAACATCGCTGAACTTGGCCTAGTTGGTCCCATGGGCTCCGTCTAATTATAAAAGAGCAAAATAAATATTCATCACAATTTAGGAAAACTTTAAAAGTTAAAGTACATGAAAAAAAAAAAAAAAAACGACAAGCCAATTTATTAATTTGAAATAAGAAATTGAAATTAAAATAAAATTGTCAATAAAACAAATTTAAAAATTGACTTGCCGCATAAACGTTTGCCGTTGCCATGTGATCGGCAATGTGAGCCCACATGTAAGGTGGCAAATTCGTCGGTGGGCCTTGCTTAACGGATGCCAAAGTCCCCACAGAGCCAACTCTCGCCAGAGTGCCTGAAACAAAAAATTCATAAAAATTATATGATGAATTCAGCACGATTGGCCTTGGGTTGTTAGAAGAAAAAAAAAAAAAAAAAAAAAAAAAAGGTAATAAAATCAACGTACCCGGTAGAGTTCCAGGAATTCCACCTTGCATGTAACCGTAAACTGGTGAACCTACGGCCTTTTGCTCACGCGACCACCTGCGACTGTAGGATCGAGAAAAAAAAAGATTGTCGAGATTAATCGTGGTGAAGCAAACTGAATAAAAATCCAATAATACGCTAATTCTTGTTAATATGAATAATTAATATTTATATGTAATGTTATTATTTTTATATTTATCAATCGATATTATATTTATGCATCCGAAAATTTTATTCCAAAAATTCGTCCTGAGATTCTACATTAATCATGGTAAAGCAAACTGAGTAAAAATCCAATAATACGCTAATTCTTGTTAATATGAATAATTAATATTTATATGTGATGTTATTAATTTTATGTTTGTCAATCGATATTATTTTTATACCCCCCAAAATTTGATTCCAATAATTCAATACAATTTTAATTTTATTAGATTTTTTGTTTATCCGTAATGAGGAAGCTTATAAACGGTTATTAGTATGGACTTAATTTTTTTTTTCTCAATCAGTCGAGTGATATAGTTCTATATAAGGATTGTTACCTCCACATGACGAGACAGATGAGCGTCAAAACAATGATAATCAGAGCAGCTACTGAAGCACCAATAGCAACACCCAAAACTTCACCGTCAACCTCGCACTGAGCACCGTAATAATTTCCGGTACAAGAGCACTGCATCTGATTATCCTGATAAGAGCAAGTTCCACGATTATTGCACTGTGTCGATGGACACGATAAACAAGATCTTCCAGCCTCGTTGGGCTCGTCCATGTGCGGATCCTTAAATCCAGGACTACAGACGCAAGTAAAACCTCCCCAGGTATTCGTACATTTGGCCGATGAGTGGCAATCATTCAATTCCGAAGAAGCGCACTCGTCCAAGTCTGTAAAATTATTTTCACTTCAACTAATTTTCAACAGGTTTTCAACTAATTTTCAAGGGGGCTTTTTTAACCACTGCATGCCTCAGTGCAAGATAAAATATTAGAAGAATATCCCTGGTCAACCGGGGTCAAAATGACCCGGTTTTTCAGACGCCCACGAGTGGATTATTTTTTTTATCTAAAAGTACATCTTAACCCTCCGTCAGCAAGGTGGATTTGACTGACTATTTGAAACATACACGGCACCGTGCACTAATAGACCCACCTTGCCGACGGGTGGTTAAGAATATTACCTGCAACTTTCAATTAAAAAGTTATAATTTTCGTAGTGTTAATTTTTTTTACGTGCACTAGCGAACTACATTTCATCTCAAAGTATTACATCGTAGGAGAATCATCAGCAAATATTACTTTAAAAAATGAGAAATTAAAAAATTACCGATTTTTTTAGTATCAAAACTTTTTTTCATATTTATCTCTTGACATTTTGTTTTTTTAACATATTATTTGATTTCTTATGCAACAAATTTTGTTATATATTCTACAATGTTCAGAGCATCTTCCATCATTTTTTGGTCCCTATCGGACGGATACTGTCGATACGGAAACTATTTGAAAATCGTTGGGGTCAATTTGACCCACGTGCGACCACCGCGGAACTATTCGGAGATGTGACGACAAAGGGTTAATTAATATATTATTTGGGCTCAATGCTAACCTTGCAAATTAGAAATGGAACCTGGCGGACTGTCGACGTAAACAGCGCTGTTTCCGATATTGTTGTTTCTACGATGAATGACACCGAGAAGATGTCTCTGAAGTTCACCAGCCAATGAATGTCTTGCTGTTCTCGGCTCGTAGGTTAATTTTAGTGTAGCGTTCACGAATACTCCACCCTGTCCCTGACTAATGTCACCCTGATAAACGCTGTTGATCGAGGAGCCCATATACTCATCGGAGAATGGAGTCATTGACATAGCTGACTCGATCTACAAGCATAAGGTAGGCAACTAAAATAATTTTTTCATGTATAACAAAAAAAATATTTCAATCGAACGAATTGAATCAATAAATAACAAAATCAAATCAATGGATTATGTACGTTGTATTGCAGGCGATTAGAATGGTCAATATGAAAAACTTGATTTATAAGAAATTGATCAGCTGATGCAAAACTAGAAAATCACTGGACAAAATTTTGCCCTTCATAACTTATAATTGATCTCATTTAAATTTTACAACGAAGTTTTTGCCTAAATGGTGATACTCTCTCATCGATACTCGTGTGCAAAGATGCAGTTTAAAAAAAAATGCAATATGCCCTCTATAAGAGGAAGACAAATAAGTACTCACCGCTCTGTTTGCCTCATAAGCGAGTGTCTGATATGATTCCGAGTCCTTGTCGCTAAGTGCCTGATCCCAAACGACTTTCAAGTCGTAGATCCGATCGACTCTTATCGAAACAACGATACTGACGACTCTTTTGCATGGCAAAGTGTGCAACAGTCTCGCGTAGCCAGGCTTGCAATGACAAGCAGATACACCTTGTACAGTAGCGCATGCTTCGTGCTGACTTGCATCACACGTGCTCGTATCACCGACGATACAAGTGTCGATTCTAACCGGTGGTTGAGTCGGACGACGATGAAACGTTGGTCTTCTTGGTGGCCCATTTGGACGAGGAGATACTGACGTAACGTCAGGCTGTGGCACCGCGTATCTATCATGAAAATTAAATGGTTACATTACATTTGTTGCTAATAAAAATCAGTTGATTAATTACCATTATTGTCATTAATTAATTCGTAACAATATTCGTAGATTGCTCATTATTTTTTATCATCAATCAATGAAACATTTCTTAAGTATATTGTAGTGATTTGAGAAAAATCATTGGTCGCCTCGTGGGCGTTTGTCAGCACCGTCGTCGCTTGTGGCCACTTTCGGAACTTTCGGCTTGATAGCTAGAATTTATTTGCATAGCTGAACAATGAGTTTTGAATTTTTTATACAATTAAATAAAACTCTTAGCATGGGGAGAATTTTTCACAAATGGAAAATCCATGATAAAATGGGCTAACAAAATTAGAGATGAGAATAATAATGCGTTAATTTTATATAAATTATAGAGAGCTCTTCTAGCAGACAACAGTCGATTTCTTCCACACTTGCCATCATAGCCCGGTGTAGTACCTTGACTCGCCACTGTAAACGCTGCCAGTCAACTCCAGCTACATTTCTCATCCATTCATGGAGCAAATACGGTAACAAAAATTATACTGGCTTGATAATTGACACTAACCCAGTCCCAACAATCGGAGGTGCCTGCGTTCTCGTTGGCTGCGGCTGAGGGACGTTCGTCGCTGTGCTGGTCTGATCGGTGTTATCGAAGAGATTAAGATAGGTCCTTTTACCATCTATACTCACGAAGCCCTGACCCTCCACGGCCGATGTCAATATTACATCGGTACCACCCACATTTACCGGAACTCTTACGCTCTCGCCTGTAATAAAAGTAATTAAAAAAATAATAATCTGATAAAATGAGGCTTAAGAAGCAATTTTAGGAAATAAGGTTTTGGGAGTATTTACCGATTTTTTAAAGTGTACTAAATAAGTAATAGCAGTAATAGCAGCAAAATAAGTAATGCTTTAGCCCGATTGTTCGCAATTTTTGCTTCTGTTTGTATATCTGTGTTTGTACCGCGGTTAGAGCAAAAGTCATCGACCAATTTTAATGAAATTTGACAGGCTTCTAGTTTTATATTTAACTTCAAGACCCGTACCAAGTAAAATTAGGTTTGAAACAATTCAAAATAACGGATCAACAAAGTCGATAAAATAACCAACAATAATGCGACAGCGATTAAAATCGGTACGTGGAGGTTATTGAATTAAAGAGTTAAATTACAAAATCAAACATGGCCGAGCGAAAAAATAGAAAATAACTTGGATTCCACCAATACTGACACCTCCAGGTTTCCAATGACACCGATTTAAAATTCAATGTAAAAATTCCAAAATTCAAAATGGCTGAGTCAATAGGGCTGACGAAGAAAAAAAAAGTGAAGAAATTGAGGTGATCGCGGTTTCGAAGTAAATGTAAAAATTTCGCAACTCGAAAGGATGGCACTGAGGTCTGATTTTTCTGAACTGCTTTTATTTTCTTTCTGGTAATTCGTGAGTGAAAAAAATAGTTAAAAACTCACCTGAACCTCCGCCGGGTCCTTGAATGGCCGAAACTGTGACGTCGAAAATATCACCAATTTGCGGATGTCTCGGTGGTGCGTAAGGCCTCTGAGTGACCAAACCCGGATTTCCGGTATAATCTAGCGTGTCGTCAAGTACGATACCAGGTCTTGGTCGATAAGAATATCGATCATTGGGTGTTTCAGTCTTCGTAAAGCTTCCAGCTGTATTCGTACGATAAGGAATCGTCGCCTTCGCAATTTGACTGGAAGTTCTCGTAAAGCTCGTTGGCAAACTCTCAGTTGGTGAAAAATTGGATTTTGAATTTTTGTCCTCTTCGAAAACTTTGCTTGGCTCGAGAATTGTCATTTCAGTCAACGAAGTCGTCGAGGATTCCATGAAATTATTTTCTTTTTCACTCTCAAGCTCGGATATGGTCGATTTTATTTCCGGTTTCGTTCTTGTTGGTTCGATAATTTGTACTGACGAGCTCGTCTCGATTTTCAAAGTCGTCATTGTTGCCGTTTTTGAAGATAACATTTTTCGTGTTTCCTCATTTTTATTCTTCATCTCGCTTGACTCAACAATCGTTGATTTACTTAAATTTTCTTCAATTTTGCTGTTAAAGTTTGATTGTTTCGTAAAATCGAAATGATTCTCTAATGGTATGACGGGTCTTGGTGAATTTTTTGATGGATTTTTTTCCGGGTTTTCATCGTTATTACCGTGATGAGGAATTGGAAATGGTCGTGGATCAGATCCTAAAATCAATGTATTTTCGTCACGAATTTTTTCATCCTTCAAAGGTGGCTTAAATTTTTGTATCTTTTTCGTACTATCCTCTTCCTCTTTTTTCTCCTTTGTCGTCTGAGAATTTTTCTCTTTTTTTTGATCTTCCAACGTTTCCGTTGATTCGTTATAATTTGGTTTTTTCGAATTATCGTGATTATTTTGCGGAGTAATTCCTAAAGGTTTTTGAGATGATTGTCGATTAGGTTTTTCCATTTCCGTAGATTCGCTCTCGTAAAAATTTGTGTCCTGAGGTGGCATAGGCTTGTAAGGCGGTATCGGACGTCTCGTACCTGCGCATTTAAAAAAATCACGACTAAACTAACGAGGAAATAAAAATGATTTATTTGTATTTGAAAAAAAAAAAAATCTCATATTTGCAAAATAATTTCGTAGTAAATTTGTATGAAAAAATTAATCATCCTAAATATATACAAATTATTTGCCCATTTTTCGGTACTCAAAATATTTTCAAATATTGTTCAATTTACATATTTTTTTCCATTAAATTATTTTTCACAAAGATCGTGGCAGAGAAATTGAGATGATTTGATTTTCTGTAAATTTTTTACAATTCTCGTTATTCCATACTGAAAAAGTAATAACCTGTAAAAGTTTAATGAAAATCTGAATAATTCCGACGATTATTAATCAATTTTGCAAATTTGTAAACTTTTTTTTTTTTCATTAATTGTGGGACAATTGAATATATTAATTTTGAAAAATAAAATGATCGGGATTTGGCGTAAAAAGTTGGAGAAATTGTTATAAATAAAATGTTCTGCGAAGCGTCAAGAATTTTACCAGGTCTGTAGGGTCGATTCCATGGCCGATTTCCTTGAGGTACAATAGATTCGGGCAATGGAACTCCATTGAGAAATGGCCTGACCGGTCTTTCCGGTGGCAGTTGATTGATGGAAGGTCTTTCGGGTGCCGGTGGTTTTTCAAACGGATAGGGATGATCGGGCGGTGGTGGAGGATTCATTCCAGGTGTATTAAAGTCAGGTGGCAATGGAGGCAGGTCAGAAATTCTTGGAGGACCACGATTATTTATCCTGTCGATGAAAAAAAAAATATATATATATATATAAACCAACAACAAAATCATAAAATAAATATATAAATAGATAAAAAAAATATATGACAAAATAAAATATAAAAATGAATAAAATAACAACGAAATGAACGTAAAAATAATTTTTGTTCATTCGAGAATGAAAATATAAAATATACCTTGTAGCTTGCACAGGTTTGTGGGGCCTGACGGTATTGGCAGCAACGTTAACATTGCCATTCAACAATTTGACAATTCCCGTTATAATATCCTGAATATCAGGATTGGCTTGTCTATTACCAGGGGCGACAGTTTGTAGAATCGGTGGTGGGGCATGATCGCTATAGATCCTCGGTGTCTCTTGACGTGGTTTTCTCATTGTTTGCTCCTGCTGACGATATCGTTGGTCCTGCATCGAATCGAGCAGTTGACGGGGCCCCGACGAGAGATCTCGTCCCTGCGGAGCCCCCTGTCCTTCCCCCGACAGATTTTCGCTTCTCGTCGGCACGATACTTCTGCGAAAACAATCAATTTTAAGAACCCACAAAGTTCGTTTCAATTAAAATTATAAAAAAGCAATTAATAATAATTAATCGATGCATGAGAATTATTTGTTCTTGATGATAAGTATAGTCATTGAGATAGCCAAATATGTCCACACAAATACTTAGACTTGACCACTCATGCAATCACTTAAAGTGATCACTCAAGAACTCAAAAAATACCTCCCAGGCTCAATCATGACCAATCAAATTGCCACGCAGGAACTCAAGGACGACCACTCAAGCACTCAAATATGACCACTCAAGATGGCACTCAAACTTAAAAAAAACAATCACGCAAATATACTTCCTCGAAAAATGTTCACTCAGAAAGGATTACTCGGACATTGAGATATATGCACTCAAACGGACATTCAAATATACACACTCAAGCACTCAGAAAAAAAATCGCACTCAAAGGCTCGAATTGTTAGCACCAAGTTCAATCTTGAGTTCATTCTTATGAGTCTTAATTTAGGTTCGCACTCAAATTATAATCTGAGTCAAGTGATAATAAGTTAAAAGTTGAGCTCGTGGTTGACAAATCATTTGATTTGGGCTTAACACTCAGAATTTTTTACGGATAAGCTCTCCGAAGGAAATATTCCACATACCTGTAATATTCTCCGGGTTTCACCTCGATATTATTACCATCGATATGATCGATGTGTTTCGATGACGTTAAAGAGTCATCGAGTGATTCATCGAGACTCGTAACTCTGAAGCCAAAAGTCTCATCCTCGTTTTGCCGATTTTCTATGCTCCTGGAAGTCTCGAGTTGGAGAGCCGGCTGACTCGTACGAAAGTGGAGAGTTTCGTCAATGTGACCCGATGACGAGGTCCTTTCGGGGCTATAAGCACTCGCACTCAGGACTATTTCGTCCTGGGAGGGTCTCAATGACGTTGGATCATTTTGTATAGCCAGAACACCTTTAATGCATAAATACAAAAATTCCATTAAATTATTCATCGGTATTGCGTGATGTTTGAATTTGAAAAAGAATACCCTATAGGGTCACGAAATCGAAGTATGCCGAGCTGGAAAAGTCATAGCATAGGCAAATTCTCTTTGGTAATATAATAGGCTGGGAAGGAAGCGAATGTTTGCTATACGCGTAAAAGAACAGCTATTAGGACAGCCCGAAGACTTTGATGGCAAAATAAAACGTGTATCGAGCAGCAAGAGTCGCTTTTTTCTTCAGATTGTGTATGTGTGTGTGCTTCAGGGGACACGCGGAAGGGCACAGGCCGAATGAATACATATGGGGCATTCCGTGTCAACTCGACCACCTTTTAACTCTTGGCCACTCGGACTTGCTTAATTATTATAATTTTTTTCATCATCATTATAATTCTCTAAAAGTCATTTCGATTGTTTTTTACCATTTTTTTTTTCAATGTTAATTTTTTTTTTTTTCGTATTCAAGAACGAAAATTTATCTAGAAAAAATCAATAGTAAATCTTATTTTTTTAGATATTTTTTTAAGTTTTTGAGACGTAAAAAAATTTATCAACATTCGTGATAATAAAGGTCGTACTTTTTTTGAGTTTGCATGAAAATTCCTATACATAGGAGAGAGAGACAGAGAGATAACAAGAGCGGGTAAGCGATGTATGGGTGGATTGAAGAGGAAAAAAATTGCAGCAACTTCCACTGTTGATCGTTTCTCTCTCTCTCTCTCTCTCTCTCTCTCCCTCTCTTTCTCTCTCGGTGAAGAACGGTACCTCGTAGCGCTCGCTACGCGAAGAGCTCGACATTCTTCACGGGCCGGATTCGAGGACTCCGTTTTGATGTCCCTCGACCGCGAGCATCGACGTGACGTGTATATGAAAATTTATATACATATATACATACATATACAGCAATAACTACTGCGTGATCTTTGCGGAATAAAATTTGAACCAGGCTTAAACCACGTTGGTGGAAACGGGCGTAATATAACGTTCATCCACCAGTGAGGCTTAAACCTGGTTCAATTTTTTTTAACGCATTTTGTCATATGGTAACAAGAGTTTAAACTCCGATCAACTTCGGCCGAAATGGGCAAAAATGAACGCTTAAGAATATCAGCCCTAAGTGAATTAACATCAACACGGTATATATTCACTACTATTCACCCTAATATCAAGGAAAAAATAATTGCTCAATTATTGACCAAAAACTCGAAATGTTTTTCACATTTCTAATACAATTTTTCAATTTATTGTGAAAATTGGTCGTAGGTTTTTTATCAGTGGAAAAAAATCGTCCATTTGATTAGTTGGTGAAAAAAAATGTATCGCTTTTTTGGCCGGGAATAACTTGGTTCAGTAATATGCCTGTAACTTTGCCCTCGATGAATTTTTCACTTCACTCTGTGTTCATTTTCTTCGTAATCGTTAAAGCTTTTAAATGATTCGAAAATAAATTAAAACACTAGATTCATATTAAGGTATGATTGTTTTTATTATTTCCTACACATTTTTCAAGTATCACGATCGATTATTCATTTTTTTCTTTTTACGAATTTTAAATCATTGGTGGACAGAGAAAAATATTTAATGAGGATAAATCGAGCAGCATTATCCGAGCCTGTTTGCGGCGGTTCCAAAACACTATTTGTCAGTCTGAATCGGTCCAACTGGAACAAAGTCATTGCCATTTAAAGATTGGCGTATTTTTCTATTTTTTCCTCATTCATCAACGATTCCCCTTTTCACCTTATTCGACTGGGCATTTCCCGAATTACACTGAATTTTTAATAGAATGAAAAAAAAATGAATGTTTCAACATTCATTTTTCGATTGTTCCAATTTTTCACGGTGTCAATGAACTTTTGATATTATGAAAAACAAAATCTGTCTCTTTTGTCGATTTTGTTTTTCATAATAAAAAGTTCATTGACACCGTGAAAAATTCCATCGACCATTGGCCCCAAAGTGTCCTCGACTATCCTCAAAATGTTTATTCATGAGATCCAATGACTCTCACACGGTGAGAGCATAAGCTCGCCGAAGAGCTGAGATGAAAAAAACAAAAATTCCTTATTCGCTCGCGGCGTTATAACCGTATATATATACGTCTTGTCAGATTTGTACGAAATTTCGTAATAGCTCTCGTGTCTCTCGACGTGTTTGAGACGTTAAATAACCGAAAGGGAGATGAGAAATTGATCATTTTATGTATAATTAAATTCGTAGTTGGTTGTATTAAAGTTGACAGTCTGAAACTTGACAGCTTCAAAGTGTACGAACTGCTTTCTATTCTGTCAATATACAAATTTCGTAACATTAAAGTTGACACCTGTAAAATGGAAAGTTTGTAAGTTGACAGTCTCTAAATTGGCAGTGTCAAAGTTCGGAGTTTCATAATTGACGATCCTAAAATTGACAACCACCATGGTGACAGCCTTAAAGTTGGCAATCTGTTATTGACAGTCTCACAAATGACAGCTTCTACTTTGACAGTTTTGACATTGACAGCGTCAACGTTGACAGCGAAAACGAAAATCTCCATGTTGACAGTCTCAATATTGACAGCCTGGAAGTTGACAGCTGTCAACTAATTTTCAGTTGGCACTGTCAAGTCTGAGAGAAACGAAAAGTTCTACGTATACTTTGTGCGTGAATGTCAAACAAAACATCGCGAGGTGGAATGCAAGAGCGTTCAGTGACTTCGCAAGTTCAATATGACGGGGAAGGCCAAGGCGAGGCACCTGCTGGTCAAGCATGAATCTCTACACGTACATCGTTCTCGCATAGGTCTTATGCCAGCTTCGACACCTATAAGGCACTAACCCCCCCCCCCCCCTCCCCTCCCCTCCCCCTCCATCCCTCAAACCAGCTAACCAGAAGGACACAGAACTAAAAGCTTCTCGTTCTGGTATTGCCATCGTGTTCTTCGCTATATACGTACACACACTCCGGTCCCATCGTAAAATGCGGACGTGTCGCGATCGATCGCGCGATCAGAGCCCAGCATAATATATTACGCGTGACTGACAAGCCAACTATCTTGCTGTGTACATATAATTATCGATGATCGCCTTTGCGTCAACAGGAATTTCAAAATCACTATCTCAATCTAAACAAATAATTCTATACATTTAATTTTTTTTTTTTTTTTCATATAATTATTTTGATAATTTCGAAAAATATATATTTTTTTAATTTTGTAAACAAACGACAAAATGGCTTTAGTTGAAAAAAAATATCCATTTTTCAACTTAAATACAAGAAATTAATTCAAATCTCATAAAAATTGGAGCACTAAAAAGTTTTACCTTCAGAAGCTTTCTTATAAAAAATGTAAAATAATTTTTTACTCGGAATTCGAAATAAATATTCATTGAAAAATTCAAAATAAGTTGCTGGCAATATAATTATGACTTTATTTTCATATTATTATTATTGTTGTTGTTGTTGTTATTATTCGCCGTTTCTTATCCGCTCAAGTGGGTCAGGATGAAATCGATCGTCAATTTTCATTCGACCAGAACGAATTCATCGAGTTATTTATCTTACACTATAGACACGTGTATCGGGCAATATAATCATCCAGTCTTCCATTGTCCGGTACGATAAATGACGTGATAAACCCGAGGGATCTCTCGGTGCTCACCTAGCGTGCATAATCCGGGCAAAAAAGATTTTTTTTTTCTACTTCGCAATTTCTTGTCTTGAGCTCATAGCTGATGACTGAACGAACAATGAGCTGATCTCTCCTCTCGGTAGCGGACAGAAAAGGAAACAAATATCATTAATTTGGTGAAAGTTGAATGAAGGAAATGTATTTGAAAGAAAAAAATTAAATAAATTTTCCACTATTTTCTTAGCGAGGGACAAGGATAATTATTATTTTTTTTTTATAGAATAATTTTCAGCTAAAAATGGAAGGAAATAATTTTTTTTTCCCTAAAGTTTGATAATTTGTACTGACATAATTTTTCAAGAATTTTATTTGTTTTTTAAAACTGGATAAAAAAAATTTGAGAATGTGAATTTTTATGATTTTTCTTTCAAATTTTGTTGATTTAGAATAAAAATTTGGTCAAGTAAAATCGATCAGCTTTTAAAGTTAATTACGGGTTAATTAATTAACCCGTAATTAACGTGACTTTCATGAGATATACATATATTATAAGATCTTCCATAATTATGGGCTGTTTGAGAAAAAGTGTACGATCTTATTCTTCATGACAAGTAGTAGGTCTGGCGTATTCCGACTCTCGATTACGTTGCTTATTTATTAACTCTATATAAAATACCTACATATACGTCAAAAAAAATGTTGAAAAAAATAAAATGATAAATTTTCAATCTATTAATTTTGGCCAAAAAAATTAATTGAGTAAAACGGTCGAAACTTGGCAACCCGATGCAGTTTCAACTCAACTTTGCGCTCATTCTATTAATAATTCATCACACGCTACAAAACGTCTATACGTTCAATAACGTTTTTTTTTCCCTAAAGTTTGATAATTTGTACTGACATAATTTTTCAAGAATTTTATTTGTTTTTTAAAACTGGATAAAAAAAATTTGAGAATGTGAATTTTTATGATTTTTCTTTCAAATTTTGTTGATTTAGAATAAAAATTTGGTCAAGTAAAATCGATCAGCTTTTAAAGTTAATTACGAGTTAATTAATTAACCCGTAATTAACGTGACTTTCATGAGATATACATATATTATAAGATCTTCCATAATTATGGGCTGTTTGAGAAAAAGTGTACGATCTTATTCTTCATGACAAGTAGTAGGTCTGGCGTATTCCGACTCTCGATTACGTTGCTTATTTATTAACTCTATATAAAATACCTACATATACGTCAAAAAAAATGTTGAAAAAAATAAAATGATAAATTTTCAATCTATTAATTTTGGCCAAAAAAATTAATTGAGTAAAACGGTCGAAACTTGGCTACCCGATGCACTTTCAACTCCACTTTGCCCTCATTCTCTTAATAATTCATCACACGCTACAAAACGTCTATTCAATTCCATGAGGTTGTGATATTTTTCAAAAATTTCTACATTTATGTAAAGTCGACCATCGATTTTGGCCCATTTTTCGGTTCCACATTTTCTCGTCCATTTTCAAAGTGCTCTCATCACTACAAAAATTGAGATATCCGAATAAACCAAAAGGAAATTATTCAAGTTTTCCTGTAAATTTTAAAAAACCCTGTAAATATAAATAAATTTGAATCAATCGAAAGTTATGGCCATTCGAAAATGGCATTTTAAATTTCCAGTTTTCGGTTTAAAGTGGAACATTTTTTTCTCAAAATTTTATCAGATCGGAAATTTTTCTCCAACTGAAAACTGCACCAAGTTTTTGTCAAAAATTTATAAAACTCGATGTAAAACGGGAAAAAAAAGTATATATATTGCAAAAATGCGAGGATTACATTAACCTGGTACAGTGATAAAATGTATATAGTATGAATCTGCCTGAATAATGTATACAAAGTCCCACTAACGGTATTGCGGAAAACTATACATTACAATGAGTACAGAGTGTGCGCTATATGTCGTATAGAATACGAGACATTTTACCCACAGCATCATCGCTAACCATCAGGCATTTACTATAACGGTTTGCTATTTTATAAATTCTCACAAAGAGTGTGTGGGCCACTGTGTCACTAAACTTTTTTTTTTTTTGCTCCCATTGGCTGATTACGTTAATCAATTGCATCAATCTTTGTATAGATAAATATTTTCACATTCAGTATATATATATATAGTTGAAAAAAGTTTTCGATCGAGTCAAGCACGTAGAATAAGGGGAATCCCTCGCCTCGCTCGTTAAATTCACTTTGTTCAACGATCCATCGCTAATTAGTAATTAACGCTTACGGTATATATACGATGGCGATTTTCACCAAGCCTATGATGGATAATTGCGATAAGAGCGTCTCTATATATATATATATATGGGGCATTCTAGGCAAACTCAATAACATTTTTTTAAAACGATCAAAATTTCGTAGAAAAAAAATTGTAAGAATGGGAAGCATCATCGGTGGGGGTTTCAAAAACGTTCTTCATCACCAAAGAATTTATCGTGAAATTTTTCAAAACGTTCGTAGTCCAAATTATGTTAACAATAGAACCGGTTTTTGGAATGATGTAAAAATAGGTAAAAAAAATATATATATATTTTTGTTTTTCATACTGAGAAGAAAATGAAATTCTATCTCACTTGCCTGTCGATGTAGTCTTGAATGACCCATACATATGAGGTGAATATTTGCGCGTTCGTACGGCCATTGTGCTCTCCATTCTTTAATCCTTGAACACACGCTACGTCGCTTCTTTTTCTCCCCTTCCATCCTTACGATTATTTATGATCGTGATATCCTCTCGGCCAATTATACACTACGAACCACGAGACTCGTATACATATATACATATATATACATAAACGTGTTATACATGTAGTTTTTCGAAACGCAGCCATTACAATGGCGGTTACGGTGCTGGTTGCAGTAAAGTCAGGGTGTTTGTGGCCCATACTGTGCACAGTGTGGGCTCTCTCGCGACTCTTTCAGCATCTCTAATTCTTCTTGCTTTACGATACTATTTACTATATATATATATATATATATATATACAGTAATAATATAGTAATATAGTAATATATAGTAATAATAGTAATAATAAATATCAAAATATCTATATGTACTATATATATATATATTTATATATATATAAATATATATATATATATAGTACATATAAATATTTCGTGTTATATTATACAAAAGCACGAGAGCGTTACCATTACACGAGAACTGTGAGAATGTGGGTGAACGAAAAACGCTCAAAGTACATGAGATCAGCCATTGGTCCGTTGACTACGTTTACACGGCAATAGTTATTTCGGTTTTACTGTAGTCGATGCAGTAACACTGCGTGTAATACGTAAGTGTAAACGGCAGCCAGAATAACTAATTATTGGTGTTATAGTGACGTTTACGTGCATTTTTACACACGCTTTAAGGGGTTATTTTAGTCTAGAAAAGGATTTTCGAGGTTTTTTAATTTGACAAAAAAAATATATATATAAACATTTTTAGAATCCATTTTTTTTTAAATTTAAATACAGTATGAAGGGTCTCTTGATATTATTGTATCTTTGTCCTGGTACTTTACGCCAGTTTCGCGGCCGAAACGGACGGTAAAGCTTGTATCATACTCCGAAGTGTATTAGTTGCCTCTAAATTGTATTTTTTTTTTTACACGATTTGCATTTTTACACCCGCTTTAAGGGATTATTCTAGTCTAGAAAAGAATTTTCGAGCTTGTTTTTTAATTTAACAAAAAAAAAATATATAAACATTTTTAGAATCCATTTTTTTTTAATTTTAAATACAGTATGAAGCGTCTCTTGATATTATTGTATCTTCGCCCTGGTACTTTACGCCAGTTTCGCGGCCGAAACGGACGGTAAAGCTTGTATCATGCTCCGAAGTGTATTAGTTGCCTCTAAATTGTATTTTTTTTTTTACACGATTTGCATTTTTACACCCACTTTAAGGGGGTATTCTAGTCTAGAAAAGGATTTTCGAGGTTTTTTAATTTAACAAAAAAAAAATATATAAACATTTTTAGAATCCGTTTTTTTTTAATTTTAAATACAGTATGAAGGGTCTCTTGATATTATTGTAACTTCGTCCTGGTAGTTTACGCCAGTTTCGCGGCTGAAGCGGACGGTAAAGCTTGTATCATGCTCCGAAGTGTATTTGTTGCCTCTAAATTGTATTTTTTTTTTTACACGATTTGCATTTTTACACCCACTTTAAGGGGGTATTCTAGTCTAGAAAAGGATTTTCGACGTTTTTTAATTTAACAAAAAAAAATATATATATAAACATTTTTAGAATCCGTTTTTTTTTAAATTTTAAATACAGTATGAAGCGTCTCTTGATATTATTGTATCTTCGTCCTGGTAGTTTACGCCAGTTTCGCGGCTGAAGCGGACGGTAAAGCTTGTATCATGCTCCGAAGTGTATTTGTTGCCTCTAAATTGTATTTTTTTTTCATACGATTTGCATATACAGGGTGTGTTTTCCGTATATTTTTATAGCATTTTTACGGAATTAAACACCTTTAGACAATTATTTTCACCAAGAAAACAAAAACTATTTTTCTCTCCTTATTGAAACGTTTTCTCTATTCGAAGTTTGGAACTAAACTAAACGCACGAGGTTACAAAATACTTTGATGGAATTTTTCACGTGGAGCAGATAATCACGAATTCTTTTGTGTTTAGCTCAAACTGACCCCTTTGGAGAATTTGTAGGCCCAAAATCAGACATTCCCCGGCGCGTTTACTAGATCTGCCGCTCGGTCGCATCCTGTTCGCCGTATCCTTCAAACCGTCATAGCCCATTTTTAGAATTGAAGTTTTGGACCTGGATATAAATTCTTAAAACCTTATTTAATATGAAAATGAAAAAAAAAATCGATTTAAAAATTCTAGACTAGAATACCCCCAAGTAGATTTGTTATAGTAAAATCGGAATAACAACGGCGTGTAAACATTGAACGGCGTATTAGAAATGCAAAAACCTCTCTCTCTCTCTCTCTTTTTCATCTTCTTCCATCTTTCCGAATTATCTTGCCTCGAGGCAATCGACATTACCACAAGACGAAGTGCGAAAACAAGAGCGAAAATTCACGTTGCGAATCAAGAAATTTTTTAATTTTCATCAAGTCATGTCGAGTCTGTTTGACGGCTAAATTTATTTTTCAAGAGTCTGGAGTGTGTCGTGTGAATCTTTTAATTTTAATTATTCAAAATGTGCAATGAATAAGTTTTGCAAATATCAGAATAACTAAATGAGTGGAAGAGTTTTTTTAAACAACTGCTTGATTGCCTTTGTGGATTTGAGTGGCCTTTGAGCCTTCGGAGAATGTTTTAATAGTCTTGAGAGACAGTGAGTGTCTTTGAATATCGTTCGGTGGATATTCCAGAGCGTTTGAGTACCTGAGTGCGTTTGAGCGTCTGAGTAATCCTTCAAACCGCCATAGTCCATTTTTAGAATTGAAGTTTTGGACCTGGATATAAATTCTTAAAACCTTATTTAATATGAAAATGAAAAAAAAATCGATTTCAAAATTCTAGACTAGAATACCCCCAAGTAGATTTGTTATAGTAAAATCGGAATAACAACGGCATGTAAACATTGAACGGCGTATTAGAAATGCAATAAACTCTCTCTCTCTCTCTTTTTCATCTTCTTTCATCTTTCCGAATTATCTTGCCTCGAGGCAATCGACATTACCACAAGACAAAGTGCGAAAACAAGAGCGAAAATTCACGTTGCGAATCAAGAAATTTTTTAATTTTCATCAAGTCATGTCGAGTCTGTTTGACGGCTAAATTTATTTTTCAAGAGTCTGGAGTGTGTCGTGTGGATCTTTTAAATTTACTTATTCAAAATGTGCAATGAATAAGTTTTGCAAATATCAGAATAACTAAATGAGTGGAAGAGTTTTTTTAAATAACTGCTTGATTGCCTTTGTGGATTTGAGTGGCCTTTGAGCCTTCGGAGAATGTTTTAATAGTCTTGAGAGACAGTGAGTGTCTTTGAATATCGTTCGGTGGATATTCCAGAGCGTTTGAGTACCTGAGTGCGTTTGAGCGTCTGAGTAATCCTTCAAACCGCCATAGTCCATTTTTAGAATTGAAGTTTTGGACCTGGATATAAATTCTTAAAACCTTATTTAATATGAAAATGAAAAAAAAATCGATTTCAAAATTCTAGACTAGAATACCCCCAAGTAGATTTGTTATAGTAAAATCGGAATAACAACGGCATGTAAACATTGAACGGCGTATTAGAAATGCAATAAACTCTCTCTCTCTCTCTTTTTCATCTTCTTTCATCTTTCCGAATTATCTTGCCTCGAGGCAATCGACATTACCACAAGACAAAGTGCGAAAACAAGAGCGAAAATTCACGTTGCGAATCAAGAAATTTTTTAATTTTCATCAAGTCATGTCGAGTCTGTTTGACGGCTAAATTTATTTTTCAAGAGTCTGGAGTGTGTCGTGTGAATCTTTTAATTTTAATTATTCAAAATGTGCAATGAATAAGTTTTGCAAATATCAGAATAACTAAATGAGTGGAAGAGTTTTTTTAAACAACTGCTTGATTGCCTTTGTGGATTTGAGTGGCCTTTGAGCCTTCGGAGAATGTTTTAATAGTCTTGAGAGACAGTGAGTGTCTTTGAATATCGTTCGGTGGATATTCCAGAGCGTTTGAGTACCTGAGTGCGTTTGAGCGTCTGAGTAATCCTTCAAACCGCCATAGTCCATTTTTAGAATTGAAGTTTTGGACCTGGATATAAATTCTTAAAACCTTATTTAATATGAAAATGAAAAAAAAATCGATTTCAAAATTCTAGACTAGAATACCCCCAAGTAGATTTGTTATAGTAAAATCGGAATAACAACGGCATGTAAACATTGAACGGCGTATTAGAAATGCAATAAACTCTCTCTCTCTCTCTTTTTCATCTTCTTTCATCTTTCCGAATTATCTTGCCTCGAGGCAATCGACATTACCACAAGACAAAGTGCGAAAACAAGAGCGAAAATTCACGTTGCGAATCAAGAAATTTTTTAATTTTCATCAAGTCATGTCGAGTCTGTTTGACGGCTAAATTTATTTTTCAAGAGTCTGGAGTGTGTCGTGTGGATCTTTTAAATTTACTTATTCAAAATGTGCAATGAATAAGTTTTGCAAATATCAGAATAACTAAATGAGTGGAAGAGTTTTTTTAAATAACTGCTTGATTGCCTTTGTGGATTTGAGTGGCCTTTGAGCCTTCGGAGAATGTTTTAATAGTCTTGAGAGACAGTGAGTGTCTTTGAATATCGTTCGGTGGATATTCCAGAGCGTTTGAGTACCTGAGTGCGTTTGAGCGTCTGAGTAATCCTTCAAACCGCCATAGTCCATTTTTAGAATTGAAGTTTTGGACCTGGATATAAATTCTTAAAACCTTATTTAATATGAAAATGAAAAAAAAATCGATTTCAAAATTCTAGACTAGAATACCCCCAAGTAGATTTGTTATAGTAAAATCGGAATAACAACGGCATGTAAACATTGAACGGCGTATTAGAAATGCAATAAACTCTCTCTCTCTCTCTTTTTCATCTTCTTTCATCTTTCCGAATTATCTTGCCTCGAGGCAATCGACATTACCACAAGACAAAGTGCGAAAACAAGAGCGAAAATTCACGTTGCGAATCAAGAAATTTTTTAATTTTCATCAAGTCATGTCGAGTCTGTTTGACGGCTAAATTTATTTTTCAAGAGTCTGGAGTGTGTCGTGTGGATCTTTTAAATTTACTTATTCAAAATGTGCAATGAATAAGTTTTGCAAATATCAGAATAACTAAATGAGTGGAAGAGTTTTTTTAAATAACTGCTTGATTGCCTTTGTGGATTTGAGTGGCCTTTGAGCCTTCGGAGAATGTTTTAATAGTCTTGAGAGACAGTGAGTGTCTTTGAATATCGTTCGGTGGATATTCCAGAGCGTTTGAGTACCTGAGTGCGTTTGAGCGTCTGAGTAATCCTTCAAACCGCCATAGTCCATTTTTAGAATTGAAGTTTTGGACCTGGATATAAATTCTTAAAACCTTATTTAATATGAAAATGAAAAAAAAATCGATTTCAAAATTCTAGACTAGAATACCCCCAAGTAGATTTGTTATAGTAAAATCGGAATAACAACGGCATGTAAACATTGAACGGCGTATCAGAAATGCAATAAACTCTCTCTCTCTCTCTCTTTTTCATCTTCTTCCATCTTTCCGAATTATCTTGCCTCGAGGCAATCGACATGACCACAAGACGAAGTGCGAAAAGAAACGCGAAAATTCACGTTGCGAATCAAGAAATTTTTTAATTTTCATCAAGTCATGTCGAGTCTGTTTGACGGCTAAATTTATTTTTCAAGAGTCTGGAGTGTGTCGTGTGAATCTTTTAATTTTAATTATTCAAAATGTGCAATGAATAAGTTTTGCAAATATCAGAATAACTAAATGAGTGGAAGAGTTTTTTTAAACAACTGCTTGATTGCCTTTGTGGATTTGAGTGGCCTTTGAGCCTTCGGAGAATGTTTTAATAGTCTTGAGAGACAGTGAGTGTCTTTGAATATCGTTCGGTGGATATTCCAGAGCGTTTGAGCCCCTGAGTGCGTTTGAGCGTCTGAGTAATCCCGTGGTAAAAAACTCCATTGATCGCCATTGGAAAATTGCCATTGAATTCCCCATTGGAAAATTCTCATTTCATTTCGAATGGGGAATTCAATGGGAAAAATCTCCTTAGGCAAATGAACATTCATCGCCATTGGTAAAGATGACAATGGCGAATGAATGCTTCTTCCATTTTGGCCAGAATTAAAAAAATTCTAGCTGTCGTTTTTTCAATAGCGATCAATAATTTTTTTTTAAATGAAAAATGGACATTGTTAACTATTGCTGGGCATTCGATCAGTTGCCATTCATTATTTAATGGGCATTATTGACGAATACTAATCATTAAATCAATCATACCCCCTCGTTATTCAATGAGCATCATTGCTGAATGCTGCGTATTCGATTTCAACCGGATATCGATTTTACTCCACATCTTTGGGCAAAATACTGTTCATTCGGTTCATCCGCATATATTCGTCCCACGATGGGCATCGTTATGTAATGCTAACTTTTCAATGGATATCCACACTGTGAAAAAAATATTATTGAGTCTACTGAATTGGCGTTCGCGAATTATTCAAACGAATTTTTCGGTGGTGTAAAAAAATTATCGTTGTCCCAACAATATTTTAGGCTGGTCTACTTATATTTTGGGATGGGTGGGACAGCCCAAAATATTATTGAGGTAATTAAAATTTTGTTAAGTCAACGAAAAATTCGTTTGTAAATCCGCGAACGATGATTTTTCAGTTTCAAAAATATTTTTTTCACAACGCAGTTGAGTCCTTAATGGTCTGCCCTGTACGCCATTGACAAATTACGAAATTTTAACGGGTCCCTATATTGATTGTCCAATGGGTTCGTATGAAGACCATTATAGTTGCCATTGGCTGCTCGATGGACTTCTTTACTATGGAATTTGAGCAAATTTTTCGGTATTGCATAGAATTATTGTGGCTTGGATCGCTTTTAGACCAAGGGGGACCTTTGTGAGTGCACGTGAGTGTCGCGGATCGCCTTCAGTGAGTGTGCTTTATTATTAACTATAGCTGTGTCCGCGACTTTATTCGCGTGCCTGAAGTTCAATTCTGGAGATACGATTTTTTGACTATCTTCCAGGAATTCTTTCATTTCCCGGGATAAAAAGTGTCCTAAATGTTGAGCCAGGATATAAACCAAGTTTCATCAAAATCCGTCCATCAATAGTTTCCGCTTGATGCGTGCACAGACAGACAGACAAAAATTGCAAAAATGGTATTTTTTTTCTTCCACTGGTTCCCCAAACATATTTTTTCTTAATTAAATTCAATGTACAAACATCGACCCCTCTATAGTTTTATTATATGTATTGACTATGAATACCTGATTTGCTGCACGTTTGATTGCCTTTAATTGCGATCATGAGCAAATTCCTTTTGGTTGCCATTTTGTTTATCATGTTTACGATCGGTCGCTTTAGTTTCTTCGAGTGGCTGTTTTAGTGCCTGTGAGTGTCCAGTGAGGGTCTTTTTGAGCATTTTCATATTTATTATGAGTTGTTTTTTTTTTGAGTGCCATACGACCTTGCTTCATTCTTTGGTTCTCTAATGCACAGCGGAAATATTGATAAAATATTTCCGTCGGTATAAAGTGACTTTGAAGAGAACTGAAGAGATTCGGTGCGCGAACTCACGGCGGGTCCTGTACACGTGTTGACCTTTCGAGGTTTCGCCTATAAATATGCCCACAGGCAAGTGTGTATGTACTAGCGGACCTTTGGCCGCGAGGCACGAGTTAAACGTCATATCAACTATCTGCGTGATACGGTAAGACGAAAAGAGAGAGAAAGAGAGGGAAACTGACTCAGCACATACACAATCACAAAACTTGGTGCTTACACCGGGCTCGCGAGCGTGCTCTCTTGTGCTCGCGTATAGTAAAAGGCATTACAGCAGCGAGGAACGTCTCTCGAGGCGGTAACGGCAGACTTAACGGTATATATCCCTGCCATTCCAGAGCCCAATATTTAGTCTTTTAACTCGGTTCAAAGTACATACCCAAATACTTCGCGTGATGTATTTTTTCCCTTTGAAATATATACTCACGAAATAATATTTTGTTTAATTGCATTGTATTTTGTTTAAAATAATTTGTATCGCATTTAACGTTTTTTGAAAGTGCCGGGGGCATTTCATCGCTCAAGTAGTCAAAGAGTGCACTTTTTATTCGTAATTTTTTTATTTTGTTCTTATACTATTATAATTATAATTATTATTATTATTGTTGTTGCTATATTCCATTATAGAGCACAATATTTAGTCTTTTAACTCGGTTCAAAGTACATACCCAAATACTTCGCGTGATGTATTTTTTCCCTTTGACATATATACTCACGAAATAATATTTTGTTTAATTGCATTGTATTTTGTTTAAAATAATTTGTATCGCATTTAACGTTTTTTGAAAGTGCCGGGGGCATTTCATCGCTCAAGTAGTCAAAGAGTGCACTTTTTATTCGTAATTTTTTTATTTTGTTCTTATACTATTATAATTATAATTATTATTATTATTGTTGTTGCTATATTCCATTATAGAGCACAATATTTAGTCTTTTAACTCGGTTCAAAGTACATACCCAAATACTTCGCGTGATGTATTTTTTCCCTTTGACATATATACTCACGAAATAATATTTTGTTTAATTGCATTGTATTTTGTTTAAAATAATTTGTATCACATTTAACATTTTTCGAAAGTGCCGGGGGCATTTCATCGCTCAAGTAGTCAAAGAGTGCACTTTTTATTCGTAATTTTTTTATTTTGTTCTTATACTATTATAATTATAATTATTATTATTATTGTTGTTGTTGCTATATTCCATTATAGAGCACAATATTTAGTCTTTTAACTCGGTTCAAAGTACATACCCAAATACTTCGCGTGATGTATTTTTTCCCTTTGACATATATACTCACGAAATAATATTTTGTTTAATTGCATTGTATTTTGTTTAAAATAATTTGTATCACATTTAACATTTTTCGAAAGTGCCGGGGGCATTTCATCGCTCAAATAGTCAAAGAGTGCACTTTTTATTCGTAATTTTTTTATTTTGTTCTTATACTATTATAATTATAATAATAATTATTATTATTGTTGTTGCTATATTCCATTATAGAGCACAATATTTAGTCTTTTAACTCGGTTCAAAGTACATACCCAAATACTTCGCGTGATGTATTTTTTCCCTTTGACATATATACTCACGAAATAATATTTTGTTTAATTGCATTGTATTTTGTTTAAAATAATTTGTATCACATTTAACATTTTTCGAAAGTGCCGGGGGCATTTCATCGCTCAAGTAGTCAAAGAGTGCACTTTTTATTCGTAATTTTTTTATTTTGTTCTTATACTATTATAATTATAATAATTATTATTATTATTGTTGTTGCTATATTCCATTATAGAGCACAATATTTAGTCTTTTAACTCGGTTCAAAGTACATACCCAAATACTTCGCGTGATGTATTTTTTCCCTTTGACATATATACTCACGAAATAATATTTTGTTTAATTGCATTGTATTTTGTTTAAAATAATTTGTATCGCATTTAACGTTTTTCGAAAGTGCCGGGGGCATTTCATCGCTCAAGTAGTCAAAGAGTGCACTTTTTATTCGTATTTTTTTTATTTTGTTCTTATACTATTATAATTATAATTATTATTATTATTGTTGTTGCTATATTCCATTCCAGAGCCCAATATTTAGTCTTTTAACTCGGTTCAAAGTACATACCCAAATACTTCGCGTGATGTATTTTTTCCCTTTGAAATATATACTCACGAAATAATATTTTGTTTAATTGCATTGTATTTTGTTTAAAATAATTTGTATCGCATTTAACGTTTTTTGAAAGTGCCGGGGGCATTTCATCGCTCAAGTAGTCAAAGAGTGCACTTTTTATTCGTAATTTTTTTATTTTGTTCTTATACTATTATAATTATAATTATTATTATTATTGTTGTTGCTATATTCCATTATAGAGCACAATATTTAGTCTTTTAACTCGGTTCAAAATACATACCCAAATACTTCGCGTGATGTATTTTTTCCCTTCGAAATATATACTCACGAAATAATATTTTGTTTAATTGCATTGTATTTTGTTTAAAATAATTTGTATCGCATTTAACGTTTTTCGAAAGTGCCGGGGGCATTTCATCGCTCAAGTAGTCAAAGAGTGCACTTTTTATTCGTATTTTTTTTATTTTGTTCTTATACTATTATAATTATAATTATAATTATTATTGTTGTTGCTATATTCCATTATAGAGCACAATATTTAGTCTTTTAACTCGGTTCAAAGTACATACCCAAATACTTTTCGTGATATTGAAATTTACACTCACGAAGTATTTACAAAATTATTTGTCTTTATTTATTTAGAAAAAAAATTACAGTGACCTCATTTTTATTCAATAAAAATAATGATTACTTACTATAATTTTTTTCATGCATAGAATTATAAACATGTTTCATATATTATGTACATGTGCATGCAATAGTTCGCTGATATGTTAGCCAACGATTTTTAGAAGTTTTTTTTAATTAAAAAAAATTATTTCTACGCGTCAACTTTCTATGCACAGAGTGGCTACTTCGTTTGTACGTAAGAACGGCGAATGCTGTGCGATTTCGTGACACTTTCACGGCTAATGCGGTTAGGCGAAAGTAGAATGACGAAACTGCTGCTGGTTTTTTTTTTTTTTTTTTTTTTTTACTGCTTATGGATACGGATTTTACCGGATGTGTCATCGGGGAATTCCGCTGTCAGTTTTATATGTAATTTGTTTTTTGTACCATTTGAGATTGATAATTTTTTATTTTTTTATGTACCACCAAATGTGTATTTAAGGAGGGAGGCATCTGCGGGTCATGCTAGTCAACCGACGCATTATTATAAACTTTTTCTCAAGCGATAATAATAAAAATGAAATTTACATTGCATATTGCTCTACATTATTCATTTTGCCACTGTGTATGATTCTAACAATATGTGCAGTTTATTTATATTTTTATTTAACGAATTACGAGGTGCAAAGTTACTCCTTTGACTATAGTGCCAACTTAATTTATCGAGGAATTATGTATCCCAGCTGATATGGGGAATGTCAAGCAAAACGCGTGGCAACCTCGCACAAATTTGAGGTCGGCAGCACCAACGAATTCAGATAGGCGTCTGAATTCGTTGGCAGCACTGAGTCCCAACCAAACATGTCATATTTCCATAATAATAGTGCCAAAAAGTTATTAACAAAATGTAAAAAAAAATCGTTCGAAAAATAATCAGATAAACATATTTTTTTGTTTCAAATGACTTCGTTTATTGTTTGGAATCCATATGACTGGAAAATACTGGAACGTACTGGAAAATTCTTTCAAACATGTTTAAAATTCCCGCCGTGAACAAAATGTGCAGCGTTGCCACATATCGTTCACCTCTGCTATTAGTACGGCTGAAAATCACATGTCTCAGTTGTTCATAACAATACTTTTTACGTTATTTTCTGAGGTAACATACACTTATTTTTTTTTAATAACATTCAGCAGAGTTTAATCTACCAATTTAAATTATGTTTTTGATCTTATCTTATATTTGACCGTTTACATTTGGCCAAAGTTGCGCATGTCGCCCACGTTTGCCATAAGAAACCATGTTAAAAAAATTTATTTTAACTTCAAATATCTTCGGTGATAGACGGTGAAAGTTGTTCTGATTTTTCTAGCTGCTTCAGAATGTCTCGACCCCTAATACATATTAATTTAATGATTTTGTCTTATAAATCGATACTCGCTGATGCCTCGTTAATAGTATATTGTGCATCGATTGAGAGAAGTCGGTGATTCCAAACGAGTGTGAAGTTTGCCACGCGATCACCGCGAGCGCGGCTATCACACGAGTTTTCAATCGCCGTCTCTCACGACGTCACGAGGTGCACACGATACTTTTTCCAATTACTATTATATGGCGGGAATGCGGGGTTGGAGTGAGTTGAGAGAGAGGATCCAGGGGTAGAACCATAGACGGGTAGAGCCCTCTGCGGGGCTTAAGGCGAGGGGTAAGGTCAACATAACCTCAAAAAACTGTTGACACATTTATCTCGAAAATAACTTGATGGAATCAAAAACGAATAGTGGGGGCGTTTGCGAAATTAATAGATGCAGACGGCTCAATTATTATTTTCTGCTCTATCTCTTTCACAATCGTTGGTTCCGAAAGGCGGGCGGGAGGGGTTTTTGCCTCGCTGTAAGGGATGAATACCCCCGCTAACGGGGTCCAGGGGCAGAGCCCCTGGTGGGAGTGAAGGGGCCGGAGCCTCCCGATGGGGAAAAAACTAACTTATTTATAAGAGCTAATATCGATGTTGTGATTTAGATTCATTGTAGCATGTAGCGCAGCATGGAATATTACCCTAAAGGGATGATGGCCTCCAGATTTGTGATCTTTCACTGAAATAAGCGAGAAATACATTTTCTGATAAAAAAATTGTTTAAGGAGTTATAGATTTTGTTAGAAAATCTACTTCATCGTTGTTGCTCTTCATTTTCCGTATTTATATTTTTTATCAGTTGAATTTAAATTTTTTGAACGACGCAGTACAATACGATAGGCGTAACTTACAAATGTAGGTTATGGTTTTACGAACGTAGTTGAAAGAGTTCAGGTTCGATGGCGTTAGTGTCGATTACCGCTTTTCTCACATAAAAAACTCTTCTCCCATTTACTTTTCCCACTAGTGGAGAAAATTGAATTTTCCCCACGGACACGTCATCGATTGACAAGTTATCCAATTTTTCGTTCCTCAACGAGCCTTCGAGGTCGCATTTTCCGCGCGGGTATTGGAAAAAAAAATATTATATTACATAATTTTTTGAAGTATTCGAAATTTTTTACTCTTCGAAAAATTTGAATTCTTTTCAATTTTCAGTTTTGATCATATAAGGTGTACGTGATGTCCACGATACGAAAAAAATACAGGGGAAATTCAATAGTTGAATGCAATAGGAAACCCCACCACCATTTTTTTAACTCGATCTTACATTTTCAAATGCTCAAAAGTGTGTGTCCATTTCTTGACAATTATTTTGATAATTCGGTATAAATTCACCATTATTGCAAAAACGGCTCAAACATGAAATATAACCGGAGAACATATTTTTCATTATCGCTGAATTAATTTTCCTCGTCAGCCTTTCTCTCGTAATTCGTTGGAATTTGAGAGTTGCAAAATTTCAGATATCCGGATAAATGATGCGTGTCCTGCGTGTGAACTTTGTGCGTTTCTCTGCCTCTGTGTGACCCACCCAATGCTTCTGCATGGCGGCGTGCGAGATATTATCATGATATAGAGAAATATGTGCATAATGACTAGATATTTTAAATGAAATCATTAATCCAAATGTGCTACAGGCTGGAGTTTGCGCGGGTGCGAGACAGATAGCGCTATTGTCAGTCATACAAGAGCGAAAGAGGAACCTCTGTAGCACATGTCTTAAAAAACAAACAAAAATATGCCGAATAAAAAAAACTGAAATATTTAATTTCAAATAAATTATCATTATTTTACACATTTTACATAACTCAAGAAAAAATACCACGAACTAACTTTCTACGCCCAAACATTCGTTGTCAATTGCATACACGTAAGAACGACTCGATGGCTGCGATTTCGTGACACTTTTACGACTAAAGCGAAAGTAACAGTGACGAATTTGGTGTTTTGTATTTTCCCTTGACACATCCCGTCGATGTGCGTGGAGTTTTCAACGAATGTGTCATCAGGGAATTTCCTGGATGTTTTAAAAAAATATTATTACGATATTTTCGATTACGTTCGTTCGGCAGGAACTTGAAACGAGTGAAATTCAGCGCAGCATCGACAAAATTGAAACCAGCATCAATTTTTCGTTCTCTCTGCGTCAAATGAGATAATTGAGAAAAAAGGCGATAGAAAAAATAAAATAATAACTTGAAAATTAATGTTGATGGGGGCAAAAAGTGCCATGTTGCCTAGTAGCCTGTAGTCGGAATGTTTATGACGATGTGAACTCGTAAAAATATTTTTTTTCTTTTCCGTTCCATTGAAAGGTAAGTGAGGTTATGACCACTTAAAAATTGCACGTTCCTACTTTAGGATGTTCTTGAAAGGCTCGAAAATTTGTTTTTTTTCCTTCCACAACCCTTTCTACTCGGAAATGTCCCGCTAATTACACTCGGAGTTTTGATCGAAAACTCAAAAAGAACGTGTGAAAAAAAAAACATACAATTTTATCGTTTTTTTTCCCCAAAAATTATCCTGCTATTTTGTATTTATCAATGAATTACGGTACCGAGGACGTCAGAGAACCCGCAGCACAAGTAAATAGAACGATTTCGCGTTTTGTTCGATGCTGTTGCTGGAACTCGCAGAGCAATTTCTAATATTTTATAAACGCAGGCGTTGAGATCAGAAAAAGAGATAACGACTGGTGTGTGTATATATATATATATGTATACACACACAACACTTCGTGACCACTCATAAATATCTGAAAGCAAGACGGTTTTTCGAGCACAACGCGAAGTCAGCAGCACACTTCTATCTTCTACAATTCATTTTTATTTATTTATCAAACGATATAATTTTATTACGTACTCATAATCATCCTATTTTCATAGAAAATGTATGTATATATACATATATATTTTTTTAAATATGTATACATATATGTCGAATTAACGAGGTCGTAAAATTCTTTACGCGAAAAAATTGATCACTTCCTGTTGCAATTATGTATTCGCGAGATGCCGTTTTTTGTTTTTAACGGTTGGTTGCAATTTGCTAATGTTACAATATGGAATTTCGTAAAATGTGTGCCACAGTCCATGCAGTTTCTGAGGAATTTTCCCACACGACAAAAATATGCGTGAGAAAAATATGTCCCAAACTAAGAAAATATATACAGGGAATTCCAAGTCAACTCGACTAACGTGTAACCTTCTCAGGTCAAGCGGATCGGAAATTTTTAGCACAAACTTGAGTCGAAATTTAGATCTACGAGCAAAGTGAATCTAATTAAAAATTTAAGTTTGAACTTAAGATAAAAGCTTGTGTTCTTCCAATTTAGAGCTTAGATTGAGTCTACTATTTGTCACATTATTCACCCTAGTGAGCAGATAGGAGTACATTTTTTAAAGACTTTTTATGCTTCGCATTTCCAGTTTTGAATGATTTTTGAAACTTTCAGTGCGGATAAATCTGTATAATTTATATCCTTCGTAAATTGTAAATCGTATCGGAAAAAATTCGGTGCCTAAAGTGTATTTTCAGGTAGAGGTTTACTAGAAAAAAAAAATGTTCTTAGTAAAATATACATATATGTATTTTTTTCAATTTTTCCAGTATAATTAAATTTACACAACTGTTTTGGCACTTCCATATTAGTTGCATATATTCTAATTTTACTTCGTCATTTTCTCTGTTTGCCTAATCTTTGAATATTTACTAATCGTTCCGATGTTTTCTTTTTCAACAGGTGCAACTAACAATCATATATGTATAAGCAATTTTGGGGCACATGTGCAGACATTCAGACCCTAATCAATCGTGAAAGGTTATAGGCAACGGGCTATAACGTTGAAATTTCGATTATATGCGGGCTGGCGCGGTGAAGTAACGTAAAAGAACGATAGAGACAGAGAGAGAGAAGAAAAAAATGTATTATTGTAGGTAGAAAGGCTGATTCACTCGTTTTTTTTTTTACGACGTGAATAAAATATGCTCGTCACGTGAAACTCTCCAAGAGATCTCTTTGAATTTTTTTCTTTCTAATAACTCATGGTTTCCCCGTAATTTTGTGCCACACTTTTTATCTTCATAGTTACAAAAAAAAACACTCGTGTAAATTCGAGATTTTTGGTTAGAGCAAAAATGATTTTTTAGATTAGGAAAATTGTCACAAAGCCGGACATTAGACAAATTAATTAAACTTCAAATTAATTTTGAATTAATTAGGCACACGATTTATTACTAATTTATTATTAGTCAATTTTTTCATCTAAATAAATTATTAATC
Source organism: Dyspetes luteomarginatus (assembly GCA_963669185.1). Taxonomy (NCBI): domain Eukaryota; kingdom Metazoa; phylum Arthropoda; class Insecta; order Hymenoptera; family Ichneumonidae; genus Dyspetes; species Dyspetes luteomarginatus. The sequence goes on from OY769906.1 coordinate 15,738,625, forward strand.
GTTTCAAACAAATTTAGTCAAATTAGAAACGTTTTTTTATAATTCCTCTATAACCGAAAGTTAAATAATATTTTTGTGAAATGTTCGTCAAAATATTTCCAAAATCAATAATATATCTTATGAATAAAAGTTTTATTTTAATTTTATGCATATCATCCAGTATTTACGATATGGACATTCAATCTATCGAAGACCACGTCAATTGAATAATCATTATTAATAACCTATGATTAAAAAAAAATAATTAAAAATAAAAATTCATTGCGAAATTACTATTTAACTAAATCTGGTGACAAAATCAGTGGAAAAAATATTTCGCGCAAATAATATACTTTTTCCCTATTTTCCTAGATATTTTTTCCACAATTTCCTACTGATCTGCCGAGACACAATATCGAGCGGATTGTTAAAAAAAAAATAAACAAAAAGTACAAATTGCTTTCTCCCTGCTGCCAGCAGACGAAGTTACACGCTCGATCCTGGCAACCGCAAAGCGTGTGCTACATTTTCATTAGAAAAAAAAAAACTTTAGACACGAATTTTTTCATTTCCGTCTCATCTGCTCTCTCCCTCTCTTTCTCATTCTCTTTCTCTCTCTTTCTTCCCCCTCTCTCACTCGAAAATAACGTCACTCTCGTTCTCATGGTCTCTTTTGGCAACATGTAGAATCACGTGGAGCATGTAGAAAATTTTGCGCGTCACAGCCCTCTGGTGGTCATTGACGTGAATCACAACTCTTCGTTTGGCAACGCCTCGGCTTTCGAATTACTATATGCTGATCATTTCTTCGAGAGATCCGTGTAGAAAGTGATATTTTTCATTTAACGAAGCACATAAGGCCGTCATACTCGCAAATAAAACCGGATATGTACTCGTATTTACACAAAACACGGTAGTTCACCATTTAAATATATGTATATTTTTCATGCTATAAATATTTTATATATTTATGATGATACAGTAATCATAATAAAAATAATAATAATAACAAATCAAAGCTAGATAAATAATAATATTATTTTAAATGTTTATATATATATATATATAAACATATATAGTCGTCGCGATTCACGCGCCCCCATACATCAGCTTTTGGTAATATATTTTGATTATGGGAATAGTTTGTTTTATGATCATTCGTTCCTTCCACGTTCATCATTTGAAGCAAACTACTCTCTTCTTTTGCCTGTCACGGAGCGCCATAGTCGATCCGAAATTCTAGACACCTCAGAATCCTGCGTTGCTCCGCCATTCTAGCTCTGAACTGGTGGACTGTAGTCACTCCGGGAACCTATCCACTCCTGGACTCTAATAATTTTGATGACCTAGCTAATCCGAGATCGTAGCTCCTTCAGGACCACTGATTTGGGACCCTAGTTACTCCGGCACCGTAGCCAATTCCGTACTCTAATCACTCCGGGTCTCTAGCCAGTCCGGGACGTTAGCCACTCCGGGTCTTTAGCCAATTCGGGGGCTGTGGTGACGCCGGGGCCATAGCCAATTAACTGCAGTCACTCCAGGCTTCTAGTCAATTGGGGATTGTGATTACTCCGGGACTCTAGCCAATTGGGGGCTGTGAACACGCCGGGATAATAGCCAGTTCGAGATGCTAGTTGGGGTCTCTCCGGGACCCTAGCCAATTCGGGGCTGTTGTCACTCCGGGGCTGTAGCCACTTTAGGATTCTAGCTGCTCCAGGACTTTAGACTTTACGTACACCTGGACGCTAGCCATTCCGAACTTAAGTCGCTCTGGAATTCTTGTTATTCAAGAATTTCAGTCACTCCTCAGCTGCATTCACAAACCCTACTAGGATCGATACCAGGATATAATCATTTTTCTGTCCAATATGTGCAATCAAACACGGACAATACGATACCCGAGTAACTCGAGTAAAGTTGGTGAACGCACAGCTCTGATCTGTTGGTATTGAGAGCAATGCAAACTTGTCTTCAATAGCGTTTGGACTACGGTCTATAAATTTATACATATTTTTTCATCGTAGGTTATGAAAATTAAAAAAACTTTTATTCTTCATAATTTTCCAATACGATGCACCGCATTGTTAGGATATACCTATTTAATGAAAAAATGACCAAATCTGTGTACTTCAACGAATAAAGCATTATCGTAATACTCGGTAAAACTATTTGTACTTAGATTCCCTAATATGCAAAAAAAAAATTAAGCTATAGTCATTTTTTGGATGGCTGACTTAACGTAGAATGGCTCATATGTATATTTTATTAGAAATATATAAATGGCAGCTATCTCATCCGTAAATAAAAACATTTTCATCTTTCACGAATCTAGTTCACATTGTACTTTCTTTTGTTCTATTTTGAAAACCACAAGTACAGAAATCTGGTTCCTTTAATTAGAACGGAAATATAGAGAGCAAGAAGTTGAAAAATTCATTTAAAATATCGTAGAAATTTGATGGAATCAGGACACGTATGCCTTTCGCGTCAGGCGCAAAATCGAAGGCTGACCACGATAAGCGTTATCGCGTGTGTGCGCTGAATACCGATGCATCAAAAATTCTATGTTTATACATATAAACGATCGAAATAAAAAAATACTTTCACTTGAAATGAAAAATCATAATAATTAATATAATTTTTTAAGTATCAAAAACACGTTAAAATTTGTTTGAAAAATGAAATAAAATTTTCTTAAAATTGCGCAATCACTCAATCCCAATAAAATCGCTAAATCAGCGTAAAAATTATAATTAACCCTTTCCATGCCATGTGAAAAACGGCACCTGATCCTGCATATACAAACAAGAGTTGGACGACTTTTTCGAAATCTCCATGTATACATATAAACGATCGAAATAAAAAAATATTTTCACTTGAAATGAAAAATCATAATAATTAATATAATTTTTTAAGTACCAAAAACACGTTAAAGTTTGTTTGAAAAATAAAATAAAATTTTCTTAAAATTGCGCAATCACTCAATCCCAATAAAATCGCTAAATCAACGTAAAAATTATAATTAACCCTTTCCATGCCATGTGAAAAACGGTACCTGATCCTGCATATACAAACATGAGTTGGACGACTTTTTCGAAATCTCCATGTATACATATAAACGATCGAAATAAAAAAATATTTTCACTTGAAATGAAAAATCATAATAATTAATATAATTTTTTACGTTCCAAAAACACGTTAAAATTTGTTTGAAAAATGAAATAAAAATTTCTTAAAATTGCGCAATCACTCAATCCCAATAAAATCGCTAAATCAACGTAAAAATTATAATTAACCCTTTCCATGCCATGTGAAAAACGGTACCTGATCCTGCATATACAAACATGAGTTGGACGACTTTTTCTCCTATTCAAAGTGGTCCTAAAAATCTCTAAAAAATTGTGAATATACTTTGAACTTTGTAGAATAAATGTCTTTACTCCATTTTGGAGAAAAAATAAGTTTAGTATCGTTTAATTATTGAAGAATAATCGATAATTCCGGAGATAAATTGAATCGACCCCGGGGACACGAAAGACCCATGTTGGTACTGAAAGGGTTAAAAAAAAGTAAAAGAAAAATTACTCACTCAAGGTCCCAACGAGTCCCAGCAAGAAGGCCCGAAGTATATTTTTCGAAGCCATTTGTTAAATTTCAATCAAATTGAAATTTAAAATAAACTCACTCTTCGAACCAATTTTTTTTTTTAACCACTTTTCACTTCACACTTGCGGTTAATCGTTTCACTGTTAAATTCCCAATAAAAAAAATCCAAGAATCATTTAAGCACTTAAAAAAAATTTGACTTTTTTCTTTATAAAAATAATAATAACAATTAAATCACGTCGATTCTAGCCGACAGCGGCCATTTTGGTGTCCGGCTATGTTAGTAGGACCCAATAACGTCAATCGCGGCAAAACCAGCGAGGGCAGACGCCACTGCGAGAAATCTTGCCGGCTACCGACGAAGCGGTCGCCATTTTTTTTAACAATTTTTTTTTTTTTTTTTTAATACGTTTCTCTCTTCCTCTCCTGGCTTTTGCCTTTCAGCAGGGGTCTCACGTCCCACTCGTCGCTTCTCCCCACTCTCCTCGACTCACGGGGCCTTACTATATATATATATATATATATATATATCCACTCTTTTCTCTCTCTTTCCTCTCTCCAGGCTCTTGGATCGGATGACCCACTTATTGAGTCGACTGTAGACGATTTTTCGGCAGCAGTGGTCACGAAACTTCGTGCTCTGTTTTTTTTTTCTGTCTCTTTTTTCCTTCTCCTTATGCCCGATTAACCGCAAGAATTCGATTACTTTGATGCTCCGAATATTCGACGATGGTAAACGACATTGATGATCCTTCCATTATTACGAATCTGTGAAAATTACAAGCCCAAAGATTAAAAAAAAAAAATTACTCACCGGAAGTTGACTGAATCTCTCCTATTTTAGTATCAAGATTAGAGAAGTTTCAGAGTTAATTTTGACCTTTAATCGACCACTTTTTTCCCTCACCAATTCTTTACGGGTAAAAAAACCTTAAAATAAAGAATTTCTAGGGTATAGAAGAAAATTAGACATTTTTTTCTCAATTCTTCTGTTCATTTTTACATTATTTAAACTGAGCATTATTTAATTTATAAAATACAACAAACAAACAAAAAACATTCATATTAAAATGAGCTTAAAATTAAACGTACCTTAAATAAATGTTAATCCAGACACACGTATCGTTTTCAATCACTTTATTATCTTTTTTTTCACCATATTCCACAATTTGTAATTATTTAAAAAATGAATAGTCTTTTTATTAATTATATTTTAACGATTGTTAATTATTGAAAGTAAAAAAAAAAACAAAAGAAAACAAATCACGGAATCTCGAACTTCGCGTGGCGGTCGTTCACTTCGGACTGGTGGCCGATGCCGAGGACGGTCCCATACACACACACACACACACACACACGACATGGACAGATAGAGAGACATGAACACACGCAGCTTCTCCCACCTCTGATCGTGAGTTTCACCTCTCAGGTTCTCCAGACTGTAGACTGCATATATATAGATATAGACATATTTACAGGGATATATGGGTATACATGGGGCATCCCAGATCAAATTGATGAGTTTGTGATGGTCGTAAGAAATTAGAAAAAAAAAAATCCTATTATGTTAAAGAGTAACACAAAAAAAGGTCCAGGCAAATTTTCAGATTAAAAAAAAAAAAATCCTCGTGATTGTTATCAACGAATTTTCTAATTTACACCTGTGACTCTGGTTGATTTTGTTCGAAAAATTTCACAGTGAATTATTATAATTAAAAATAATTATGAAAATATTTTTTTTTCTCAATCTCTCTTCCTAATTTTTCCTCGTTCACGAAACTCCTCGATGAGATCTTTTTATAATTTACTTGGATTTCACACAGAGCCTTGTACACATTTTTTTTCATTTTCAGGGTTACTCACTCAATCACGAAAATTTGTAGGAATTTTTTGAAAATTCAAAATTTTACATTATTTCAACTCTTTCGTTAATCTTCACCCAATTTAATGCCTAAACGTCGTTCAATGTTGACCCCTTTGTGCTCCAAAATTCAGCACGATGGGACAAAACTTGCTCGAGCCAAAAGTGTTTAGAGGCGTTTTTCGAAAAATTTCAAAAAATTGAAAATCCCATAAAATTTTAAATTTGAAAAATTCGCAATTTTTTTTTTAATGCCGGTTTCCGTTTTTGTGGAAAATTTTGAAAAAAATTTCGACGAGAAGAAAGTTTCCTCTATGAGGCAGGAAAGAATGGAAGAAAATTTTTGACAATTTGAAAAATGTTGCAATTTACTACTTGAATACGAAATTGAGAACATTTTTTATTTATTTTTTTAACAAAACATGGACAGTAAAATTTTGAGAGTATTCGATAAAACTGCTAATCTTGTTACACATTTAATTGATAACGATTTTTTTTTTTTTTTTTTTTTCAAGTTCCCACATTGATGTGATTTTTTTTTGGTCTGGAACGTCCCATATATAGGTGTTGTATAGTGACTACTATGGCTCCCTCCAACTGAGACGACTAGCCCTGTCTCACCAACTGTTATTCTACCTGTACGATGCAAGATATGTACTCTAAACACTATAATATGCTCCAGGACTTTAGGTATCGCTCGTCGCATACCTCGAACAAATGAAAACATGGAAAATCATGCACATGTGAATTTTGTTTATCCCTCTTGGTGGGCCGGTTGTACGAACTCTTAGGCAAAATAATTCGGCGGATATCGTATACCAAAATTACGAGATATTCGGCAGGGAAACTTTACCTACAGGTGGAAAAACCGGCCTTAAATTATAAATTGGGCCTCTTGGGTAATAAAAAAAAATGTTACATTAGACCTTCGTCTTTGGAAACTTATGATTAGTCAATAATTTTGAAAAATTTTCTATTCAATTTTTTGTTTCACTTCACGTATTTTCCAATATTTCCGAATTACGATATTTTTTTAATATTTTATTTTTTTAATTTTCAAGATATTACATTTATTAACTCGTCAAATGTTCAAGTTTTTTTTTTTTTTTTCATTTTTCACGCACAAGAATATTTGTTTTATTGTACAATTGAAACAAGGACGATTTAATAGCGTTATATTTTAATTAAAAACGCTGTGTTTTATGAATGGATGTTACAAATTAGCATATGCCAAAGTCCTATTAATGCTCAAAATATATGGCTGTAGGAAAACGTTATCCATGCACTGTGGAGCGTGGAATGTACGCGTGGGTCGGTGGCCTCCTGCTTGCAACGAGAAATCTCGTAAAAATCCGTCGAACCTTTTTTTTTTTTAATAAAAATAATAATCTACATTTATTGGGGAAAAAACATTTAATTTCTTGGCTGTTCGAAAAATGTATTCGAGTTAATTTTGAAATTATTTTGTACAATATTTTTCAGTGTTAGTTATCTTTGGTCCAAATATTGAGATTTTTGATTTTTTTATTATTTTTTTAAGTCTTTATGTGTTTATTTATAAAAAAGTTTGAAGAAATTTGCTTTAATAATTTGAACGATTAAATAATTTAAAAAAAATTCCATCCCAGTTTTCCGAGGTATTTGAGGGGAGAAATTACAGAGAGGTGCAAATGAGAAGAGGGTGGTTAGGTAGTCAGGTAAGAGCGGCATTTTTCTACGCTCGGTCCATTAGCAAGACCGCAAAGAAGCCGCGAAGGTTATCCGAAAGATCCGCCTGTGTTGCGGGAACGAGAGGCAAGCGCAGGAATGCATTCCAGACAGGATTAAGGACGAGGGGGATTTTTCTCGCTTCGTGAATATTGCTAGAAAACACATCCCGAGCAAAGATTCATAAAACCTAAAAAGAAGAAGAATAATTTTAAACGTAAAATTTAAAATGTCTACTTTTTTATGGTGTTGAAATATTTAAATATTTGCTATATAAAAAGAGACAGTGTCAACAAAATAAAAGATGGAATCGTAAAATTTTAATGAAATATTTATAATTAATAATAATTTAATATAGTATAAGTATAATAATATTATTAGTATAATATAGCGCGAGTTTCGGCTGCCCCCAAACACTTGACTCTACAAACTGTTGGATAATGTAGTATAGACACTTTGAGAAATAACCCTAATTTTTATCCGATTTTTTGATAGCCCGGAACAGTTTGAAAAATTGGACAAGCCCTCAACGTGAAATTTATAAACTATGAAGTGTTCACACAGAATATTAAAAATAATGTCAATAATTAGTCTCATCGAAAATGAAATTAGAAAAAAAATTCATTGTTTCGTTCAAGGAATAATATCGATATTCCTTTTCGATATAGTCGGTCGTTGTGTTAAAATTACTTATTTACAATTATTACCAACTGATGGTATTTTTTTTTTAAATTTATCATTCTCTGTTTATCCAAAAAGACTGAATATTTACATATTTCTTTGGATTGTCGTTTCTAATTATCGTAAAGAAAAAAATGATTCATAATTATAATTTACTGTTGGTAAAATCGAGCTGTACCCGCACAGTTTCTCAGAGGTCGATCTAATACCAGCCTCCGATTTCAAGGTATCTTCGATCGGTACAAATCTTTTTTCCTTCTCTCCCTATCCTACAGTCAATACCGTTCAATTTTCAATCGATGGCATTGAGTAAAAATATAAACTAAATAAAAGTTTCAATTTTAATATTAAATCTTCGGTTTATTTAAACAAATTTTTAATAAATTCAAAGAATTGTATCAATTTTTTTCCATCAATCTCCTGAAAAATAAAAATTCAGTATCATGGGCTCTACTTTGAAAAATGATGGAATAATAATAATAATAATAAAGCTTGGGTATCGATAAAGTGCCCTCTGTGAGAAATCTTCGGCAATCTTTGTTTCTGTAGAAAGCCCTGTAAATTGGCAGAAATTACGAGGGAGCAATGGGCAAGGTTCAATTTGCAGGTTTTATTCCTCCTTCATTTCAATTAGATAGATATTCGCTTCAATTTGATAATTGTTCAAATTTTCCAAGGAATTCGAGATTTCACAAGATGAAAAGCCCTTAGGTCAACCTTGAAGTGGATTTACTCGTTGTTGGACTCTTGTATATATCATGTTTATACATAAGCAATCTTCGGGTCGTCCTCTTATTTTTTTGCCCTTTAGCTCTCTCTTTCTCCCTCGATCTCTCCATTCGTTGCTCATCGCGATTGTGTACGCGTTGCTCGTCCATTTTTCATTACGCAAAAGCAAAACGGCTCAACAATGGATCGGAAACCTAAATTGGGCAGAAACCAGTCCGCCGTCTAGTTCGGCAAGGTCGAAGAGACGCATTTTTGAACCTCGCCGAGTTCCTTTACTCCCGCGAGTGTGTATACACATATCTATAGGTAACCCAACGCAACTCAACAGCCTGCTGCGTGTTTAGCAATATCACGATTCTCCTCCCTAGAGGTTTGCCCTTCCTCCACTTGAGTTCAGTCGGCTCTATTAAAAATTACATTACCAAATATTTGATCGATTATGAATTGACGCAATAACCGATTAATTTATTTGTGATTGATATTTAATCGATTTACTGATCCTTACTCAATTGACTTATCAATCAACAATCAAGTAATTTATCAATTGATACTTGATCATTTATTTACAATGATAATTCATCAATGTATCGATCGATAATTAATTGATTTATTGGTCGTTCAATTCATTCATTGTTCGATAATAGATCGATTATTGAATTACAAAAATGTAGAACTCCATATACTGGATTTTTTTCTTTGTAATGTGCTACATGTTCTCGGTGAGCCTCTATGATGTGCCACAGGCCGGAGTTTGCGCAGGTGAGAGAGAGATAGCGCGATTGGGGGTCATGGAGGAGCGAGAGAGACACACCGAGAACCTGTAACACCCTTAAGGTAATGTGCTACAACTCAGTCGGCAAAATTGATTTTGCGTAACCCATTGTGAGTGCGAGAGAGAAAGCTGCTTTTACTCCGATACCAACATTTTCCAAAAGATCAACCCGTTTAGGAAAATTTTGGTACGCAGTTTTTTTTATCGACAGAGGAGTAGCAGATCGCCTGAAGGTGATGTTGCTGCAGGTTCTCCGTGTATCTCTCTCGCTCCTCCATGAGCGCCGATCGTGCTATCTCTCTCGCACGTGTGCAAACTGCGGCCTGTAGCACATCACGTTAAGGCGATCGTCGTGGCTCCTATGAGGTAACAAATCTTTCTTACTTTCTTCGAGACGATTGCTATTTTGGACAAAAGGAATATCAGTTTTCGTATGCAGAATTAACAGTCGCACGAAATACAATGTTGCTTCTGTCCAAAAATATGAGACGTCTCGGGAATAGTGGGGAAAGCGATTAGTTACGATCCGTCGGTAGGTCAGCGTGTATGATTCGTTCGGAATGACTGTATCGTCTGATTCATATCCGTGTTCTTGTTAATTCTAATTCTCGAATGGAAAAAAATAATGATTCGTTTTTCCGGCTGGGCTACTGAGGGATCATGCTAATAACTAAACATGCCTCATCGAAGATATTCGTGCCTGCATGTCACGAGGCAATGGTGACTCAGAATTTTATACATTTCCTAAACACACAAGTCCCAGCGAGAAATAAAAGACAGATAGAGAGAGAGAGAGAGGAGGGAGATAAATAGAGATAGGGATTGATGCAGCTATCCCTCTAACACCCTCTATCTGGAGTAACACCTTTATCTTATAGCGATATAAAGTTACAGGAGCGGATTTTCAACAGATGAATTTCATTATGGATGACAAAATATAATATAATAATAATTTAAAATATCTGTATATAATAATAAGTGAAAACATTCAAGTATACATGCAATAATTCTGATAATTCTGAAAATTCGGATAATTCTCTAATTCGAATATTCCCCTTGCCTTTTCAATGTGAAAAGTTCGTATTTCATTCATCACGGCCTATTTGTATTTTCAAATATTCGAATTGTCCAGATCGACTCAACATGGAATGCCCATGCAAACAAACAGATATACAAAGGCGTCAGTAAATATAGGACTGTAGTATGGCTAAGGGCACCATGAGGGAATGACTTCGCTCCTGGTTCAGAAACAGAAAGAGTGAGAGAGAGAGGGAAACAATATCTCTCTCTTTCTATGTCTCTCCCTCCATAAGCCGTTTCATTCCGAACCCGTCTCGCGTGTGCATCGACCACCAACAAGAGAAGGAACTGCCGCTGCTGTTGCTGCTGCTGCTGCTGCTGCTGTGGGAAGCATTCCATTCATGTTTCGGGACTCGCTACGACGCACCAGTGTGCGACCGCAGCTCGTCCGAACAAGACCAAAGAGGACGAGAGAACAAGGATATTTTCTCAAGCCCGGAATAAACATAGCTTGGATTATTATAAATTCGTCTCGAATGCAATCAAAATAAAACCTTTTCAATATTATTCATAAAATATAAATATTTCTGCACACTCCATATATAAATCCATTCACTTTCGTTTTAAATCAAACAAATTAGCGTCGTGATAGAATCGATCAAACAAATCGTTTGAATGATGAAAAAAAAAAAATTTCAAACAGATTACATTGCATTCAAACATTTGAAACATAAAAAAACTTGAACAGATTAGCAGTGTGAGAGGGGCGGGGGCGAGGGTGAAAGAGAGGGAGAACTTTAGTGCACGTGAACGCGTGTGAACGTACTCTGGCGCTGTCTGACGACGAAGGGGCGACCCCCGTTGTGACTTGGTGGCAACTGCTCGTATTTTCATATATACATATAGATATAGTGCATTAACTCATCGCGTACGAGACGCGAGTACTAGAGGAGCTTCCGGTCGCGGTTCAGACTCGTGGGAGGCAACTACCTTTCCGGTAAGTCTATATGTATATAGAATTTATTTTTTATTTTTTATTTTCAAAATATAAATGATCAGCGCAAACTCTCAGCAATTGAATAATTTGGTCGGTTGTCACAATACGTATTAGGGATTTCAAATAAAATGCAAAGGGCAAATGCAGAAATGCAAACTTTTTAAAAGAAGTTACCGGTGTATTTATCCTTTCTGAACATGCCTGTACATATATATAAATATCTATGAAGAATCTTAAAAGCATGTATATGCTATGATTATAAATATCATGGTATAAAAGATATACCATAATATTGTGTTTATTAGTTAATAATATTATATTTCTTATTATTATCCTTTATAACAATAATGAATTCTACCAGCACAAAATAATATCGTTAATAATTGGTGAATAAATTTCTTTTTATTTTCATTCGCTCAAATTTGCTATTTTAATTATAAATCTATACATTTTTTTTGCAATAAAAATATAATTTTTGTATCGTATGAATTTTCTTATGCGATAATTGTTCTCTCAAATCTTTGTAATATTTATATGCAACTAGAGTCGCACCCTAAGAAAGAGAGAGAGAGAGAGATAGATAGATAGATGACTAAAAATGCACGCTTTGGAATTCCAGAGGAGTTTGAGTTATCGTCGGGTCCTTTTTCGAGAGTATTTTTTCCCACGCGATGAGAGGACCGTTGACAGAGTGAGAGGGTGAGGGAGATAGAGAAAGGGAGGATATGCCGCGGGTCCGAGACCCCGGCTGACCGACCAGTCTATATGGGCTCTCCTTCCAGGAAGGTGGTGTCGAGATAACTACGAGGAAACATTTCTTTATGTGTATGCGCGTAGGATGTTTACCTAAAATTTCCTCGTCTCTCGTTTTTACGTATATATATATATATTTGCCTCTTTCGTAAAACAGCGGGGAAAAACACGTTTTTGGGCTTTTTTTCATAGGAATTTTGTCATTTTCAAGAAAATTCTTCGTGATAACTTGATTAAAATGAAAAGCAACACAGCGAAAAAGGGTTGAAAAGAGAGATGAGGAAAAAATTGATTCACGAAAATTCTGTATTTGAAGTTTATTTTTTTATTTTTTGGGATTAATTTTAAAATAGTCAGAATATTCGTGATCAGCAAAAAACAATACATCGATATAAAATCAGATCATCGATAAGATATAAGAAAATAAATAGTTTATATTTTGTCGAAAAAACCGCTGGTCAACTAGAACTGTATTGTATAGGGTTTTCTAATAGAGATTTTTGAGTTTTGAAGAAATATGACGATTGACCAACAGAAAAAAGAGTATGCAAGAAAAACCTTAAAAAACTATTTTTTTTAAAGTAAGTTAACTTTTATGGTTTTTTTCGACATTTGGGAGTTTAGTTTATTTGTAATGGACGAGGAAAAATAGGCTGATGGAGGGTTCTATAAAAAAGTGTGTACACCGAGAAAAAAAAATTTAGTTGAATCAACTGCATTTTATTTAAATCTAGGCCTACTAAACTTTCAGTTGATTCGAAATAAATTATTTCGTTTAACTTGACTAAATCTTTTATTTGATTGATTGCGTTAGGTACTTAACCCCTTGACTGTGAGTGACACATGTACATATGGGCGGAAAAAAAATCGTGCTTATGCCTTATGACATATTATATCGCCACGCTGAAAAGGGGTTAAACAAGGTATTGGGGGCGTATCAAGTATATTCGTTTGGTTTAATCAAAAAGATAATTTATTTGGTATCAACTAAAGAAATTCAGATATACACGTTTAGTTGAATCAATTAAATTTTATTTTAATTTCGGCCTAAACTTTTAATTGCCTAAACTTTAATTTTAAATAACTTACATATTTAACTTAAGTAAATCTTGCCTTCGATTGATTGGTTTGGGTGTCTAAACAATGCAATTGAGGCGTATCACAAATATATTCGTTCGGTTAAATGAAACAAATAATTTATTTGGAATCAACTAAAAGAATTCAAATGAAATCCATTTATTGTCAGTTCATTTCAATCGAATCTTTTTTCTGGGTGTAGCGAAGCTCCATATCTCCGATCCACCATATTACCGATTTGTAATGGCGCGAGTCTTCAAATGATCGATTAAATATGGCAAAACTCACCAAATCACCGACTTGACTTGACAATAACGTTCTAATGTTTCACGCGCCCCGAAATTCCGTATGCATACAACCCTCGAGTCGATGCTCGGCCGAGTATTTTCTACACGCACAACCCGACGTGCCCGTCGTCCATCCGATTTTTTGACGCGAATCTCGTTACGTAAAAAACATTAAATAAATAAATAAAAAAGTTAAGGGAAATAAAAAAGTTAAGGGACATAAAAAAGTTAAGGGAAATAAAAAAGTTAAGGGAAATAAAAAAGTTAAGGGAAATAAAAAAGTTAAGGGAAATAAAAAAGTTAAGGGAAATAAAAAAGTTAAGGGAAATAAAAAAGTTAAGGGAAATAAAAAAGTTAAGGGAAATAAAAAAATTAAGGGAAATAAAAAAGTTAAAGGAAATGAAAAAGTTTCAGGATTATTTCATGCAAATATTCATCATAACATATCACAAAAAATATACATATGGGGCATTCCATGCCGAGCCTGACCCTAATTCTCTTGGATTCGATTCACGATTTTTTTTCTGATTGTAACAAGGCCGAAAATAACCATAATTAAAAACAAAATTTCTATCAACCCTTTTTCACTATTTTTTAAAAACAAGAGAAATAACATTTTTTTTTTAAATTTGAGAAAATTCTCGAAATCCGGTTTTTTTTATCGACAGTTTAGTTGATTTTAAAAATTAGTGTTTTGTTAGGTTTACAAAAACAATTTAAAAAAATAAGAATTGACGGGGAAAATTTAGATAAACTTGGGGGTAGCTTCAGATCCAGTACAATCATCGAAAAAATCATAAATCAAATTTGAGGGTGGTGAAGGGTCAGACAGAGAATGGAATTAGTTTGGAAAGCCCTATGTGTACATAGTTGAAAAAATTAGAAACGGACACGTAAAATTTACACACGCATACATACATATGTATATATATACAAACATGCAACCTTTTAAACTCCCAAGTTCGGTTGATTCTGTCCCTCCCCCCGTTCGCTGCTTATCGCTACCGGAAGTTGATAAACCACTTCATCGACGGCCTGACCAGAATTTGTTTTTTTTTCTCACTCTCACGTTCTCGAATCGAACGCGTGAAACTCGAGACTTTTTTCTTTCGAGTTGCAGTTGCACGTCCTGCATTTATAAATGATCTATCTCGTACCAAAATGAGACATACATATATATATATATATATGGGTCATTTCATACGAACCGAATTCACTTTCCGACTGACCCATTTTGTTTGTCTTAAAACTCGAGTATATTTCATTGCCCGAAAGGAAATACCACGACAATTTTAACCATTCTACTGCAATTTTTACCATAGTAAAAAAAAAGTTCATGGAATTAAACGGAAGCAAAGATTTTCCACTTTCAACGCCACCAACTCTCCAGTGTCATGGCAAGGTGTGCAAATATAAATAAATGTTTTTTCACTAACGAATTTTTTGTGGAAATTTTTTGTGGGTTTTTGCAATAAAATAATAACCGATAAAAAAAAAATTTTACCTTTTATTGCAAAAAAAAAAAAATAACGTTCCTTAAAAAAATTGTAATTCAATCTAGAAAAACATTTTTTTATCTGTCTGTTCATACCCGATAAGCCACTGTCGAAATTTCAAGTTGGATTCCGTGTTTGGAAGTGGAATTTTTAGTATATGATCAAAAATTTTCAAATTTTTTAAATATTGTGTTTTTATTTTCAATATTTTATAGTTTCGATCTGCAATTCGCATTCACGTGTTCCACTCATTCAAAATCGGACATTTTTTTTTCAATGGTGCGTTACGATTTCTTAAAAAAAAAAAAAATCTACAACACGCATCAGAATTTATAGGCCCAATTCGTAAGATTTTTCCTATTTTTCAAAAACTCAATTGCAAGTTTGAAAAATATGAATTACAATTTCAGTCTGTTTCCCCGTTGTTTGGGAAATTTTCTAAATATTGTGTTTTTATTTTCAATATTTTATAGTTTCGATGTGCAATTCGCATTCACGTGTTCCACTCATTCAAAATCGGACATTTTTTTTTCAATGGTGCGTTACGATTTCTTAAAAAAAAAAAAAAATCTACAACACGCATCAGAATTTATAGACCCAATTCGTAAGATTTTTCCTATTTTTCAAAAACTCAATTGCAAGTTTGAAAAATATGAATTACAATTTCAGTCTGTTTCTCCGTTGTTTGGGAAATTTTCTAAATATTGTGTTTTTATTTTCAATATTTTATAGTTTCGATGTGCAATTCGCATTCACGTGTTCCACTCATTCAAAATCGGACATTTTTTTTTCAATGGTGCGTTACGATTTCTTAAAAAAAAAAAAAAATCTACAACACGCATCAGAATTTATAGACCCAATTCGTAAGATTTTTCCTATTTTTCAAAAACTCAATTGCAAGTTTGAAAAATATGAATTACAATTTCAGTCTGTTTCTCATTTCGTCAAATGTAAAATATTGATCAGCAGTAAGCAGAGAGCGATAGGTCTGCGGTCGGTCGTGTGTGGCTCTGGCGGTCACCAAAGTGCAGCAGCATTGGAGACGGACAGTACTTGGTGCGGTGACCGCTTAACCGTGCGCTGATTCGCGCATCAAAGCTCTGAGTGGGAGGTCATTTTTCCAGAGCCTGGTGATTCCTTGTAGAAACACCAAAACTTTGCCTAAAGAGCCGAGACTGTATCGACACAGGTTTTCCGCAGTTTTCCTGTCCACATAGCGAATGCGGTGTGTTAGCTGCGGACCCACCGGAAGTTAGGTTAGGTTAGCGTAGTGTGCTGCAGGCTGGGAGTGTGTTAGGAAGGACATGGGAAAGGTCATACGTAAAAACTCGCAAGGTTATACGTTGGGACACAGTAATAAAAATAAAGAAAATAAAACAAAATATTGACCAGCAAAAAAAAATGCGATTTGATCAATGGAGTTGCAGTCGACCGTCCCTATAAAATGTATCGCATTCGCACGAGGAAACGGAAAAATTGCAGACAACTCGTTAGGATTCAGGTGGCACATATTTTTTTTTTTTTACTGATTTATTGATACTCGTGTATGTCGGGGTAAATTTTACGTGAAAACACTAAAGTCACAGAAAAACAATTTACCACGTAGCAGTTGACCACTCGCGCCTCTCGCAGTCACCGATCCAAGTACTGATCCAGGTCGGTTGAAAGTTTCGAAACTTCCAAAAATGACAAAATTTTATAGTATCGATGAATATTTTCACGATTTTTTTTTTCTTTAGCTGTCAACATTCACGTTGGTCATATGGTGAATAATCTTGTTAAATTTTTTTTTAAATTACAATGCCTGGGAATAATTAGTTGAAATTTATCGACCAAATGACATTCTGATATACAAAAAAAAATCCGGAACTCGGAGAGCATTATCCATACGAAAAAAAATTATCTTATTTCTAAACTCTCCGGCATATCAACGGAAAATTGAAAAAAAAAAATTTGCCAAAATTGAATGATCATTTTTTTTTGGAAAAAAATGATTTTTCAAGTTTCTCCCGTGATTTTTCAAAAACGAAATAAAATTTTTCTTATTCAAAATCTGGTAATATTTTTTTCGACAAGCCCGAAAAATTTTCCATCAAAATGTCCATTAATAGACACCATTTCACGGTCCGCAGTAGTCGGAGGCGTCAAAAGGGAAAAATCTTCATTTCCAAAAGCGTTGTAGCATCGAGATTACTTTGAGTTTAAAGAAAATTGAGTGAAATCGGCCGAAAAGTGGATTCGGTTCTTATGGAATACCCCAAACATATTATTATTATTATTATTATTATTATTATTATATACATATATATAAAGCGACAGTTGCACGATATTTCTTACCGATTAAAGTCATCTCTGCTTCATTTTCCATCGTTCTTTTGGGGGGAGGGGGGGGGGGCTCAGGTCACGAACTTTCGGGCAAAAAAATACGAACGTCAGACTATTTACTCAACCGCTTCGGAAAAACATTTTTGTCCCCTATTGAGACTTGTCCCATTCTCGTTATCGTATTTCTCAATAACGAAGTATTTTATTAATCCCAAAAAAAAAAGTGAACTCTCGCTTCATTCAACTTCGATAAAAAGACTTTGGGAATTGCCTATATAATATGTATTATGTGTAAAAGCATAAAAAAAATACGGGACGTATATATATACATATACATGTTTTGGCTTTCATTTCACGATGCATCGAGAAATAAAAGATGTGAAAAAAATGTTTTCTGTGTATGCACAAGCTACTCAAATACTCAATCGTTACTTTTCGTTGGAATGTTAAACAATTCCATATCGTAGCTATATATATAGGACATTCCAGGGATAAATCGAAAGGTTCACAGCCCACACGATATACTTATTTTTCTATTATTGTATATCATTTTAATAAATTTTTGAGTAATATAAAATGCGCATTTTTACAATCTTGAAAAATTAAAAACTTTTTTTTTTCAAATTAAAAACAAAATTATATAAAATGATTCCGTCTAAAATATAATTATTAATAATTTCGAGTGGCCTTCCCAAAATGGTCCATCATTTAGTTCTTCGATCTTCATTATATGGAATGATAATCATTTTTAGAATATCTTCGAAGTAACGAGAAAATATTTTACTCTGTTTGGGGTCTCAAGAATATTGTTTTACCACAATGAATATTTATTGAACACGTTTCATAAGAATTATAAACAGTTATAAGCGAGTATTGAATCAAAGCCGCGAAGCTCCGGATTGCTAATAACAACAACAATAATAATAATAATAATAAAATTGATAATAATAATTTCCTTATGCTGCACGTGACCCTTTTCAATGCCATCACGTTTTCCATTTCTCTCATTCTCAGAAAACCACGTGGTTTATTGCACAAGAGATTCATTCGTATTTATCAAACAATAAATTTCGTTGCTTTCGTCTTTACAAATTTACGAAGATGTTCATCGCATTGAATTCGTCAAGGGCGATCCATCTCGATTTAACATCGGGGCTCCCTCGTTGAAATTCAATGAAAATTCGTATTTTCTCGAAAAGCTGTGTCTCGATGTTACATGAAGAGCTTGCAATGTTTCTTTCGTCTGACAATGAGTAGCCGGAATTCTTCGATTGCACGACATGACGAACAGATTCAAGGGATAATTTGCCTCCGAACGTTAACGAACGTAATTAGTAAATTTTTTAATTGCTATAATTTAAGATGATTTATTGATTTCAATACGTAAAGAAAAATTATTAAATTGTTAAATTATTAATAATAATAATAAAGTGATCGTAATTCAATTATGAATTAAAATTCTTTTTAAAAACTATGAACTTTAATTATAATAGTGTTTGGGATTATTCTTAGTTGTAAGAAGAGTTATAGTTTCTTTGTTACAATTATTATTCACAATTACATTGTCGAAAAATAATTTTGAAATATTTTTTTATCGAATCGTGATGGCCAGAGTGATGTAGGGTATTGGGAATGAGCACCAGAGTGGCAAGGACCTTTTGTCTTTTATATAAACGAGCGATATGGGCGCTGGCAATATGTTTCAAGTCTTCGTTTGACCGGGGCCTCTTATTTTCCCTTCTCCGCAATATTGGGGTGGGGGGGGAGGGATGGGGGGGCAGGTGTTGGCGCAGATGTCTCGGGCCCTTTCACGTCCGGTCTCGATGCTGCATCCTCGTCTTCGGTATATGTACTTACATGTATATGAATATATTAGCAAAAAAATAATAATAATAATTTGAGATATTTTTTTAGTTTTCAGATCAAATTTTTGAGCCCTCGATAAAAATTCGGCCTGATCTATAATCATTGAAAAATTATTTTTCGTTACGAAATGAAGAAAAAAAAATCCAGTTGAGACCTCTGACGAAGAAGTCTCGAGGAACGTGGAATTTTAAGTGGCTATAACTTTTCTTCCATTCTACCAATCAAGACTTCATTAGAGTGTTTTGAAAACTCCGGGAGTCGACTCGAAGAATGGCTCTCAGTTCATTCCCGTACCCCAATTTTTGTAGTCGTGAGAACGGTTTTAGAATCGTTAAAAAAAAATGTAAAAATGGCCATAATCGATGGTTCGCCTTAAAAAATCGATAAAATTTTTTAAAAATCGTAGCTCAATGAATCTAGTGAAATTCTCAAGATCAAAGGATTGCAAAGAAAATAAGCACTGAATGGGGCTGCAGTTCCAGCAAGGAGAAAAGTTACAGCCATTTTAGTGAAGCGAGTTGATTTTTTTTGCTAAAATGGTAAGACTTCATTAGAGTGTTTTGAAAACTCCGGGAGTCGACTCGAAGAATGGCTCTCAGTTCATTCTCGTACCTCAATTTTTGTAGTCGTGAGAACGGTTTTAGAATCGTTAAGTAAAATTGTAAAAATGGCCATAATCGATGGTTCGCCTTAAAAAATCGATAAAATTTTTTAAAAATCTTAGCTCAATGAATCTAGTGAAATTCTCAAGATCAAACGATTGCAAAGAAAATAAGCACTGAATGGGGCTGCAGTTCCAGCAAGGAGAAAAGTTACAGCCATTTTAGTGAAGCGAGTTGATTTTTTTTGCTAAAATGGTAAAAAAATATTTTTTGTTTGTTTTATATTCAGGAACACATATCGGTGTACTTTTTCACACTGATCACAAATGTAGTCCAGCTTATCGCAAAAACATGAAAATTCTATTTAAAAAAACCCCAAAGTTGTTTTCTGGTAGTGCCCTTTTTGCCCTTTCGTATATATATATATATATATATATATATATATATATATATATATATATATATATATATATATATATATATATATATATATCATAACAACATATATACACACATCTATATCTGTAACTCTCTCGCCACGTGCTATTCAGATAATTTACCGTACTCTTGCTTATGCGAACAATAATAATAATAATAATAATAATAATAATATTGGTAAATAATGATTCACCGTAGAAATTCCATTGCTGTACAAGTCTATCGAGTTGTCAGTCGATATTGTTTGTCGACCGCTGTCGATTCATTCCCGAATGAGAGTATCGCTGTCACTTAATAAATAATAATAAAAATATTAATAATAAATTTATTTCGAGAATACGTTATATTTTCCTTGAAAAATAAAATATTTTGGTACTTTTTACTGTAAGAAGGAAAAAAAAAAGTTGAAACGAAATAAAATTGAATTTGAAAAAATTCCTCAAATCGATCATTACAGTCGTAAATATTTCGCGACCTTTTTTTTTCATTATGGTACCTGGATAATTTTTTTTTTACCTGAGCCATAAATGTACCAAAATTTCGGACATTCAACGTGGGTTTATTGTGTTCGAAGGTTCGGTGGTTAAAAACTGCAGCTGTGCTGACACGTTGTATTTAACTGCACAGAGTGTTGGATATTTGGATAAAATTTAATTTTATTGTTCAGCAGGAAGACAAAAATATCGAGGAAATATTTTCTTCTTTCTCGGCGAACAAATATAATATTTTGTAAAAATAAAAAAATAAAATTGTTAGATCGAAAAATAATTCATGAATCATTTTTTTTCACGCGAGAAACAAATATTTCTATAATAAAAAAAAAATGTATATATGTAAAATTTTAGTTAAAAAAAATCGACAATGTTGTGATGGCCGGAAGACGTTCGCTTCCACCCTCGGAGCTTGCGCCTGATCCATCGACTTCGTCGCCCGAAGCGAAAAGATCGAGGATCGATGTGACATCGGGTGAGAAAAAAATTGATGAACCGAGTCTCGAGACGGAAGAAAAACTAACGACCGAGGAAGAGCCCGCCTCAACGTCAAAGGAGGATAAAAAAATTGACGATCCTGTGCCAGGCAGCTCGCGCGACGAAGCCGATCTCGAGAGTTCGACGAAAAGTTTGTCACATCGTATAATGGGACGAAAATCGGAGAGTGGAACGGGCGAGCATGGTGAAAGTTCACTGATTGGTGAACACGCTCATTATCAGGAAATTTCGTTGATCGGTGATGGCGCGTACGGGACTGTTTACAAGGCGAAAGATCTGACCAGCGGCCAAGTCGTGGCGTTGAAAAAAGTCAGGGTACCATTGACCGATGATGGCCTGCCGACTTCGACGCTTCGGGAAATCGCCGGACTCAAACAGCTCGAGAGATTCGAACATCCTCATATTGTAAGTAAAAATGTGTTTTTTTTTTTAATTTCTCCTTAATGAAAATTTATTTGAAAAATTCAAATTACGAAAATATTGAAAATCTTTCGATTCAAATTTTTATGAAATTTCGAAATATATTAATTAATTAAATTATTGTTTTTTTTTTAATTTGCCCAATGTGTGTTCTGTTATTCTGCAGGTCAGACTGTTGGACGTTTGTCAGGGAAATTATTTACAATTGCCCGCATCGGACGAGGTTTTCGAGCGAGTGGATCGTGGCCTGACGCTTTGGTTGGTTTTCGAGCACGTTGAGCGCGATCTCGCGTCTTACATGGCCTCGTGTTCATCCTCCCGAATACCCGCTCAACTGGTGCGTCAAATGTCCAAAGAAATTCTCCTTGGGGTCGATTTTTTACACAGTCATCGAATCGTCCACAGAGACCTGAAGCCACAGAATCTATTGGTGACTCGTGAGGGAAGAATAAAAATTGCTGATTTTGGGCTTGCCAAGACTTATGATTTTGAGATGCGATTGACTTCCGTGGTAAGAATGAGAAACGCTAATGTCAATATTTTAAGCAAATGATCGTTTAAATAATTTTTCTTTATCATCAAAAAAAAAAACAACAACATAACAAAAATGGCCCAATAATTGTTTCCATAATTTTTGCCTACATTAATATTTCATGAATTCTTCGAATGATTTATTTTATATAAACAAAAAAAAATGCTTGATTATCAGGTCGTGACATTGTGGTATAGAGCACCAGAGGTGCTCTTGGGATGTCCTTACGCAACACCGGTTGACCTCTGGTCAGTTGGCTGCATTTTGGCCGAGCTCAACAGGCTCCAAGTTCTTTTTCCCGGTACGAGCGAGGGTGATCAGCTCGACAGAATTTTTCAGTGAGTATGATTAATTATTTGTATCAGGGGGGCCGGAAAGTCTTTGCGTTTTAATTATAATACTTTATTTGTCAATAGTAATAAAAATACATATAGCTAATCCATGATATAGTCACGATCATTTTCAATAACACTGTCCCATCTCTCAATAAGTTTTTATATTCTCTATTTGTACCAATATTATGATTGCGCTAATTAAATGGTTAAATAACGAAAAGACTTTCCGGTAGCCCTGATATATGTATATGAAAATATTAAAGTAACCGAACAGTCACATGAACAGTTGCAAAATATTCACCAACACGCGCAGACACTCGACAATCGTGAAAGACACGCGCCAGCACTTAGAATTCCGAAAGATCCTCTTACAAAAACGTCAACTACCGTTAATTACAAGCGCTCAGAACTATCACAGGTACGCAACTGCACGTAGACAAAACTGCACAGATACACACGCACTGAAAAGCACTCAAAAACACTCAACAGTTCGGAAAGACACGTGCAAACACTTAAAATGACGGAAGATCCCCTCAAAGAAACTTACACGGAGCCACCGTTAATTACAAGCACTCAGACATACCACAGACCCTGAAAAAAAACTCAACAATGCAGTCAAAATCACTCAGAAATATTCACGGATGTACATGCATTCAGAGATGCTCACAATCATATAAAATTTCTCATTTTCACTCAGAAACACTAAAAGTCATTTTAAAATCACTCATTTTCTGACAGAAGCACTCAAAATCACTGACACACATCGGATACACTGAAAAATAATCAATAGCTTCAATATTCAAAATCGCTATAAAAATTGAGTTCCATGAACTGACACGTTTTATCTTTCTATAATCCAGAATAATAGGAACACCGAGCCAAGAGGACTGGCCGGAAAACGTATCACTCAGTTGGACAGCATTTCCTCCCAGTCGACCAAAGCCCCTCAAAAGCCTCATACCCGGACTCGACGATCAGGGTTTAGATCTCATAAAAAATTTGCTAACTTTCGATCCTCACATTCGCCTAACCGCAGCTCAAGCACTCACACATCAATACTTTGCCACCACAGAATCTTGATAATCGTATTTACTTTATTTCTTCCACGTATCATTTTGTTATCTTCGCTGTCTTCTCAGCCCATATTTCTCAGGTTTTCTTACTTCACTACAAATAACTTTGATCTCCAATTTTTATTTTATACGAATTTTCCAAAGTCAAATTGATGAAAAAAAAAAGGCTCAAAAAATAGTTCTTTCCGTTCGGTAAGATCGAATAATTTTTAAATTAATATATCGTATATCGTGTTTATTTTTTTAGAACGAATATTATCGATAAGTTTGTGTAGTTTGATAAGTGAAGTAATGCAATTAATCGTTTAAGAAAATGTCTTGTAATTTGTTGTGTGTGCTCAACGTATGTAGGAAATTTTCTAACCACGTGTTAAATTCACGAGAGATTGAAAAAAATATATATATGAATATATATATAGTATGTATAATAATAATAATGACAATATGAGCTCTCTCCGGTACTCGATAAGGTACTCGGAATTTTGAACAATTTGTTCACGTATGTAAGTGTAGTCAAATTATATTTAGAGATAGCAAAAGTTAGTATTAAATCGTAATTTACGTATTTCTTTTTCTTCACGTAAGACTGGGGTCGCATAGACCCGTTTTTCTTATTTTATTTTTTTTATAAGTACACGGAATGATATTAGGATCATATCCGCGTATATAACCAGAAATATCACTGCCATGATACTGTAGAGTAAAAAAATATATATATATCGCGAAAGTGTTAAACTATAGACATAGATGTATATATATGTATATATATATATATATATATATATATATATATATATATATATATATATACATGTATTTTTTGTATTTTATGTATTATATATATTCTCCCAAAATTCGTGTATAAGAAAAAATAACCTTCGTATGTATCTAAACGTACAATTATTTATATGAAAAGAAAATCGAATAACGAAATTCTGTATTAAATGTAGTTGAAGATGACATAAGAGATTGATTATTGAGACTGTAAACTATGGAATAAAGTTTTTATAGTTTTGTATGATGAATATTTTTTATTACCAAAATGGCCGCTGCTTTATTTTTATTTCATACTAGATTAATATAAAAGTAAAGAAGAACTTTCTAAATAATTATACGTTGACAGGAATGCTCGAAAGTTTCTGGCATTATGAGGAAATGAGATTCTTGAGTTAAGTGAGCATATCGTCATTGGGCATCGTCTCGTTCAAACGCAATGTATATAATCGTGGCCGCAACTTCCGCTTCAAAAAAATAAACTGTCAGCTCTTGGATAAATCTTTTTTAAACTCCCGCGTTTCTTTTCATGGATTTTCCATTATGGCTGCCGGCCGTCGACTTTGGACCCACTATTTTCAGTGCATACTAGGTTGATATAAGATTCAAGGATTTTTCAGATAATTAAACATTGATAGAAATGTTCGAAAGTTTCTGAATCAACGAGAAAATGAGATTTTTGAGATTAGTGAAAAAATCATCGTTTGGAGTCGTCTCACTCAACCGCAGTGTCGCGAGTGTCGCTTTGTGGTCAAGAAAAATGGCGACCGAGGTTGAGAAATCACAATCAGCTGCTCCCGGTGGCGATACTATTTTTGGAAAAATACTACGTAAAGAAATTCCATGCAAGTTTATCTACGAGGATGAAAAGGTAAGAAAACTTTCAGTTTGTTATATTTTTTAATTTGTCACATTTTTATCGTATAACTATGCCCACGAGGGAGTAAGCCGGTTTGACATTTTTGCCAACGACAAAGCATTTTTCTCGTTTCTTGATTCGTCAACATAATTTCAATGAAAGATTGTGAATTTTTCAATTCACATAGGAAAATTCGTGAAGGTTTTGAGACGAATATTATAAGTGCCCAAAATATCTTTTAAGCCATATTTCTTGCATAATTCCGTCTGTTTACTCAATAAGCCGGCAACAGTGAAGTAGCAACGATTTGAAAAACCCCATTTCTTAATTTTTTTTTTTTAGTGCAGCATGATAGATGAGTTTAAGTGATTTTTTTCAATAGTTTGCCAAAAGATTATTTTATGAACGATTTTATAATACATTGACGTGGAAGGATTATTTTTTAGACCATTTTACAAAAAACAAAATACCTAGAAATTATGGAATTTTGAACGATTTTGTAAAGGATCATTTTTGAAAAGATTATACAAAATATTATGTCTCAAGTACAAAATTATTGACGTAAATATAAATCGAATATTTTTGTTGTTTAGTGTGTAGCCTTTCACGACGTGAATCCTCAAGCTCCAACGCACTTTCTCGTAATTCCACGCAAGTCCATAGCTCAACTTTCAAAATCGGAAGAATCCGACTCAGCACTGTTGGGGCATCTCATGTATGTTGCTCAGAAGATTGCAAAGCAAGAAGGACTCAACGAGGGATTTCGATTGGTCGTCAACGACGGGAAAAACGGTGCCCAGTCGGTTTATCACCTTCATCTGCACGTTCTAGGTGGCAGACAGATGGAATGGCCACCCGGTTAACGCGTCCTTCGTCCCTTCTTGTATAAAGCCCTTAAGGCCAAAAGAAAAATTGGGAATTCAAAAAATAAAATAATTTGAAACAAAATGACGAGCAATTATTACGAAAATATAATTTTATTGGCCCAAAATTTCTAGCCTACAACTGAGTCATCATTAAACGTAATATTAAAGTAAAACGATACAAAATAATTCTATATTGATGGAAAAATTCAATATTTTATTTATTTAAATTAATTGTAGCTAAATAACTTTGTTTTTCATTCCTCCTTTTCATACACGAGATACTCAAATCGAATATCTGTCTCCTCCTGAATTCCCTTGGGAACCTCAGGATCCTCGACGAGTATCAAATCATTCGGAATAGTTGGAAAAAATGTGTCGCACTCAAATTTTTTCATTATTTTTGTTAGATAGAGTCGATGGAAATTCGGTGATTCCATCGATGCCTAGAAAATTGAAAAGCTATATTATTCTGTATCTAAAATTTTGACATCAAAACAAAAATAACATCGACAGAATCGATTATACATCGAAATATCGATATTTCGATACAATCAATAGAGACCTTGTAAATAGAGCTCCCTCCTATCACCCAGATTTTCTCCGCACAGTCTTTCAGTTCTTGCGAAATAACGTCAAGAGCAGCTGGAATGCTTTTGCAAACGATAGCCTCGTCTCCAAGATCCCTTTATAATGCAAAAATAAAGTAAAGAAAAAGATACAAAAAAATTGTGCTTACTATAAATCGATACAGCATGAAATATTCACAGCGATTGGCTGGTCAAAACCATATTTATTCGATTCTTCAAAGGACGATATTTCTTTGGTATGCATTCCCACGTTCTTCTACCCATTAGAACGACGTTTTTTTTGCTCTTGTCTTTTGTCCTTGTCGTCATATGAGTAAAGAACGCCATCTCGCTCCTGCAAAAAAAAAGACAGACAATCCAGCATGGACTTCTGAAGGCTCTGTTAATGACAAAATTTCAATCGCTTTTCTGCTTACTTTAGTCGCCATGGTAATGTTCCGTTTATCCCGATTCCCATGTCCTCGCAAGCAGCAGCAATCAGATTCAACTTTAGCGGCATTTAATTTTTTTTTTTTAACCAAAAACAAATTGTTGAGAGTGCAAAGTGAGAATGCTCGAATATAATTGTGGAGGTTTCACTGCGACGTGCGATAACTTTTCCGCTACTGAAGACTTTTAGAACTCTGCATTACCACCGATGATGCTTTCTTTCCTAGTTCCATAGAGAAACGTAGTGTGCATAGTTGGCGTCATTTTCTGTGTTCCATACCGTGAAAATCTGTACGACACCACGAGTACCCATGAGATTTTCAGCCAGGAAGCTGCGTGTAGAATTATATACATAGGATTCTGTATAATAAATACCCGCTTGGATTCGATCCCTGAACGAAAATACTATGCGAATCCATAAAGATTCCCTGTAATCAACGAATTCAGATGTTTATTCGTTTCTATTATAATGGTTATAGAATCCAGTAAGGGATTTTCTGTGGAGAATTTTCAGTCTAGCGTGTCTGCAAGGCTTGGCAACTGTTTGATGGTGCGAATGATATAAAGTTTAGCCAGCAGAGCCCCATGTTCATATATTTAAAAATTCCTTGGCACGAGGCCTTTTCAACCCTGCTTAACTTTCCCTGGTCTCCTGGGGTCAGAACGACACTATGTTTTTTTGTAAAATAGTACATTTCGCACTTCGCAGCTTTGACTTGAAGTTGATGTTTTTCGATAACTAAAATTTGTCTTTTCAAAAGTCTAACTGTGCGGTCTTCAAGTTCAATAAACTTGTTACCAAAAAAGTGCTAACATTTTTTCCAAAAGAGTGCATACTTGAGATATTTTGAGCCGAAAATCGGTTGGGGTCATTTTGACCCCCTGTGACTAGTATGTGACATCTAGGAGGTGTGACCAGGGAGGGTTAAAAGATCCCATAGATACCTACCGAAACCATTGCACACCAATTTAATATAATTCAGAATGAACTTATTGAAAATAATATTTAAAACTGACTTTTTGTTCAAAATCATTCAAGACATCTCAGTCAATTCAAACATTCGAAGAATGCTCTGCCTTTTGGTTTGCGCATCGGTCGATGGCGCAGCATGGCCACCGTTAGATGGAGCTAAAACCGTGGAAAAATATATATTTTAGAAGAAAACCCCGTTATTTTTTTGACAGTCAAATTTTCAATCGATTGTCATTTTTTTTTTTTTTTATAAAATTATGTGTCATCGTAAACAAGAACAAAAATAATCTTTCACGTTATCCGATTACGTTAATTCTTATTTTGGAAAAACAGGGTATCTGTATATGTTTGTGAAAAAGCCATGGGACATAGAAGAAATTATAGATCAACAAAGATTGAGAGATGGTTACGAAAATTACAAAGATTACGACAACAGCAATATTTCAAAAATTACTACGAGATTCAAAGAATTTTATGCCGGAAATAAGAGCAAAAGTGAGAATGATATATCACGAGGATTCGTTGGCAATAAATGGTGCAAGGAGAATGATGAAGATTCCACTTCGCCAAGTGATTCGAACGTCACGATAATTCGTGTTCAAAGAAGATCACAGGCTCAGAGAACAATACTAACCAAATGCACCCCTGAGGGTATAATACTGTATTATTATCATTATTTTATTATTCATATTATTTCCGAATACATAGGGCCCCAAAAAATATTTTGGAACTTCTAAGGAATCGAAGTCTCGATTTCAATTGGCTTGGACTTTAACCGATTTAGACTTAATTGTAGTGTTTGAAAACCTCGCGAGTAGACTTAAAGTCGATATCGATGTTTTTTCCTCGTCAGAATTCTTTGAAAACCGTTAAACAATAATCGTCTGGAAAAACTTAAAAAATCGATGGTCCCACTTAAAAAATCATTGTACAACGTTTTTGTCAATAATAAGCCCAATAAACTAAATGTCATTCGAAAGCTCGAATGGCCATGAAGAAAATTAGCTGAAAATAGAGTTTAAACTCTATCGGGAAGTAAAGTTATGGCCATTTTAGTACTAACACTTATTTGTTGCCATAATAAGTTTTGAAAAAATTAAAAGCTCTGAAATTGGGGATTCCCCCGCTTTTTGGGGATCAATCATAGGAGTAAATAACTGTAGGTACGTCAGATAATGCTGGTAAATTATATGGAATTTTTTAGGTGTCCTCGGTGATGGTTCTCACATGGCGGATTCACCCTCTATGGTGAATCTTGCAACGATGCTTCAACGCTACGACACCACGTCGATAATATCGAAAAACCATCGTCTCGTATCTTTGAGCTCTTGGGACGGCAATGAAATTCCCCTCTCGACCGTATCGGACTCGGGTATTTATGTCTCAAGGTCATTGGGAAAAGACGCACGTACGTCTCTTTTGTCATTTGCCGCTTGGAAGAGATATTGTCTTGTTAACAAGGGACGAAAATCGATCGAAACACGAGCAGAAGTAAACAATGAGACGATTCTCGAGAGTATTCCTTTGCAGCATAAATTTACAAATATGACGGTGAATCCCAGCAAAATATCTCGCGAGTTCGAGAATCATTCGCAGGAGGATAAAATATCTTACGATTTTGGTCCTCTGGAGGAAAAGAAAAAAAATAGCTCGAAACTATCGAAACACGTGGAAAAAGCATTTCAACGTTTTGTAAAATGTTCGTGGGTCTCCAGAAATGATAAAAAAAAGCGTCGAACAGAATAATGGGAATAAATAAAAGTTTAATAGAGAACATTATGTTTTGAGTAAATTTATTATTATTATTATTACTATTGTCAACGAAGATTGTAGACCTGCCTTCGTTGCTATTATTCTTTATTCGCGTATAACGACCTCTATCTTCGTTGGTATAACTTACATTCCATAACGTATTCCCTACCGCTTCAGCCACTTTCTTAGGCGACGTTACACAATTATTTAAAAAATTTCTTAACATGTAGCACGAACGCTGGTTTCCACGAACGTGGTTGAGTCTGGACCCTCATTACGAGCGCGATGTTGTGTAACAGCGCTATATATTTTATGCCCGATTTCTTCACCGCGGTTTATCTGGTAGATACGCCGGATAACCCATGCATAATATAGGATATCCGGAAGATAACTTTTATCCAGAGGTCAAGAAACCGGTCACTATAGTGCGGTAAATAAGGGCAGAGCACATGTACGGGGGCTCTTTCCACTTTCTCGGCAACGAATTCATGTCCGATTTCTTCACCAGGGTTTATCTGGCAGATATAGTTATTCGCTGGATAACCCATGCTTTTGGTACAGGATATCCGGAAGCCTACTTTTATCCAGAAGTGGAGAAACTGGCGTTGCTCTCGCTGTTACCCCCACTCCCAAAATTTCAACTGGATGTGCGTTCCTAACCTAAAAACATAAAAGCTTCGTTTGACGATAAAGCGAAGCTCACGCGTTAATTGTGTCCAAGTAAATTATTAAATAACTTCATTGGTCATAATAAAATGTTTTTCAACGAGTTCTGCGCTTCATTTTCTTCTCTAATAAAAATATACGGAACAAAAAAAGCAAATGTAACAAAACTTTTCGCACAACGTATTGTAAACGCAGTGAGGGAACCTAACCTAAAATAATTTCGTTAATAAAATAGAGAAATGGAGTTTTGGAAAAGCGCCGATGTTATGCTTCAAAACGAGAAATATCTCACGACAGGCTGCATTAAACTCGACAATGCTCTAAGAGGTGGAATTGCCCGTAGAGGAATAACGCAAATTTATGGAGCTGCGGGTACAGGGAAAACACAATATGCTCTGCAATTGTGCCTTTCGGTTCAAATACCAGAGGAACATGGAGGCTGTAATTCTGGTATGAACATTTTTCAAAAAAAAAATTTCGATTAATGTTCACTGTGCAGTGGTCGAGGATTCTCTTTGAAGTTATGTGACTGTCAGTCGGTAAAACCGATTCCCATTGAAGATTCAAATCTTTCATTATTGTTAAAAAAAACTATAACGACCCGATTAATAAAAGAGATAAAAATATTGTAAGCGACTTCAGGACTTTGATCTGAACGAAAATAAGTATCGAAAAGTTTCTTTGAATAAATCGTAGATAATTGGTGAGAATAAATAAGTAATAACCTTTAAGGTGATGTGCTATTAATCAGTCGGCAAAACAGATTTTGCGTAAGCCATTGTGAGTGCGATAGAGAAAGCTGCTTTTACTCCGGTACCAAAATTCTCCGAAACTGACGGAGGAGTAGCACATCCTCTTAAGGCGATGTGCTGTCAGTAACAAAAACTGTGTACCAAAATTCTCCTAAACGGTTGATCTGAGCAGTAGCACATCACCTTAAAGAAATTGTAAATATCTTTTATACAATTTCGTTAAAGGCATTTTTTTCCATGTTACGTTAAAGCGAGATTAAACCTCCATTTAATCGTTTACTGTACCCTAAATTTTCAACCCAACTTTTTCTCTGAAAAGTGCTTCGAGTTTCGGAAAAAAATGTAAAGTTTTAATTTATGCACAATTGAAAATGACATCTGACAAAGCTTTGGGTTTTCGTGAAATTTGGAACATCGAAAAAAATGCTTTACTATTTTTATTTCTGTCTGCATAAAGAAATGTCACATTGCCTGAAGGCGGAAGTTGGTAAACCAACTTTATTAGACTACTGACATATGGGGCAAAAGCAAAACACTATTCCATGAAGAATTAATTGATAAAGGGATTGAGGTTTTCCCCAAATGTGTTATTCAAAGCCAAAGTTGTATCTGTGTTTGTTATCTCGTTCAGCTTTTATGAGTTTGCCTTTCACTTTGCCATCGAATTAGAAAAAAAAATGGATTTCAACTGAACGGGATCTGTTTTATCATTGGATCTTCATAAAAAAGTAAAACGATCGGGGAAATATGTGATTATTTCCAGGAGCCGCGTACATCTGTACCGAATCTATTTTTCCAACAAGGCGATTGCAGCAATTGCTAAAATCTTCCGAATTGGTCACAACGTATGGAGCCTCTGGCGATAAAATATTCGTCGAGCATGTTTCCACAATTGTAAATAAATAACTTTTTTTTCTCTCTCTGTCGCCGAAATCGTTTAAGCCTTATGTCAACGCCCGGGTTCCCGGGTGCCCACGTAAGCACGCAGTACCCGTTTGGTGGCGTTCCGGGTGTTGACATAAGGGTTAACACGATAATTATCAATGGTGGCGCCAAATGGCAAAAATGACGGCCATACATTAAAAAAAAAATTAATTAAATATTCAATGCAGATATAATTAGATAAACAGATGAAGAATGCGATATCTAGTGGTCGTGCTGAGAAGTAGACGAAGGAATGTGGTTGAACGATTTGCATTTGAGGAACATAATAAAATACAAAATACCCGATTATCCTAAATATAAATAATAATTGTAAAACAGAATTTGCGAAAAATACGCCATTGAGCGCTACTAATCAAGATTTTTATGACTTGTATGCGTATTTTTATTCAAAACTTTTGAGATCGAATATTCATTGTTTTCACAATTTCTAGTTCTCTCGTCTGCAAAAAGACTTGTTACATCACAATGGTAGTTTTCATAACATTTTTTTTAATAACGTGGATTAAATTCAAAAATGAATTGTAAAGCATTCGCGTCCTTATTTACAACACCACACTATTTGAACGGCTGCCATCTTGGCAAGTTCGAGCGTAGACCGCTAGGATCGCATAGATAAATAACTGATAATTCGTGTTGCTAATGTGGGGAGTGGAAGACTATACCAAAACCCGTATAAAGGGTTGAAAATCCATAATATAAGTGACACGTACTGTAGATTTTCTGCACTTCATAGGTGTTTTGGAATAGGTCTGCTATATATTAGCAAGGAATATTATCATTTTAATTAATATTATTTCGTATATTTTCAAAATTATTCAATTGATACAGGAATTTTTTAATCATTTCTCATCCGATTATAGCTTTACTCTATTCTAATTTACAGGCCGATCTGGAGAGTTGTCTCTTTGAGAGAATTCCACGCCTGATGACTGCCCATGAAATTCGTTTGTTAGTTATCGATTCCATAGCTGCGCCTTACAGATCCGAGTACAGCCATCAGGAGCTAAAAAATCGTGCCAAAAGTCTGAGATCGATAGGTCATAATCTGCACAATCTCTGCCGAAATTCCGAATTATCTGCAGTCTGCGTGAACCAGGTGGAAAAATATTTTTTCGCCTATTTTTTAATTTGGCCGTTCCGCAAATGGTTTGTAAAACCGGTAAACTTATTTTAGGTTTCAGCTGCTGTGGACCACGCAAATTCATCCCATGTCTGCAATGGGGATTTACCGACATTGGGAATTACTTGGGCGAGTCTTATGACAAACTCGTACTGTTTAGTAAAGAGTGGTGACGATCGTTACTTATGCGTTCGCGAGTCACCTTATTTACCAAGAAAAAATGTACCATTCGAGATTCGACAATCTGGAGTGAGGGGGCTTTAGAATTATCAACATCGAGTCCGTACATTTTTTTTGCAGAATAAATTTTTATATATTTTTATCATAATAATTTGTATTAATGATCTGCTCGTCAATTTTTCGTAAAACTGATAAGAATATTGTAATAATTATCATTGATGTTGATTGACCAATCGATCAATTAACTGAGCAATTTTTCAATCAGTTAGCCAATTGATTCACTTGCATTGGTTACTGCTAGAACTTGTCGCGGTATCGCCACGCGCGCCGTCGTTTTCTGTATTAACTTTTCATATCGCCGCGGAAACTGCGCGCGTGCTCTCCCGCCTGCGAGATAATATCGTAATGGATTTTTTTGGTTGGGGGATTATCAAGCCATTGAGGTGCGAAATTATTCTCAGAGATGGCGCAACCGGTTCGTTCCTCGAAACGGTCGTACGAAAAAATATTGTTTTCCCGTACCAGTCTTCAGCCCCGTTTTTCTGCTCGTGTGTGCTCGTGAAATTATTGCCGGAAGTTAAAACTAAAAATCACAGTTATCACGTTAAAATTAATCAATGAAAATTCGGTGATCAAAAATCATGACTATTTTAACTCTACTAAAGTGTCATGTACGTCCAACACGGTTGTCAACCCTCCCGGCCTTTGTTTTCCGAGTAAGATTTCTTTCCAACAAATTTTTAGGTTAAATCCTTTCTGTGTAATTTTCCAATAACATTTTTACACGAAAACCAAAATTACAAATTACCGATTTTCTTCCTGATGAGTTTTTTCAATTTTTTTTCAACGCCTTTATGAACAAATATCAATGTCGGCTTTCTCATAAAGAAAGCTTTGTGTATGTCGGACAATAATGTGGGAGCAATGTGCAATTTCACTTGTTCTCATTATTTTTTGGGAAATTAAATATTTCGAATATTTATATTTTTGAGTCGATTGTTTCCAAAAATGTGCACCCAAAATCTCATAAAATTTAGAATGTTCAAGTTGGTTCAAAGTTATTGAAAAATTCAACTTTTTTCAAAATGTTGGATGTTCAAGTTGATTTCAAGTTTTTTAAAAATGCTACTTCATTCAGTTTTAACAAATGAAAATTTGATCCACGTTTAAAAATACTCAATTTTATTTAAAATTCAAAAATCTTCAACATCGACCAAAGTTTAGAAAAAACAACATTGTTGAAAACGAGAAAAAATAAACCCAGGAAAAAAAATT
The DNA here is from genome assembly GCA_963669185.1 of Dyspetes luteomarginatus. Classification (NCBI taxonomy): domain Eukaryota; kingdom Metazoa; phylum Arthropoda; class Insecta; order Hymenoptera; family Ichneumonidae; genus Dyspetes; species Dyspetes luteomarginatus. Next base: position 15,773,348 of record OY769906.1, read on the forward strand.
CCATTATGAAGAATAAAAAAATTGTAATAAATAAAATCGCCATAATTTTTTTTATATAACAGAAAAATGCCCGTTCTATGGCATCGTACGACAAGTACACGGAACATAAGCGGCTGGAAAATATTCGAAACATCGGAATATCAGCTCACATAGATTCTGGAAAAACTACACTAACTGAACGTATTTTATTTTATACAGGACGAATTTCGGAGATGCACGAGGTAAGCCAAAAGAGGTTTATCCATAAGAATTACATTTTAGATATTATTATTATTATATAAGTGATCCGATCGCTACACGAATAACAATTGAATTATATAACACATTGAAAAAAATGTCAGTCCAATGAAAAGACTGAAAAAATATTTCTATCCGAACGAAATAATCATCAATGACCTGAAGATGATATGGAACTCGTACAGAGTGTAAGAGATAGTTGCGATTTTCAAAAAAAATCTCCCACGGATTTGACCAACCTTACCCGTTGCAAAACCAATGGGTCAGTTTGTGCTCCATAGCGCAATTTTGATCTTAATTCCAACTTATCGCTATAGACCATTTTCGATAGGTTTTTGGTAAATTTCAAAAGCAGTCAATTTCCGACTTCCGGAATCGCTAAGTTGCCGGAATGACTAGGATACCGGAGTAAGTAGATTCTAGGGATACATTACGATGCCGGACTAAATTCTTGGAGTGGCTACAGTCCCGGAGTGACTGGGATTCCCCAATAATTGAATTCTCGAGACGGTTAGAATTCCGGAGTACAGTCGACTCTCAATCGCATCGACTTAAGTGCGTATGCTGATTGTTTCAGTAACGAATATGGATTAAATTTAGTTGACACCGTCAAGTTTTAGATGAGCACAGCTGCGTCCATAAACTTCACTCCAGTTATTCGAGTATCGTTGTATTTCCGTTTAATTGCATGTATTGGACAATGACACGATGATACCCGATAGAACTCCAGTGGACTTTATGAGCTGGGTAGCTCGAGTATACGGTAACTAGAGCCCCGGAGCAGTTAACTTCCGGGCCCGGGTGTGGCTAATCCGCCGGCGTGACTAGGGTACCGGAGTCATTACGTCTTCGGAATGGCTAGAATCCCAGATAAGTTATTACCGGTTCCAGAGTGTCTAGAATCCTATAGAGTTACTAGGGTTCTAGAGGGGCAGATGTCCTAGTCTAGCTGGTAAACGGGCTAATTTTCCGATATAGTTAGCATTCCGGAATGCCATTGGCTAGATTCGTAGGGCCGGTTGTTCCAACTCTTAGGTAAAATTATCTGCGAGTTAACGCATATAAAAAGTACGAGGTATCTGGCAGATAAACTTTACCTAGAGGTGGAACAACCCGCCCCTAGAGTAGCTATATGCCCGGACGAAGTTCTAAAATGGCTAAAATGACGGAGAGGCTAGGAGTCCGGTGTCCTCCGGAGATCCCCGAAGCAGGTAGAATACCTATAGATAAAGTCGACTGATGGATCTCTTTATTTCTTATATTTAAAAAATAAAATGTAACCAGTTTTTTTCCGTAGTGAGAATTCTACTCTAGATATAAGAGCGCGAAGTTCCAGAATTCCCATAAATTGTTTACAAGCATATTAATGTACAAAATATATTTGTATTATTAAAAATATACATAATGTAATGAAATATATATACAAATAAAAATACTCTTATCGGTACTAAAAAAATATTAAATATTTTCATTTATGTGATAATTGAGAAATGATAATTAGTGAGTACTGAACATTTCTCGGTAAGGTCAAGAAAAATTATCAGAATTTAAAAGGAAGTAGTTTGAAAAATGTACTAATCTTTATGATAATCGTTTAATAGTAATAATGATTAGTAATGAATAATTGAAACATTCGTTAATTGAGTGATGAATATTTCTTAAAAGGTCAAAGGGAAGGACAACGTTGGTGCTGTAATGGACAGTATGGAATTGGAGAGACAGAGAGGAATAACGATCCAATCAGCAGCTACTTATACGATATGGAAAGATCACAATATAAATATAATAGATACTCCCGGTCACGTTGACTTTACCGTTGAGGTCGAGAGAGCTCTGAGGGTTCTCGATGGTGCTGTGCTTGTTCTATGCGCAGTTGGCGGAGTTCAGTCGCAAACTTTGACCGTTAATCGTCAGATGAAACGTTACAACGTACCATGTCTAGCCTTTATCAATAAACTTGATAGAATGGGTGCAAATCCTAACAGAGTATTGGGCCAAATGAGATCAAAAATGAATCACAATGCAGCCTTTATACAAATACCAATTGGCCTCGAGAGCGAGACTAAGGGAATAATTGACTTGGTCACCCAAAAGGCGCTCTACTTTGAGGGTGACTTTGGCGATGTTGTCAGAGAGGACGAGATACCCAAAGATATGAGATTCGGTGAGTTCACATAAATATTTATTTTTTTTGCCTAAATTATCCATTGATAAAAAGGGTAAAGTGCGAGATCTTAAGAAACCGAATTATACGTTAAAATGTACAAATTTATAAAAAATTTACGTACACACGTGAAAATTTTATGTCAACGTCTAAGCATTCTACGATATTTTTTCGATTTTTAGGTGCAATTTTTTAGTTTTTTTTTTTTTTTTTTTGTGAAACAGCTCGGTTTACAAACAACAATTTCTGATATATTCTAGGGTAGATCAAATTCTGTTTCATAAAAAATTTATAAATTTTAAAACCGCGATGCTGTTTTTAGACATTTTTTTGTTAAAAAATTCGGGATTAGATTTACAAAAGACCCCAATGAACAACGGTTTGTTTCAAAATTTGAACGATTGCGAAAAAAAATTAACACACGACAAAGTTCATCGGGAGGCAAAGTTATAGGTATTTTAATAAACCAAATTATTTCTGACCAAAACCCTCATTTTATTCACGACCCAAATTTACGTACTTTTGTGCTCTGATAACGTCTTCACAGGTAATTTTGTCAAACACTTGAAAAATCTTCCCAAATTTTTTTCGCAGCAAAAAAAACCATTCGTCAAACGTTTTATCCTCAATTTAGTTTGAATATATATTTTATTTTCAGAGGCGACAGATCGTCGAGAGGAGCTCGTTGAACATTTGAGCAACGTCGATGAGAATCTCGGCGAAATATTCCTAACCGAGAGTACCGTAACCGATAATGATATTGCCGATGCGATAAGACGAACTTGTTTGAAAAGAACTTTCACGCCAGTCCTAGTTGGCACAGCGTTAAAAAATAAGGGGATTCAAGCTTTGCTCGATGCAGTTCTTCGTTATTTGCCGCATCCGGGAGAAGTCGAGAATTACGCTCTCAAAGAAATCGCGCCGTAAGAATAGCATTTAATCAAAATAATTGCTCAATTTATGGCCGATTTCTTCACCGGAAGATAAAAATTATCTTCCGGATATCCTATGCCAAAAATATGGATTACCCGGTGGATAACTGTATCTGCCAGATACACCCCGGTAAAGAAATCGGCCATGAATAAAAAAAAAAAAACAAAAACAATTTCAATATATTATTTAACCTTATCACATTTTATTTCACAAAATCGGTTTAATGGTACGAACAAGATAAAATAAAAAGTTAATATAAAAAAATTAATGAAAAAAATTGAAATTCCTTTTCTACAGCGATAAAATTCAAAAAATTGTACTGGATTCTGCGCGCGATGGGAAAAAGCCATTTATCGGTCTTGCATTCAAGCTCGAAGCTGGAAAATTTGGTCAGCTGACGTACTTTCGTTGCTATCAAGGGAAGATTGAAAAATCCGACACGATATATAACACGAGAACGAAGAAGAAAGTGCGAATAGCACGTTTGGTTCGTTTGCACTCGAATCAGATGGAGGACGTTAATGAGGTTTATGCCGGTGATATATTTGCTCTATTCGGTGTCGATTGCGCGTCCGGTGATACGTTCACCAATCAACCGAAATTAGAAATATCAATGGAATCGATTCACGTTGCCGATGCCGTTGTGTCAATGTCGATACAACCGAAAAATAGTAAAGATCGTGACAACTTTTCCAAGGGAATTCAGAGATTCACAAAGGAGGATCCGACATTTCGTTTTCAGTACGACGTCGATAATAAGGTAAAAAAACGATTTTTTTTTAATTCGGAAAACTTTGAAGCAGAAATTAGGAGTATTTGAAAAAAAAAAAAATGTATCAAAGTGACTTCACTATGCCTATACATAGTATTGGATACTGGATGTTAGAAAAAATGGTCGCCCTGATCCGAACAATACAAATATTGGCTTTGTGGAATATTCACAATTCAATTTCGTCCAGGGTGTAAAATTTTCCACTTTTTACCAAATTCGTAATTCCTAGTTGCTAACTAAACTTTTTGCGTATAGCAATTAGAAATATTAATAAAAACTTTGTTGATATACATTGAAAAAAAAAAAAAAAACAGGAAAGCATCGTTTCCGGTATGGGAGAACTGCATTTGGAGATTTATGGTCAAAGACTCGAGAGAGAATACAATTGTCCGATCATACTCGGAAAGCCCAAAGTATCGTTCCGTGAAACTCTCACGGAACCTTGCGAATTTGATTATTTGCACAAGAAGCAATCGGGTGGTTCTGGACAATTTGCACGTGTAATCGGCGTTCTCGAGGTAAGAAAAAAAAATTAATAACGAATATATTTGTGTTTCATACGCGTGAAATATTTATTTATATTTGTTAATTTATTTAAACGAAAATTGTTTATCTTGGCATTAATTTTTTGTAGCCTCTGGGACCTCACGAGAATACCAAAATATTATTCGTGGACGAGACCATAGGAACGAACATACCGAAGCAATTTATTCCCGGTATACAAAAAGGTTTTCATAAAATGTGTGAAAAAGGTTTGCTCACCGGACACAAATTGTCGGGTCTAAAGTTTCGTCTCAAAGATGGCGCTCATCACATTGTCGACTCGTCAGAAATGGCTTTTTCACTCGCTGCACAGGGAGCTTTAAGGGACGTTTTTGAGAAAGGCTCGTGGCAGATTCTCGAGCCAATCATGGCAGTGGAAATCACTGGCCCCGATGAATTTCAGGTATATTAACAAAAAAAAAACTTGAATGCGATAAATATAAAAGATTAATACTGTCATCAAGCTTGGTGATTTTACGTTTTTTTTTTCGATGATTCAGTGGTAAGTACCATGACTAATTAATAATTTATCACGTCGAAAAGTTAATGAAAATTCCTACTAATCGATTAATTTTGGGTTGAAAAAAAAAAAACGATAAAATTACGATTCACGTTTCTTCTCGATGAATGTTACAGGGAACGGTACTAGGACAATTGACTAGAAGAAAGGGCATAATAACTGGATCAGATTCGATGGACGGTTGGTTCACGATTTACGCTGAAGTGCCACTCAACGAGATGTTTGGTTATTCCGGTGAATTGCGATCATCGACACAGGGAAAGGGTGAATTTTCGATGGAATATTCGAGATACAGTCCATGCATGGCCGATGTTGAGGAACAATTGGTTAGACAGTATCAAGAATCTTTGCCACTTGCACTACAGCAAAAGAAGAAAAATTAATAAATTTAGACAACAAAAAACACTACATAAGATCATTGAAATTTTGTAATTGAGTTTCGATCTCGTGTGCTTAGCACGATTGACGATGGCAGAATTCTTCAGGCCGATTTACACACATCCGTACAGTGCACGTGAAAAAATATCATTGTCGATCCGTTCGTGTTCGTATCCGTGCTTGGTACGTGATCGCCAATGATACTCTCACTGATGGTGACCGCATTGACTGATCACAAACATATGTTTCGACATAAATTACTACACAGTATTAGTTCAAAGAAGCATCGTCAGTCACAATTGTTGTGTGTAAACAAGCGTCACGGACACATTACGGATACGGTACGGTACTGTACCGTACGGATGTGTGTAAATCGGCCTTTAACTGGAGTTCGTTTAATTGGAGTTCGTGTGTCAACTTGTAAATATTCGTATTATTGTATACCTTCCGTCACATGTCCAATTATTTGAGAAATAATAAATATCGTTAAACCCAATCGTACAACTGACCAGTGGTAAAACTACCCAATGACACCAAGTAGCGCGTTCAGAAATTATACCCAGGCAAACCTCTCTCGAAGACGGTATTAACTCTCAATCTTTCCATCTTTACCGAGGAGGGTTCCCGAACAAAGTCGTAGTGCTGTCTAATGGCTGGTTTCTTCACCTCTGGCTAAAAGTTATCTGTCAGATATTCTATACGAAAAGCATGGGTTTAGGGCGGGTTGTTCCAACCTCTCGGTAAGACTTAACTGGCAGGTAAATTTAAACTTGCGTTGTTCCAACTCTCAGTTAAATTTAACTGGCGGATAAATGTCCGTATCCCCCAGACAGTTTACTTGGGGCCGGTTGTTCCAACCTCTCGGTAAGCCTTAAGGGGTTATATGCACTTGTGATTTTGAAAAAATCGATTTTTTTTTTTTGCATATTTTGAATGTACATATATTTGAGAATATCGCCCGAAAATTTCACGTTGATCCGGCAAATAGTTTCAGAGAAATGAGCGTATTTGTAAACTCGTCTCCGAGCGTTCGAAAGTGGGCGGAGCGTAAACCGGTAAACAATAGTAACCCCATTGCCCCTATGCCTTTCATAATGTTTTTCTTCTTAGAATTCGAATATAAAAGGTTCATCCTATACCTGGAAGCTATATTTAGAAATTGCAGGAATAAAGTAAGTACATTTCGTCAGTTGAAAGTGAACTGCCACGTAGTCAAGTTGTGCCAGTATTCTGTTTATTTCCTCAGTGTATAGAGTTTTGTGTATCAAAATGCCTCGTAAAATCAGCAGAGAAACTAGAAAACGTTCCAGTGCACAGTTATCACGACCGAAGAAACGTAAAGGTGTTCATAATCCAAAGACAGCTGAATATGATGAGAGTAGTTTCAGTGCTTCAGCAAAAAAACTCAAGGCCCAAGATGAAATACTAGTGACTCGTGATACTTCGATTGAATATCGAATTATAAACTTTATTACGGTTTTTGCGGCTATCAGTGAATAAGTAAAAGGCGTCTCCACAAAAAACGTGTCTTTTTGTGAATTTTTTGTGGAGACGCCTTTTATTAAATAAATACATAAAATATATGTACGTATAGCGAATTTAATGTATTTTAAGAATCCGTGATTTATTTACAAAAATATTCGATTCCGTTGTTCCTGTAGCAGATCTCCTGGAGGACCTCCACAAAAAGGTGTCTGGCGGTGAGGAAGATATCTCGGATCCAAATTATCTGAAATAAAAAAAACCAAAAGATTTATTTTTAGGATAGATGAATACAGGTAATGATCGATGGAATAGTCAAAATTTCGATTTTCGACAAAATGGCGGCTTTCCAAAGAAAACAACCGTTTTTTTCAAGAAAATTTACAGTTTGAAGTGGCTTAAAAAATCGAAATTATTGTCAGAAACCTTATTCCTTCGATCATTACCTGATACAAGTATCTAAGAAGATTGTGTGAAAATTTCAAGCCGATCGGTCCAGCCGTTTCGGAGAAATTTTCCTCACTGACTTTGAAAACACCGTTTCGAGAAAAACGCGTTTAAAGTTTTGGGAACCATTTAAACTAAGTTAAAATTTTTTTTTTCCAACTTACATCAAGTCATCTATTCCAGGGCCATAAAAGGAACCCTCTGCTTCATCGTTCGCTTCTAATACAGCTAACTGTTGCTGTCTACGTGACATTCTCCCATCGCGCGTTCTCCCTTGCGCTCTTGCGTCAGAGATCGAGATGCGCTCTGCGTCCTCTTTTTCTGCGTAGGCATGGGCATTAGGCCCAAGTGATAGTCCCAGTGCGTTCATGAAATATAGAAGAGATGTTTTTCCTTCATTGAACATGCCGGCAGCCAGATAAGCAGCAATTTCAACGATCTTAGAGCCACATGGGATTATTTTTGGAGTTATTTTCCATATCAGCTGATTATAACTTTCATTATTGTTTTGCGTGAAACCACCAACGCATCTTTCTAATAATTTTTCATTACTCAGATCTGTGTAAATTGGAAGTATAGCTTCAGCAACATCAGGTGGTAAGGGTTGATAATCATGTTTGTAGCTTGATAATGTGTTCAAGGCTCGCGCTTTCTGCCAAGAACACCACGAGTCTTCTCCAGTCGGGCATTTATCATGTTGAGGATTGTCGTCAGTGGAGCAATTATGATAATATGAAGCCCAAATGGCATTAGACATATTTTCAACAGAATCACAGTGTCTTCTTATCGCTAAGCCATAATACACAGTTAATTTATCGATGATTTTACTAGTCAGTTTATCCTTTCCAGCAAGTACCTTTTTCTGTCGTTTCTTTCCATTTTTATCAGTAATTTCAGTTGTAGTTTTGTTTACACACTCTCTTAGTCGTTTACCCATTCGCTTCTGAACATGACCTATGCATTCTTTTTTCATCACTTCAATGTCGCCATAAGGTGCAGCCTTTAAAATTCCTGAGTAAGTTTTGGAGTCGCCATCTCCAATGTAGTTCCTGAAACGAACTCCCAACTTTTCGAATGAACGTTCAAACATTTCAATGACCGCATCAACTTCCATTTTCCCTGATGACCCATTGTGATTAGCAGAACAGACCTCTTTATGCTCATCCCACCACTCTTCATATTCAACCGTATGTTTTAAATTTGTCCAAGGTTCACATTGTTTACAATGAGAACTTTTTACGACAAGATCAATAATTTTACCGGTATAATAGCCAATCAATGAAGTCACGCCATATAAAGAACTAAACCCTCTCTTTTTCCAGGTACCATCTCCAGAGATTGTCAGGTCATTTTTATTTTCATCACCTTGGTTTTCCGACGTCGCTTCTTTTTCCTCAGTACAAGCTTTCTCCAGCAATTTTTCGGCAGTTGTTTTTACACATCCGTGTATATTTTTTATTATCATGTCATAAGATCTCTGTAGCATAAAAGCTGGCATATCCATTAATCCACAAAATTGAGTTACACCTTTTAAGCCTAACCCAAGAGTTCTCATAACGAATAAAAATCTTCGATTTATTTCATAAGAATGTTTGACAAAGCCACAGGAATTTACGCTACGAGGATCACACTTATCACACAGGATACAAATTTTAAAACCAAGTCCCCGTTGTGATGCTGTTTCAAATTTAACTGGTCCATTACACGATTTACATTGGACATATTCACTGATAGCCGCAAAAACCGTAATAAAGTTTATAATTCGATATTCAATCGAAGTATCACGAGTCACTAGTATTTCATCTTGGGCCTTGAATTTTTTTGCTGAAGCACTGAAACTACTCTCATCATATTCAGCTGTCTTTGGATTATGAACACCTTTACGTTTCTTCGGTCGTGATAACTGTGCACTGGAACGTTTTCTAGTTTCTCTGCTGATTTTACGAGGCATTTTGATACACAAAACTCTACACACTGAGGAAATAAACAGAATACTGGCACAACTTGACTACGTGGCAGTTCACTTTCAACTGACGAAATGTACTTACTTTATTCCTGCAATTTCTAAATATAGCTTCCAGGTATAGGATGAACCTTTTATATTCGAATTCTAAGAAGAAAAACATTATGAAAGGCATAGGGGCAATGGGGTTACTATTGTTTACCGGTTTACGCTCCGCCCACTTTCGAACGCTCGGAGACGAGTTTACAAATACGCTCATTTCTCTGAAACTATTTGCCGGATCAACGTGAAATTTTCGGGCGATATTCTCAAATATATGTACATTCAAAATATGCAAAAAAAAAAAAATCGATTTTTTCAAAATCACAAGTGCATATAACCCCTTAACTGGCAGGTAAATTTAAACTTGCGTTGTTCCAACTCTCAGTTAAATTTAACTGGCGGATAAATGTCCCTATCTCCCAGATAGTTTACTTGGTCCGAAAAGTACCGTGTAAGCTGCTAACTGCTAGTTAAAATGCGTAGAAAGCTATGGTGGGGGCTTGAAGCATGGTGAATCGTGAGCAACGTGGGGCAACGCTTGAGAAAAATATTGCAGCACGTATAACGATGTTGACAGACGCTTACAAAACATTAATTTTTCTGATGTAATAAATATATATGTGAACGACAATCATTATGGCAGAACATTTATTTGGAAATTCGTCAATTTATAGTGACGATGATGAGTATGACATGGAAGTGATAGTGCGGTTTCGTAAGCAGTACACAATAAGACCGCGTCCGGATTAATTTAATCGTTATGACGATATAGAATTTTTAAGACGATTTCGTTTTGGTAAAAGAACTTTTCACACGATTCTTAATATCATTGAAGAAAGAATAAGGAGCAGAACTGACCGGTAAATATAAAATAAACTTTTTTGAATGTAAGGTTATGTTCTACACACGCCGCGATCGCAATATTATTCATTTGTATCCAAAGAGAATGAAGCACGTTCATTAAATTTTATGTAATGTGAAACGTTAGTTTTTCGTACAAACATATTTATTGATCTTTCAGAAATCATGCTGTGTCACCAACCAATCAACTGTTATTAACATTGCGGTACTATGCGACAGGAACATTTCAAGCAGTCATCGATGACTTCGGTGGGATTCACAAATCTACAACTTGTAGAATAATAAAAAAAGTTACGGAAGCCATAGCTTCGCTGCTACCGTTGTATATAAAATTTCCAATTACCAACGAAGGTCAAAGACACATTAAAACAGGTTTTTACCGCATTGCTCGTTTTCCAAAAGTGGTTGGCGCTATTGATTGCACACATGTCAGACTACAATCACCAGGTATGTGTATCATTAAAAATATGTTAAAAATATACTACATTTTTTTAATTCACAATGCTAAGGATTAATAATTTGTAAACATTCACATAGGGGGAGAATATAGTGAGGCATTCCGAAATAGAAAAGGAGTATTCTCTTTAAAAGTGCAAGCCATTTGTAAGAGCAACCTACAATTTTTGGATATTGTAGCACGGTGGCCTGGTTCAAGCCACAACTCCACCGTATTTAATGCCAGCAGAGTACGAGCACGATTTATTAATAGAGAATTGCGAGATGGAATATTACTCGGTGATAGCGGGTATGCATGCTCTAATATTATTTTAACTCCATTACAACGAACGAATACTCCTGCTGAAGAATTGTATAACGAGTCACATATTCGCACTCGAAACGTCATTGAAAGAGCGTTTGGTGTGTGGAAACGAAGATTCCCAGCTCTGACATTTGGGTTGAGAATGCAACCTAAATTTGCCCAAGCAGTAATAGTTGCAACAGCTGTACTCCATAACATTGCAGTAGATAAAGGAGAACTTGAACCACCTGTTGACTTGGCTTTCGAAGAAGCTCGTCAGCGATTAGAAATTCCAGCAGAATTTTTGCGAAATAGAGTTGGAAATGTTAACGTGCGAAGATCATTCATTGATTCTTGTTTTTCAAAGCTTGTACGCTAATACCCAAGATGGCAATACTGCTGAAACTCAGTAAAAACAAAAGCTGTTCGTATCGGTATGGGTTGCCAAGAATGATATGAAAGTTAGGTTAACAGAAACATGCGAGTGTATATAGGAACACACAAAAATAAAAGCTGCAAATTGAAACTTGTAATTGCTTCCTCAAGATTCCGTACAATGCTCGAAGTTCTGTCTCTCTGAAGAAGTATATCTTTCTTAATTGTACTTCCTCATAGAGGGATTTGCTGAAATTATAGCAATCGCAGAGATTTTTTAAAAATTATAAAATGCCGTAAAATTTGTGTTAGAATTGTATAATATTTATTTATTAAAAACTTTGTATTAAGATTAATATAAAATATTGAAAATGTAACTTGACATTAAACATTTTCTAATAAAAGTAGTAATTTTTTTTTTTTGTATATTTATAATAGAATATATAGAATGTAATGTTTTGTATATTTATTCGAATTGTATCATCAAATTAACAAATTTCTTCTCTTCGACTTTTTTTTGAAGCTGCTTTACTTCGATGTCGAGATTAACAGCTTTCAAACGGGCCTTGTTTATTTCGATTACTTGTTCAAGAACTTTCATTCTCATGTCAAATAATTTCTTCTTCCGCTCTTCATCGCTTTTTCCGTACTCTCCGTGCGTTTGCGTATTTCGCAATCTTTTGGCAGGCCTTATTTCTGGTGCTATTGGGCTTCTTAAAACCGGAATACCTTTCTTAGAAGAAAACGGCGTCACGTCTTTGCTCGTTACTGGTTCAGTATTTTGGCCCTGATTTAAATACTGAATATCTTCGTATTCATCCTGCAGCTCAGTCTGTTTAACATCAAATAAATTTCATCAATCAATGGACATCAATAAATATTTTTTTAATTTGTCTATTGTATGTGTTAGTGGACGAAGACGCCATCTATAAAAGAAAACGGGCGGGAAGAGAGAGAGGGCGAGATAGAGAGGCGAAGAAGGTGGCGTGTATGGGGATAACGAGAAAAGAAAGCGTGATACGAGAAAAGGAAACGAGTCGTTTTATATTCAATACTCATTTAATAAAGATATATATTTTTATTTATTCAACGAATGTATCTTCGTGATTTGCCCTGATTCTAACCTCTAACACTATTTTGATCTATTTTGCGTGCAATATACGTACCATTTGCACATCAAATTCATCAGGAATCGCTTCGGACGTTTCAGTCGTTGAAATAGTGCTATATTCCCCATGTAATCCTGCAAAGATGAACAAACATTACAACATAATATTGAAAAACAAACCTACAAATATTATCAAACAAATGTGAATTTTACCTGATAATCTGTCGCTGTCATAATAAGATGGTTCTCCATCTAGTAATGCACCCATGTACGTCGATACAGTTTCTTCAACCAATGTGAATTTTTGTTCGGCACTCGTCCCACCATCACTTTTGAAAATTTGCATCTTATTGTGGGCATTTTTTTTCCTCACATTTTTTTTAATGTCCTTATATTTAGCCTTCAGGGTTTTTTTATTGCGTGGAATCATGCTGCACGAATTGACCGCCTGGGTGATTTTTTCCCAAGCGGAATCTTTATCACGCCATGTTGAACCGTCGGTCTGCTTACATTCGATAATGTTTACATGTTCATCGACAATTGCAATGAGTGTGTTCAATTCATCGGTCGAAAAATTGGCACCTCTTCTCTCTTTTGTTTCGATTCGTCCATGTATGGATAATGAATTAACAAAATATATTTAAATTAGGTGTTGCAACATATTAATAGATGCTTGTATCTAGTTGTTTATATCACACTTATTATTTATTGTTAATACATTTTCGACGTTCTTTTTAAATGTAAATCACTCTCTCAATAGTACTACGTCGCGATACAAATTACAAATTTTCTACACTGTTTATGTCTGAACATAGCCGCGTGACCGTTCCCGGAAGTAAAAACTAGTAAAAATCGCAATGTACCTAAAGGAAAGTATCTGTAGGATAAATGTGCGTGGAAGAACGCTCACGTAAAAGTGGTGGGTAAAGTGTCTGGTAAAATTTATCTGATAGTTAGCTATCTGGAAGTTTGCCATATTTTACCGGAGAGTTGGAACAACCCGCTCGATAAGTATCTGTAAGATAAATGTGCGTGGAAGAACGCTCACGTAAAAGTGGAGGGTAAACTGTCTGGTATTTTATCCGATAGTTAGCTATCTAGAGGTTTACCGTAGTTTACCGGAGAGTTGTGGTACAAGTTCACAACCCGAATTCCTACTCATGGGAAATTCGTGTCTTTGATCAATTAACTAACTATAATTTCGTAAAAAATGCTGACAATTAACGGCTCCGGACGGTTCACTAAAAAAATTTTTATAAGAGTTTGATTTTAATTTATAGATATTCTGAGGAACATCAAAAAATTTGCACACATTTTTGCGCAGATAATAAGATATTTTAATATGCCGTGGACGCAAATGGCCCATATGTGGGATTATTGAATGCTATGAATATGAAATTAATAACAGTGGGAACCCCGTGTTAAACGGTAGAGCTACGAGCTTCCTGAGGGTACACAAATGTGCATTGGTACAGCTACCCCATAGTACGAGTATGCAGTTGTGCTGTTGCCCACCTAATAGTGCAATTGCTGAATGATAAAACGCCTTAGCACTAATGGAGAAAAGAACAAATCAAGAAAAATAGATAGATAGATTGATAGATAATTTACAAGATGGTCATCTAATAGAAGTAAAAGTGGACTAATGGCCAGATTCTACACTTCTGGATAAAATCTGCCGGATATTCTATACCAAAAGCATTTGTTATCCGACGGATAACTGTTTCTGCCAGATAAACTCGGGTGAAGAAATTGGGCATAACTGAATTGCACCCATGCATATACATACGATATTTACTTGCCATGCACCCAATGCCGTCTTTGAGCACCTCAAATCAATATGTCCAAATACAGTTTTCACGAGGTTTTTAGTATCCATTTTTCTATGCGAACCCATAATCAATCATCAAAATTTATCGATATGAGTAAGCGTCTCACTAGAAACAGTTACCGTGTCAACTTCTATTAGGAAATTCGCTATAGTTTCGGCAAACATAGCGGAAAATGAAAACACGGAAGTCACGTGACTTCCAGTGAAATGTGAAATGCATTATTCCCGCCTTTTTGCCCTGCGTCTCAGGCTCCATATGGTTGGGAGTAAAAAAACTGTCAATAGTAGGATTGATCAATCGCACCACTGAGAATATAGCATTTCAGTGGATCGCATTAACGGTAAGGCAATAATATTGTCTTAGCTTACGATGGTGCTGGCTAGGGTTTGGATTATTACCATCTCGCGATGGTTTTATAAAATGAAACGCACGACTATAAATCCGCACGGCGAATGAAACATTACATTTTTTCAAGAGTAATAACGTTTTCGAATCATTTGACTTTTTAAAAATAGAAAAATTTGCCGTCATCCATAAAAACACCGTGATAAAAAATATGGCTGTGATAATTTTCTCAAGGTCAAGAGATTTGTTATCAGTGATTATTCTGCTACTTTCACACACGTAGACTCCATAATCGGCTATATTCGCGTGACTCGATGACGTCCATTGATAATTTGGTCGCCGACATAACCAAAAAATTACTTTAAAAAAATGTACGAGAGCCTATTTAAGAATCCACTTCATCGAGTATTCGTTTACGGAACGTTGAAACGCGGCGAGCCTAATCACCGAGTGATACAAAACGCGACAAACGGTTATGCAAAGTTTCTCGGTCCCGGTAAAACCGTCAACAAGTATCCTCTCGTTATAGCAACTAAATACAATATTCCATTTTTGCTGAAAAAACCCGGCACCGGAAACGTAAGTGCTGCCTATATTGTATATATTGCTCATAAAATCATCACCAAGTAAACACGGCAGTTTCTTCCGTCTTGGCGCAAGATGGCGTTGTCGGAGTTTTTCTTCTCTCGTTTTGAAAACAAATTTAATAAACGTAAATAAATACATGCAGCAAATTCTCGGCGAGGTTTACGATGTTGATACAAAAATGCTCGAAAAATTGGATGAATTGGAGGAACATCCTTCGTTCTACGTTCGTACGGAGGAAGATGTTTTATTAGCCCCAGCTGCGAACTTGAAATCCGATGTAAATTTTGAAGAGGTATTTATTTATTTTCTTTTTCATTCAAACTCAAAAGGTGGACATTTTTTTATCCTAATAAGAATATTTTTCGAATAAAATATGTTGAAATTCAACTTTTTAAAAATTGACAATGTATTTAAGGATAAAATATTAATTAACCCTAGATGGATTGTGTGATGCTTATTCATGATGCGAACTCGATTTTTATCTGTTCTCGTAAATATAAAAATAGATTTTTTTTGGACTAATCATTCATTTTTAACATTTAAATGAAGCGTATAAGATCGTCAGTTACAGTAAGACCTGGTTATAAGGAATCGTTAGGAGCTGTAGGGGAAATTAATTCTGAGAAAAGTCGTAAAATCTGGCTCCCCACTGTAGCGAATCGAGGCAGGTTTCGCAGTACATACTGCCATATGTACGTCGGTGAAATGACGCTACTTCGACCTTCGACCTTTTTGTTCATGTTTTCGGTTAAAGCTACAGTAGAAAGAATTCCTTATAAGCAGGTTCATTATAACCAGGTCCTACTGTACGTTAACCACAGTTCACTTTTTCGTCATGTCTCAACAGATATCACGAAAACCTGTTATAGTTATCACCAAGAATTATATGATAACCCTGTTTAGAAAATGCCATTGAGATCTCAATGGCATTTTCATTGGTTTTCATTGGTTGGTTGATCTCAATGAGATCAACCACCTTAACTCATGATGCAAACTAATGCATTATCTAGAAGCATCTAGAATTAAAATAATTTTCACGAAAAGATTCTTTTTTTTTTGTATATTTCCCTTCTTACATCTAACAATATCTTCGATCCTGGGATAGGGAATCTCTTTTTTCTCCGACACATCCTACAAATTGGTCGTGGTTTGAAGCATTCTTTTTTTGTTCACTCACTGAATATGCAGGAAAGGCTATATTAATGATCCCATTAGACATTAACCTCCCTCATGTTAGCTGGCAGGGATGGGGAACCCCCATTCAGCCGTTTCTCCACCCTAAATATTTGATCCAATATTTTTCGAAGGTGCATCGATTTTCGAAAAAACGCAATCTCACGTTGTGCACAATTGAAAACTGCATCCGATGAAACTTTGCTTTTTTCCGAAATTTCAATAGAACTTCGAAAGAATTACGAAAAAATTCGGCGAAATGGCTTAGATCATAACGGACCGAAACAGACACTAAAACTTCATCACGTTTCTGTCACATCATTATAATACCTTCCTCACTGTATCAGTGTCATCTAGCGGCACAATAAAAAACATTGAAACAAAAATATTTAATCAAATCGATTTAAAAGATAATTAATCAATAATAGATGAGAAATGTCGGAAAAAATAGTAATAAAAATCGATAACATTTGTCCAACTGGTCATGCAAAATATAAGAATTGAAGAATTAATAAATATTTGTTTTTATGCCACGAGCAGATGGGCATACTTGGAAAAGCTTGGACTTACTTTCTTCCAAAGTTCAACGCTGTTCTTCTCGAAAAGCCCATGTACGTATCTTATAGCAACGATGGAAGTCACGGCCTGAAATACGGTGAAAGGTATCTTCGCGATCCTGATTATAATCATCGCCATGAAGTTCAATGAGAGCATTTTTTTTTCGTCATGCAAGCGACTAAAAATGGTTTTTTAGCGACGTTGACGTGGCCAAACCGGAAGACGTCCAATAAATAAAAAGATTTCCAATACGCCAAATACAACGGGGAAAGTCTTCCCTACGGGCACAATGGTTCTATATTTATAACACATAAAATGTTACTTATGTTTAATATTGCGACAAAAAAGGAAATAGAAAAATTGAAAAACGGTAATTTGTCTCGTTGTTCTTATTAATTTTTTTATTTTTTTCTTCACCACATATCTTTTCTCATCTATTCTCCGTCTTTGTTGGTCACTACAATTTCGCTCTATTATGTGCACTCAACAATAGTGATAAAAATTCATTTATTTGATTTCTTTTTTTTCCAACTATCCGCAAAAAATAGGCTGCTTTTTCGCGGTCAAGGGGAATTTTTCAAAAATTTGAAAATAAAAATTGTTACTTTTATTTTCAACACAGCGAATATTGATTCGCAGTGTTCGTCTATTTAATGATCATGGAAAAAAAGGCGCTCGATGAATTGCATTTAAAAAAAAAATAGGATTAAAAAAAAACACTGATAAAGTTTCGGAAGAGAGAAAAACCTGCGGGTAAAAAAAAGAATCAAGATAAAAAATGCTTTCAGGGCAGTATGTACGAGTGTCCTGGGATTTTTTTTTTTTTTTATTATAAATAATCACAACTTCGTTCGATCGCTGTACAAGGACTGGTCTCGTTTTTTCGAGTTACGACTCATTTCGCTCTATCTTAAGAAAATAAAAGAAAACAAATTACAGAGTAAGCAGACTCCCTCCTTGGCACTTACTTAGGCGGAAGGATTCTTCCGTTTTTTCTCTCTTTACGCTTTTCTCCTTCCTTTTTTTCTCATTAAAAAAAATGTCGATAAAATTTATTTTAACAAAAAAAAAAAAAAATGTAATTTTTAATTCAATGTAATTTTTTTCATTTTAATAAAAATAAAAAAAAATTGTGTGAAATTTTTTTATTAAAAAAAATTCTAATCTAACAGAAATAATTAAACAATTGTCAACAAAAGCGTCTTTACCTTTTGTGGATCTCAACATTCGTGCACAATTTGCTCGCCCTTGCCCCCTTCAAGCTGCAATCAAATTCAATCATTGCCCTCTTTGTCGATTGATTTTTTTTTTTTTTTACTTAAATAATCTCGCTCGAAATAATTAGCAACGTATCTTTTTTTTTGTTTACTCCCCGCACCTATTTTTATATTCTCTCCCTCTCTCTTTTGTCGCGACGTTCCGAAGCCCAGCCTCGGCGAATTACTTATTATCCTATGTATATATACGCTTAATATGTTCTTAATTCACCTACGAGTGAATTAAGTTATTTTATTATTATTATTTTATTTTATTTTTCTCTCCTTCATCTCTTCGTTGACGCAGCAAGCTTGTTTTAATGGCTCTCGCGGAAGTTTTTCTTTTGTTTTTTTTTTTACGAGAGATAATAACAATATTTTCTCGTTTGCCTCCCAGAACGAGATTTCGAGCTTCTTTTCTTGTGTTTCACATAAAAAATATGTAATTTTTTTAAAATTATTTTTTTTTTCGACTCTCCGATCCTCAGTAAGTCGTTAAATATTTTAATAATCGAAATTTCGCCCCATTCCCCAATAATTCATTATTTGTCGGGGCATCAATTCTACAGTGTGGATCTTTCATAGTTATTAAAAAAAAAAAAGTAAACACAAACAATCCAAAAAACTTAGAAATTCAGTTTTAATTTATTTTATTTTTCACGAATAGCTATGAAATCTCCTTAGACTTAAAATTTCTGTCCTAATTTCGAGATTCAAACTCGAAAGCTGAATATTTGTTTCGCAGAATTAAATTTTCCTATACTACGGGAGAGGTGGGGGCAAAAGGTTTGTGTGATTTTGTTTTCCGTCAGGTGGAAGAGAGCTTGGAGTCTTGGCATTATTTGAGGACAGGGAGTATGGTGATTGATGCACGTATGAAAATTGGGAGACACGAATAATCGATGCGATTCTAACGACGAAATTTGGCAACTTGCCAAGTTCGTGATCGTAAAAACGCCTTCAGCATTTCCGTTAATATCTCGCTATCGATCTTATATATATAATGTTCTATTCCTTTTGTCTCGCGAGAAACAATTTTTTAGTTCACTGACGCTTCCGCCAGAGGCACCTGTAACATTTCGTATTCTAAGTTGCTGGCGCCATCTGATGGAAGCGTAATTGAACTAAATAGTGTCGTGCACGAAAGAAAGGACAAAAATAAGGTTTCACGAGAGACATTTGTTCTTCTGTTCTTTTCCTTGTCTTTATGGTGTCGCTATCGATGATTCCGCGTTCCCAATAGACGGGTGTGATAAATTTGCGGCACGCGCGCTGGCAAATAAAATTTCTAACCTATAAAATGTTTTCATCGACAGACAACTGGGCTACGAAACGATGCGATACGACGACTGTTACGATTTTTTTCTTGTCGTACGATCGAACCGATACAATCACGCTCTCAGCTCTGGTCCTGCGAAAGGGCACCGTACTTGTTGCCCAACGATAATTTGGGTGCTTGAGTCTGCGAGTCCTGCATGCTGTAGCCTCTGCTTCCTCCCCTGTTGCGAACCTCCTCAAAGTTGCCCTCTTCCCGCTTCCTACTCGTAACAAAATGCCACAGAGAAAGAAAAAAATGTTTTGTTAAATCACGCAAGTGTTAAATTGCAGTTGAAAATTATTTGAAAGCGTTCGGTTTACATGTATCGAATTTTTTTTTGTCTCCTATTATGATTAATATTTTATTTTCCGTATACACCTCGAGAAGCATTCGCGTTTCTGGTTCTCCCTGAATTTATCTTATTTTACAGAACTAGCATGAATGCGGTACTTTGTTGGTTACGCGTCTTTACTATGTAGCTACGTTAGAAAATTTTGGCGCACACCCATTTGATTGATCACCAAACTGGCTTTATTTTTCAATTATTTTAAGTATCAATCTTATACGTTTTTTTTTAAAGGTCAGAAATGTTAATGCTACTTTGCTGGTTGTATGGTTCTTCGTATTGAGCTTAAGATCTGTTACAAGTAACGAGAATCTGCTGAAAGAGAAAGTTATATTGTTGTTAACTTGTATCACATACAATCGATGCTCTGTTCAGTTGGAATGAGAACGATTTCATGATGCGTACAGTTGTGATGGGAAGAATTGATACTTTGTTCAATTGTAACAGAAAAAGTTCAGTTGTGAGAGGGATAGTTAATGTTGTGAACACAGCTGTACCGGAAACAAGTGATGCTGTGCACAATTGTTACAGGAACAGTTTAATGATTCATCGAGTTGTGGCAGGAACAGTTTGATGATATGCGTAACACAGCTGTGACGGGAACAACCGATCCTGTGCACAATTGTTATAGGAATAATTGATACTGTGTTTACTGCTGTATTCAGTTGTGATGGGGATAACTGATGCTGTACACAATCGTTACGGGGGTAGTTTAATTATTCGTAGAGTTGTGATAGGGACAGTTTGATGATGCGTGCAGTTGTCACAGGGACAGTTAACGTGTTGTGCTACAGATACACGGTGTCTCCCTTGCTCTGCTGTGAGTGCTACTAATCCCATCTCTCTCACACATGTCTATAGTAAACTACCTTAATGGGTTAAATTATGACGGGGACAGTTGATGCTGTGTTTAGTTGTGTTGGAGACAATTAAAGTTATGTTCAGTTGTGAGGAGAAAAGCTGATGCTGTCCATAATTGTGACAGGGATAGTTGATGTTGCATTGAATCGCGATGGGGACAGTTGTTGCTGTGTTCAGTTGTGTCGAGACAATTGTTGCTGTGCACAATTGTTCCAGGGGCAGTGTAATGATTCATAAAGCTGTGACAGAGACAGTCAACGTGCTGCACAATGAGTGCTACTAATGCCATCACTCTCGCACCTATTTCTATAGTAGTCCATCTTAAGGCCCATTTACACGATTTTAGCAACGATTTTGATCGCGCAAACCGACTTGCGCATGCAAAGATCTAGTTTGTAAATGTCAAAAACTCTTGACTTGCTTAATCAAAACGTGGCTTTAAAATCGGACAAACTTTAGCACGTTTTGTTTATGCAAACTAGACGGAGCTAAAAAATGTAGCGTGGAAACGAGGGGTTAATGCTGTGTTCAGTTGTGTCAAGGACAGTTAACGTTATGTTTAATTATGACAAGGACGCTTAACGCCGTGTTCAGTCGTGACACGGCCACTTTCAACGTATCCAATGATTTATGGAACATTCGTTGAGTTTCAAATTCATGAAATGTACAATTGAGTCTACGTCGTATTCCATACAGTTGATTCACTGCCAATTAATCTTTGGATTATTAACCAAAGATATTAACCAAAGATTCATTATATTCGTTTTAAGAATTTTTCATTGAAAATTATTTGAAACTCACCGCCTGCCCCAAGGACCCGTAGTTTCACCTCCTTGTGCCTGTTTTCCGCTTAATGTAGGGAAATACTCTTCGCTGTTGATATCCGGAGCGACATTTCTCATTCTCGGTCGCGTATTCCCCGACGATGCACTTGCGTTTCTCAAATGTGGAGCTTTGTAACTTCCACCACCACCTCCTCCTCCACCGCCACCGCCGCCGCCACCACCACCGCTGGTCGGAGGTGCAGGATTTTGAACTGGTGGTGTTTCAACTTCTTTCTCAGGGGCATCAGGCTTTTTCCAAGGTCCACTGTGTTTCGTGCCAGGCTCACCAGTCTCACCGTCCGAGCTATTCTCACCCGTTCCTCTTTCCTCTTCAGACTCTGCATCAGCATTTTCGTTCACAGTCAAATTGCCAATTTTCAGACCCGTGTAGTCCTTCTTCTCTTCCTCAAATTCTCGCCATTCATCCTCTTCCTGAAAATTATGAGATATAAACTTCATAATAAAATATTCGCAAAGAGAGTAAGAAAATTGCAAAAACTCATTACAAAAAAAAAATCCCGAAACATTGCAGATTGGCGAAAAAAAATTGTCAATTATGATTGTACAAGCTAAATATTTTCTAGAACTCATTTAGTTGCTGATTTGATCCACCCTCGACAATGATTGTTGAAATTAAATTTTTAGTATAAAAAAGGAAAATGTGGCAAAGGGCCATTTTCATTGTAAAGTATGAAAGAACATTTCAAGAATAAATTGAAATAGTAATAATTAATACTAAACTCTTTTTTTTGTTTTTAACCAAGCCGTAAATAACCTCAAAATTCAAGAATATTGGTAGCATTGAGCCTGGCACATGTTGAGACATGGATATGGTGCATTCCACCTCAACTCGATCAACATCATACTCAGATTCTGTCAGAATTAGTCCACTTTTTTTTATATCGTTTAGCCTAGTAAGTAGTGTGTGGTCAATTATTTTTAGATTTTTTACACTTTGCTTTCCACAGTTACCTACAAATTTATGAAAATTCGTGCTATAAATTGGTATGGTTGATATCTCACAAATAAATCGTATCGAAAAAAAAATCCAAAATATAATTAATCATTTTCAAGTGTACTTTCATATGAACCTATGAAAAAAAAATATATAGGTACTCTATTAGACCTCTATTTGAGTCGTAGTTTAAAGTCAAAAGATTGATAAAAATCTATTTTTTTTTATGTATGTAATTTTTTTTTTCAACACAACAAAAATGTTACACAGAAAAAGTCAAATTTAGATCCTTGGTTTGCCATTTGGTTTTTAAATTTTTAGCAGCATACGTATACTTTTTATGAATTATCATATCTCCTAAAGTATTCGCAGCTTGAATGCCCAAAAAATTATCATTGCACGGAAATTAAATAGGTTTATGGGTAAATGGAGACTATTATTATCCAGCCAAATCTTCGTCCTACTAAAAACATAATAACTTTCATTTATATGATTAACGTAGAATGAGTTAAAATGTACCATTTTGATTCTAACTTTGGTTAAAAAAAAAACATATAGCAAACATACTTTTAAGAAAAAGCTAAAAAGCGACATAACCTAAAAAAATATGAAAAGTCGACAAATGTTTCTCTCAAACGGGTTACTCGAAGAAAAAATCCCATCTTTCTCGTAATTAATTGTCCCAAAATCATCCACAAATCTTAATCGACAAAATCAAAGAAATATTTGACGGAAAATTCGTTAAAAATCTCTCAGTAGTTTTCTCGCGATCGGTCGGTAAAATCGCTCTCTTTAATTTTTTTTATAAACGCTGAAAAGTGAGAACGAAAAGAAAATAACGCCCCAATTTCCGTTCGATTACGTAACTATAGATCTTCATGTGTGGATTAGAAAGATCGAGAAGGGTAAAAAAAAAAGTTCGCGTCGATGACGAGAAACGAGGATAAATTTTCGTCGATCGCGAAAAAAGTGCGGAGGGGGATGTGACGTTTACAAGGATCAAAGATGGCAGCTGCCTGTACTTTTCTCCCTCCCCGTTATCCCGCACATAGCCTAGATATCGTAGAGTAATTAACTGACAAAAAAAGGATCCCCCAAATTAATTTTTCGGCATATTAACAGCTAATTATTGTTCTAATGAAAATTTTACCGGAGCTTTCTGAGCCTCTTCCTCCTCTTCCGGATTAGCAGGTTTATCCTTTGGTTTTGGTTTTTCAACCTTTTTTCCCGTCTCCTCGAGTTTCTTCGCTATCTCCTCCGTGGTCGTAAATTTCTTTCCTTTTGCCTTCTTGCGATCTTTTTTCGCAAAAAAATCATCAAGATCCGCCATAGTTACGTACACGTTGAAAAAGCACTTCTTTTTTTGTTTTCCGTTTTTTTCTTTTTATTAACACAAGCTCACAACTTTTTGGGGTTATTCGAGGAGAGCACTCGATGGCAATGATGAACGAGAGATGAGAAAAAAGAAGAGTTTTGAGCGTCTTTAAACGCACAACGATAAAAGGAACTTTGCTATCTTTCTGTGGCTCGTGAGATACCGCAACGCTGCCTTGCGCCTTGGAGATATCCACACCACATGGGCTTGCACCGGAAGTCGCGTACACGCAAACTGCTTGAGTCAAAATTGGGACTAGCGATGATTGAAATGAGAAACGAAATTTTTACGTGGCACAATAAGTGAGTATATAAAGACACGAGAAAAACGTTATTATTTCTTGTTGCACGCTCGATTATATAAGGAATTCGTCAATTGTTTCCGCTTATGTACACTTACGAAGTATTTTTAGATTGTTCGTGAAGAGATTTTATCGATGAAAATTCTTGCCGGTAAACTGTTTTTGGTTAAGATTTTCATTAATCGTTTATAGTATCGAGGACAGGAGTATGTGGAATTGTTGGAATAAAAAATGAATATACGCGCGCGGCGATCGATAACTTCCGGTATATTTTGAAATTGGTGCTACGAGCTTCGTCATTCACATGACAGATGACGCCATTCGACAATCCGCTTGAAATTTGTTCTTGTTCATGCAAATAAATTTATTTTACAAGCGCGTCAAAATTTGAGCTGCGGAAATCTCTATCAAAAAATAAAATTTCGAATGAGTCAAATTCACAAAATATCGTTCTAGTGAACAGATCCCACCATTTTTCGTACTGATTTAATGATTTTTCCATGTTCATGCATTGTCATCCGTTCACTGCAGAAAGTGCACTAGAAAATGCGAGACCGTCTAGAGGGCAGTGTTGTACGACCTTTTTCGGAAAATCATGCGCATCCGTGGCTTTTACCAACGAAGATTGAGGTATCTTCGTTGCTTTTACCAACGAAGATTGAGGTCTACAATCTTCGTTGCTTTTACCGACGAAGATGAGGTCTCAATCTTCGTTGTTTTTACCAACGAAGATGAGGTCCTATCTTCGTTGCTTTTACCAACGAAGATTGAGGTCTAATCTTCGTTGCTTTTACCAATGAATTTGTTGTCTGTACTAAAACTGTACAAATTCCTTGTTGATTTAACTCGGGGGAGATGTCCAAAAAATCATATAAAAATAGATTGTCAAAAAAGTTCAATTGGGCCAAACTACTTGAAAATCTTCTCAATAATTTCACTTTCGTTGATCCTTTGTTTATCGCTATTTTCTTCACGATCTCCAAATGGCGTTCATTATAATTTTTGTTACCGACCGAGTAAGTGTCACATTACCAGGGGATTGCCGAGCGCCAGTGTCGCCTATGTACAGATTCTTGTACTAAAATGTTGAAAAAAAAAAAGGAAACACGGGGAAAAAGCGGTCGCAGTGTATAAAATAACCAGTGTCCGCAGTTGATTCGAGCAGTGTGGTCGTGCGTGCGGTGCATTCTTACGGGATTTCTCTCATCTTCGTCATTCAACAATAACAATAACAGTACAAATAGATAGAAAAATAGTAGTAAAAAATTGACTTTTTCAAGGTTAAACGAAGAAAAAAAAAGAGTTTTCGGGCGTTTTTTATTTGAGACTTTAATGTTTAAGACGAGACAAAATGAGGCTAACGAGAAGGTGTCTCGGCGGCATTACCAAGATGCTGGATTTCTATTCACAGTTCAACCCGTCGCCGCTTTCGATAAAACAGTTCATCGATTTTGGTGAGCTTAGACGATATGTGCACGATGACCTCGCTGATAAAATGGCTGTTTGAAATTTTCTTAACTTTGCAAATTTATTCGATTTTTTGCTGGTATACTGAGAATTTTATAACGACCGCAATTAATTAACAAGTATATTTGTGTTTGTGAACCTCAATTTTGTCACGGTCGAGTTGATTTATCGCTGCCTACGTGACGCTCAGCTGATGCCGTCATTTCGCGTTAGTTTAGTCTCTCGTTACGAGCGAAACAATTTAACCACCTCCTTCTGCCCCTCGTCCCATTTTACTCTACGTTCGCGCTGTTGTGCGAGAAATGAATGTTTTTTTCAGATTTTTTTTCCAGCGTTTTTGCCCTCGTGGTTTCTTTTTTATTCGTTGAATGATTCTATAATGTGACTAAAGAAGAGGAATTGCTATTTTGCATATATATATAGCACCATATACATATGTGTTATGTACACACGTAGATGTAATTTGTATTTGCTATATGTGTATGGTGATTGATAGATTAACTGCATCCTGCTAGCATTTCTGGCTCCCTGGCGTACATTATTGACATATAGTATATATATATATATATGTTATACGATCTAATTGTAAGTAATGTTTCCTTTTTTTCGTTCCGTTGATGTGTACAAAGAGGAATGGTGAATTTTTCACAAGTAAAAAATTTACCCAACAATTTACTCGGATTTTTTTGGCAAAAAATAAAATTCAATTTTTCTATTCTATTTTTATTATATTTTTTACTATCAGCAAAAATTTCCGATTAATCATAATAATAATAATAATTTAAAAAATGACGAATATTAACAAAAAAAAAATCACGCGTAATCTGAGCAAGTCAAACCGGATGTGGCCGAAAATGCGAGTAATTTGTGATAAAACGTACTTTTTGATGAATGTGACAAGTAGATTTTTTTATTATTTTGACGTCGCTCCAGCTAGCGAAGAGCAAGGCAGTGTGTGACCTCGGCCCCTTTTTTGGTCTATGTTTTGATCGGGCTAGAAAAAAGACAAGTAAACATTACGACATATAACGACGCAATTTCTGCGCGTCGAAATAACATTTTTTGTATCCTAATCACTTTTATATCTGATGAAAGAATGGTAAAGGATGTGCGAGAATGAATGTACAAAGCTTTTTGTAGCATTTCACTGTCTTTAAAAAAAATATTTGTAACAAAAATTCAATAATTTTTTTAATAACTTTTTTCGCTAAAAAATTAATATAAAAAATGGAATAATTTTTTTACCAACATTTGTTTTCGTGCTTTACGAAAAATTATTGCAAGAAATATAAATATGTAAAATTTAATCTACTGGATAATTCAAGTAGCCGATCAATTTTTTCAAATTTTGAATTGATCTCGCGAAACAGCAGTGAATTTCGAAAAAATTGCGCACAAAAAGTAAATAAAAATGAATCAATATTTATTCAAATAAGTAATTCTTAATAATTAGCGATCAGGGGCGTCGCGCCTTATTATCAGTTTAGATTACTTTAGGTTGAATTAGAATGAACTCTGAAAAAAAGCGAATAATCGAAATGTTGGTAGACACCCAAACCCCCTTAAAGAGTCAATAAAAAAAAAATATCTGAATTTCGACAGAGGTCGAATGGATGTAATTCGTTCAAATCTGTACTATCTAAAAATTGACTACGTGATGATGATATTTGGTATCGAGTTTGGCACGAATTGATGGTAGGGTTTAGATTTTATTTTGAATGCTGCTAAATTTTTTATTTATTTTTAAAATGACGTGTTCGTCTTAACTTTCGCAAATTTCCACACATCGACCCAAAAATTTGTGTACAAACTAACTAGCGAACAAGTATATCTGGCATTGAGTTTGGTAAGAGTCGATCGAAGCGTTTTTGAATTTTATGAAATTGTGAATTTGACACAAAAATTATTTTGTGACAAAAGCTCCTCGATTTCTTGAATATTTTCCAAAACTTCCTACACAAACTGGCTACGACACAAGGATATCCGGATTGAGTTGGGCAAGAATCGATCGAGGGGATTTTATGCAATTTTGAATTCGTTTCAAACTGTGATACATATAAATTGTCGAGCTTCCCGTTATTTTTGCACATTCGCAAGAGGAAAGCTTTCTCTATGAGGAATCCAGAATTGAGGAAGCCATTATCCATGGAATGTGTGTGTCGGCAAAAATAATGGGGAAACAATTAACAAATGTCGAATATTCACGCTATTATTATTATTATTATTATTATTATTATTATTATTAAATAAGAGCACGATATGGAAATATCTCGGTCTCTGCTCATGATGATGAAATTCGTTGGTCCGAAAAATAGCGTGGATTGAATAATAAAAAAAAAGCATCTTATATAAAATAAAACGATACGTACATATACATATAGAACGTATGAGTGTGCTGGTGATTTATCAAGCTTCCGCCAAACTGCGAAAAACATTACGAACATCTGTCTGATGACGGTCGTATGGCTCAAAGTCCAAAGTTCTTTCTCAACCAATTAGAATTTTCGTATCGGTGACACACCCACGATCAGCAGCCCATATTATATTTGAAAAAAAGCATACGGGGCATTCCGATCCAACTGACAACGGAATCAAAAATAAAACATATGGGGCATTCCGATTCAAATGAAAATGAAACATACGGGGCGTTCTGATTCAAATAAAAATGAAACATACGGGGCATTCCGATTAAAATAAAAATGAAACATACGGGGCGTTCTGATTCAAATAAAAATGAAACATACGGGGCATTCCGATCGAAATAAAAATAAAGCACATACGACACGTATTTTGTGATATAAATATATATAGGGCATTCTCCGTATTTGTCAAATATTTATGGGGACTTTCATGTCAATTGTTCATACACTTGAGGCATTTGTGTGAAAATTTTCATATCAATATATATGGGGCATTCATTCTCAAGTTTTATTATTAAACAAATGTATGGGGCACTCTGGCTCAATTTTGACATAACTATATGCGACATTCTAGCTCGATTTTTCCATATGAATATTTGGATCATTGTCGTTTAAAATTTTATGACGAATATATGGGGCATTTCAGCTCAAATTATTCTCTATAAATGAGGCTTTCGCATGAAAATTTTATAATCCCCTGGGATAATTATTTTCTGGTGTCACTTCCTGGTCAACCCTGGATAGTATAGCCCTTAACCCTAGAAGGGTACACTGGGTATCCCACATCCAGGTATTTTTGTCCCTCGTAATAGATTTCTGTAAGGTGCCTTTGAGCCACAATATTTATTTTAAACAAAAAATCAGACGAATCAATTTTTTCCAAAACGATCGTATTCCTGACTCTTCAAAGAAAAATTCTGCGCTTGAATTATTAAAATATCTTAATTACGTCCAAAATGGCAAAATTTTAAGATACGCGAATGGCATACACACAGTGATTGGATTCGAAAGTGTACCATTCTAGTGTTAATCTGCACACCATTGTAAATTTGCACTTCCGATATTTTCGTCGTTAACCCATTCGAGACCGATTGCACACCGTGTGTGCAATTGATTTCCGAGGCTATAAGACCGGTTGCACCCCGTCTGTGCAATAATTAAATATGAACACTATAAAGAAAAAAAAAAAAATCGCTCCTGGGGACCGTGTTCGAAAAAAATCGCCGTCTCGAATGGTAAGGTAATGTGCTACTCCTCTGTTGGTAAAACAGTTTCTGCGAAAGCCATTGGAGGGTGCGAGAGAGCTGCTTTTACTCGGGTACCAAAATTCTCCTAAACGGTTGATCTTTTGGGCAAACGAAGAGAACCACGAAATGCGTATAACGATGCTGCAGTTCGTGGTTCTTTTATAGTCAAAAAATCATGGGTATATTACCCAAGGTTACCCCAGAGGATTAATAAAATTGTTCTAGAATTTCTATGTTGATGTATAGGCGAAATTTCACGCGAAATTGTTATCACTAATTCATGGGACATTTAATTTCAATTTCTTTTCTTCAATCCTTTTATCCTTCAATTCGATAAGAATTTTCTCGCTCCTCGAGGATTTTTTGTAATTTTGTTTTGGAGAAAAAAAAATGCTTGAGTCAACTTTTCAAGGCTGATTGTGAGCGCAGTAAAAACACGAGCCTCTTCTATGTGCCTCGCGATGGTAAATAATCGATATCGAAGTGTTGACTGGTCTCGTGTTCGTGTCGAGGTCAAGGCACCTCCTCGACTGCTTCCTTTCCTTTTCGCTAAAACTGGCATCGCCTCAGGTGATGCTCGTCTCCATACTTTTCGTTCGACTCACCTCGATTTTTATTATTATTATTTTTTTTCGCATATCATTTAACGTATATATTTTTTTAAATTATTTTTTTCCGTCTTTTATTGCTTTTCGTTTTTAATGCTAATTTTCTGAGGTAAAAAATCAATAGGGAAATTAAATTATTTTTAATGGTTTCAACATCTTTATCGATAATCGATAATTAATTTGAGTCTCTTGGGGCAAGCAATTTGCGTTAATCTCGGTTATCGAATATCAATAAAAACATTGGGCCAATATCTCGAATGACAATCAATGAAAACTTTGTGTATACTCGAGAATTGTGTAAAAATTCATTATATCTTATTTATTTCAAGAGTCCTCCAATCCCCGCTCGATCACGAGTGTCATGCGACTTTAATCTGTTATTGGATGTATGAATGACGTCACGTGGCGATAACGTGTTTTGCACATTTAACGAGACAGCCAAAAGAGCCATAATAATATTTACGATATAGATGCAAATAAATAAATAAAAAATACATGTCTATTTCGTTCGGTCTTTGTATACAAAGCTGAAGCTACAAAAAGCTGAGGATATCTGCAACGAGAATGTGTGGATAAAAAATTTGTGCAGAAATAATGTTTCCATAACAGTAAAAACATCGAGAACGAGGATGTCTGAAACACATGAATTATTAGAACAAGATAGTCTGGAATAAAAATGTTGCCAGCAAGACAGTCTGGAATAAAAATGTTTCCAGCAATAATTTATCGAACAAAAATTCTACTCAATCCCCGTGGCAAAATCATGTCCAACAAGAATTTTTGAAACATTTTTTTTTTCGCAATAGTTGCGATATTTTTATTACCAGCGTATATGCTACTCCGGCATTGGCTAGTATATCTGGTATCTACATTTTTCTCATTTTTTTCATCGCCTATTTATTTCCATTTGTTCCGTTTATTTCCGTTTGTTCCGTCGTATCGGTAATCCCTCGCCAGATAAACAAAAAAAAAAACGCTGATCGATAATAAAAAAAAAATTCAAATTTTTTCATCAATGAAACTAAAAAAATATATATAATTCCATCCTACCTATTCATATTTATCAACGAGTGTTTTCTTATCTGGCGATTAATTCACGATTTTTTTTTGCCATCGCCTCGAAATTCTTCACATGTGTGTCGAGAATTTCAGGTCGCATGGTGAGTAATCAACCCCGTACGGGCGAGAGAGACGGAGTTCGATGATCTCGAAATTATAAGCGACACAGATACGCCCGTGTTCCATTGTAGTTAACATATGTCGTGCATGAAATTATATCGAGAAATAGTGTTCGTTGTGGACGGGATGTTGTTTTGGAAAAAAAAAAAACAAATTATCGAAATAATAATCGATCGGAGAAATTTTTTAACATCAATGATTAAATGATGATTAATCGATATATAATTTGTACGATCATTATTAATTTTAACAATTTCCAATTATTAATAATAATAAGAATAATAAAAATATCAACAATAATAGTACTAATCATTATTATGTCGTTATTATAATGATTAATAAAAATGAAAATAATTATAAAAAAATTAGAAAAAAAAAAAAACGCGTCTAATTGAATTTGCAAAAGTGTGAATGTCAGTAGATGAATTTTATTGCGTTACTGCGGAAGTACCGAGAACTCTATGCGATCAATTTCGCTTTTATTGAATGAACGACGAGGGGGCGGAGTTTGCCTCATTGCACTATAAATGAGAACGAGCGAAGCCCAC
Source organism: Dyspetes luteomarginatus (assembly GCA_963669185.1). NCBI lineage: Eukaryota > Metazoa > Arthropoda > Insecta > Hymenoptera > Ichneumonidae > Dyspetes > Dyspetes luteomarginatus. The sequence goes on from OY769906.1 coordinate 15,805,113, forward strand.
GCGGCGCATGAATAGATGAGGTTTAGAATGATGCAACTGCAACCAGCTGCATCAGTCTCTCTCTCTCTCATTGTGGATTTTATTCCTTTGGAAAACATTCCCTCCCGAAATGGCTTGCATTTGAAAAATAATCTGTTTGAAGGAATTGAATGAAAAAATATACACGAATTATTGTCTGCCATGATTAAATTTTTATTTTACTTTTCGCGTTATAAAAAAAAAAACACGAATAAAAAAAAATATATTTGTCAATGTTTACGAGTATTAGGCAAGAAGAAAAAAAAATGGCTGCAGCAAAATATTCCGAGAAAAACTTTGCAATTATTTGTTGAAGATTTTACCGAGTCCAAGATATTACTCGGCTGTCCTTGGAGATAAATTTAAACTTACACAAGAGATCAAAGTCACGATCTTTTCTGGCTTAGCTTTTAATAAACTTTTACTCATGCCTCATGTAATATTTTTCTATTTTATATTTTTATCGGTGTAAATGAAAATCTCTCGCTGATGTTATTGTTGATATGTTATAATGAGGCTATTATCATGTTTTGTACATCTTTTTATCTCGTCGTTTGATGCTGATGTGAATAAAAAAACATATGCTTCTCGCTCTCGACATAACCAGGGATGTGATAAGAGGCGTATCGCGCTGAGAACGTGATCAAAAGCTTCGTAACATTGGAGATGCTTTAAAAAAAAATCCCATTCTAGTCGGTCCAGAGAAAAAAAAAATATCAAAAGTTCAATTTTTAATGGGTTACACCATCTTGGCCCTCGGAAAAACTAGCATAAAAAGAAACAACGAAAAATTGATGCAACTTTCAAATATATATATATTTTTATTATCACTAAACACAGCATACATTGATGAATATATTAACATTAAAATTATTGTAAAATGTAAAAAAAAATGGCGGCTGTTCTGTGGAACGCCTTCGCCAGAATGCATGCCGACGGTGGAGGGTGTAGCATCGTCAGGAATCGTCTGAAAAAATAAAATAAAAGATTTTCTTGTAAACAAACGTAAGAGCTAAAAAGTAGCATAGGCGTTTTTCTATTCGATGCCTCGTTCATTTTTTTTTTCTATTTTTTAACTTTAAATTTTAACAAAAAATCAACATCTTTTTTCAAACAACTGTCATTTCCACAAAAAATTTTTGAACATATTTTCCCTGTGCTACTTTTTAGCTGTTACGTTTGTTTACAAGAAAATATTTTATTTTATTTTTTCAGATGATTCCTGACAATGCTACACCCTCCACCGTCGGCGAGCATTCTGGCAAAGGCGTTCGACAGAACAGCTTACGTCTCCGCCATTTGAAAAAAAAATTTCAATAATTTTAATGTCAATCATCATTGTATGATGTATTTAGTGATAATAAAAAAATATATACTTGAAAGTTGCGTTAAAATTTTTGTTTAATTTTCTTTATGCTAGTTGTTTCCGAGAGCCAAAGTGGTGTAACCGCTTAAGTCGCTATAAATTTACTTCTTCTTGACCGATTTAGTTTTAATTGGAATATTTTGAAAGCCCCGCCATTTTGAGAATGGACGTTGGATTTACCATGAAATATCAATTTTTGTCATCGTGAGAGCAAATTGAGGATTTCTCAGACATTGTACAAAGTTTGCTTCTCATATGATATGCAATCGACCCCCTAAAATTCCTAATGGTTCAAGGACATATAGAATTTAAGGTTATGAATCGAGCGTAACAATAAAGAGGCTTCGAGAGAGGCCCAATCACGAGCGAGAATCACTTGATCCAATTCCGTAGACCCCGCTTATTTCTGTAATCATCGAATTTGAGGGGTTATTACAATGGCTGTACCTAGACGTCCGGCAACAGTTACACTCACACACGTACCACACTCCGCTGCATCCCACGACTCCCGCCAACCCACCAAACGCACCACCTCACTCGCAAATTTCTGGACGAGCAGACACTTGCAATCCATAGATATATCGAAGCCTCAAACTAACGATAGTCCCTGCTCGTTTTACCACAAACAAAAAGTTTCAGAGTTTCGATATAGTAAATGAAATAAAAACAATGCAAAACATTGAAATTCAGGATTTTTTTATTATAATTTTAGGTCTGAGCGCATGCGAAAGAAAATCTTTTATATTTCTGCGAAAGGAACTTGCGGTACGACTGGCTAATATTATGAAGGAAATTCATCTGTTGCCTGATCATCTATTGAGAATGCCGAGCGTCGGTATCGTTAATAATTTGTACATAAAATCGTTTGAGGAAATAATACATTTTGAGAAGGCCGAGGTTAGCGAGATAACGCTTGATAGGTGAGTGATAAGAGTTTAAAAAAATTCTTTGTTAAATACACATTTGAAACAAATATTTTGATCTTATTTATATATATATATATCTATATAGGATTAAAATATTAAAAAACATATATATATATATGTTTTTTAATGCGTATTTGACACGTATTTGTTTGTTTTTTGATTAACGGCAAAATATAATACTAAAAATAAGTCATGGAAAAATGTATATAAGTATACATGGATATAAAATATTAACGAGCCGTTTTTAATATTACAGATTTTGCGAAGCTCTCGTTAAAATAAGAAATCGTCATTCTGACGTTGTCGAAGTTATGGCTCAGGGTATTCTCGAGCTTAAAGATTCTCATGACGTTGATCCACAAACGGAGAACAGTATTCAATATTTTTTGGACAGATTCTTCATGTCTCGAGTCTCGATAAGAATGCTGATAAATCAACACAGTGAGTACAATAAATAAATAAATAAGTAAATAAATAATAATATCATTCAACTCTTGTAAAATTGGCTATTTTTTTTAATTCCTTTTTATAACTCAGCTCTTTTATTCGGTGGAATATTGAACGGTGACAACAGACACGTTGGCTGCATCGATCCGTATTGCGACGTTATCAGCGTCGTCAAAGACGCATACGAAAATGCCCGATTTTTGTGCGATCAATATTATCTCGCAAGTCCAGAACTCATAGTCAAACAATATAATGGTGAGTACAAAAAAAAATGACAAATAATAATTCGTCATCTCGATTAAGAGTTGTGATAAAATTGATAAGAGAAAGAAAAATATTATTATAAAATTAATGCATTTGGGATAATTTCATACCTTTTATTGAAAAAAAAAACAACAATCAATTCGTCGTCGTGTTGAAATTCCGATTAATCATAATTGCTTGGTATTTTTTTTTCTGATTAATTGTAATTTCTTGGTAATGATAATGAATAATTGCATAAGAATTATTATTTTTTTTTTGTTTTACAGTGTCGTATGTGTATTTATTTATTTTTTGTATTGAATTTCAGATCTCGAGGTTGGAAACGAGATAAGAATTATTTATGTTCCGAGTCACTTGTATCACATGCTTTTCGAGCTGTTCAAGAACAGCATGAGAGCTGTAATGGAACACCATGTATCGGATTCCGAGAGTTATCCACCTGTCGAAGTCACCGTCGTGCGTGGTAAAGAGGATATTTGCGTGAAGGTTGGTCTATTATTATTTCAACATCAGAAAAAAAAAACAAAAATTTCAAACAACTTTTGAAAAATATTAATCAAGAGTGCTAGTCCTGCTCTGCTTTGATTCCCTTTTACTTCTGCTCCCTGTTCCCTCTTTGCACCTCTTTTCTCATCCTCTCCCATGGCTTTGAATATTCACATATTTCCACACCAACCCTCCTTTCAGTCTTTCCGTCAACAATTCACATAATTCTACCCCTTTACCTCTGCCCCCTGGCCACTTTTATGCACCCCTTTTGTCATCTTCTCCCATGCCTTTAAATATTCATATATTTCCACAATTTCCTTTTCACTTGCCACCGTACAGCTCCAAACATGATCGTGACTCTCTTAATCTCCCCCACAGATTCCACATGCCCAACTCGTATATTCCTTTTTTCCCACCTTATCTACATTCCCATATCTCAGTCTAGCCCATTCCTCCTTTAGATCCCACCCTAACCTTTCTTCCTCCCAATATCTTTCTCCCTCTGGTCCAACTTTTATTTCCTTGTAGATCGCACAGAACAACGATCTGTCAATCTTCGGCGAGTCCCCCTGAATATGTTGATCGTTTTTCCTCTCAACGCCTTCCCGGAACAGTTTTTCAACTTTTTTTGCTGCCCCCGCTCCCACATAAGCCTAATAACCCTACCTCCGCCATCGCTTCCTGCAGCTCCGTACCCCACTTCGACGGGTCCCCGTTCACCGTGCCTATAATCTCCTGCGAAAGTAATAATAAAATTGGGGATAAAAATCGGTAATGCTAACAATTTCTGGATCGATTGTCGGAAATTATTTTTATGTTTATTCTCGTTTTTTTATGAAAATGGCCGAACGAGGCTAAAAAAAATTAATTATCGAGGGTCGAGGAATTTTCACGTGCGAAATTATAATTTTTTCATCGATACTGACACTGATGAGAGAAATAAATAATTCGTGAAAATTGTTTTTAATGGAAATTATTATTTTTTTCTCGATAAAGATGTTTGATCGAGGTGGCGGCATATCGTCCTCGTTGATGGATCAGCTTTTCAAATTTGATTTTAAGACGGTTCAAACGACTTTAAGACCATGAAAAATTATCTTTACATTCATTTTTCTTTTTGATAAAAATAGCCGATAGAGGTTGAAAAAATGAATTATTGAGACGAGAATTTTCACGATGATGAGAGAATTAAATAATTTGTGAAAATTGTTTTTAAAAGAAAGTATTTTTTTTCTTTCTTGACAAAGGTGTCTGATCGAGGTGGCGGTATACCGCGCTCGTTGACGGATCATCTCTTCAAATACATGTACAGTACAGCGCCACAACCGAGCAAATCTGACTCTCACACGGTCCCATTAGCCGGTTATGGCTACGGTCTTCCATTGTCACGTCTCTACGCGAGATACTTTCACGGTGATCTCGTTGTTCTTAGCTGTGAGGGCTGCGGAACGGACGCTGTTATTTATTTAAAGGTAATCATTAAAATTACGATAATCAAAGATAATAAAAATACGAAAAATAAAAGCGTAAAAAAATGCAGAAATTCTCTACATATTTTTACGAAAAAAAAGCATTACAAATAATTTTATCGAGACGAAAAAGTGGGGAGACTTTTTCGAAATATTACGAATTATTTTTAATTAATGTTAAAAATGATCTTTTAATTAAATAATTACGAACATTTTAGTCAGGGTATTGAAAGAGAATTAATTTGAAAAATACAAATGTTGAGTTTTTCGTAGAATTTTTTTTAAATTAAAACATTGCACGAATCGAAATGGACAACTTTTGATTTTTTACAAAACAAGAAGGAAAAAATTTCGATCTCAAAATAATAAATACAAATTCAATTCAAACCCAAAAAAAAATGAGATACAAGATTTTTGCTGTTAATTGGGGCGTACATTTTATTTTTTCCCGTCATTCGATTTTTTTCTTTTGCTTATGTTCTCAGGCGCTTTCCAACGAGGCAAACGAATTGTTGCCGATATTCAACAAGACATCATCGAAATTTTATCGCACACCGATGCCAACGGCTGACTGGAGCAGCCAGTGCGGTGGCGGAATGGCCACGAGACAATTGTCAATGAGCAACAATCAGGGCCACAGATTACCCCATGGAATGGAAGTGAGTCATTGCTAGCAAAAGAAAAATGGCAAAGATTAACGACCAGTCGAATAAATGAATTAAATTTTTTTTTTAATTCAACATTTTTTTAAAAATTATTTTTCATTCAAAACATTAAAACATTCGAATTTTTGTACTTGTAAAAATTTACAAATATATATTTCTCATCGTTAAGTGCGAAAAAAAAGTCGTAACAAAAGCAAATTTTTTTTTTTTGCCAGGTTGCCAAATTTCCATACAGGAATTAAAAAATTTATTTAACTGGTCCGGGCCTTTGCCAGAATTGCTGCTGCGACTTCACATATCCAAAAAAAATGAACAAAAAAATTCGTCACATTACTTTAAATTCTTTTTTTCACTTGTGGCGATTATATTCCCTGCGTTTACGAGAATTTTTATTCCTCTGTGGTATTTCGTCGATGATTCCACGAATCGCAAACTGTGATGCATTATGCAATTTTATCATTTTTTTTTCTTCGTTCTTTTTCGTTTATTTTTTCTTTCTTTTTTTTTTTTAGGCGATAGCAATTATTTTATAAACGAACCAGCACAATATACAAGAATGTTTGTGAATGACGATCCGCACGGTCCTGCAGTGAGAGGTCTGAAATTTCTTTTTAATCGAATAAACATTTTTCAAAACACCAAATGTTCATAGAAAAGAATAAAAAAAATTATTGGTTACTAAAAAAATGTTCGAAAATTCCTGATTGCATTTTTCAACGATTCTCGCAGATGTCCACTGTGAAATTTTTGTCGCAATGAGTGAATGACAGGGCGAGAGGTGTTGATTTTGTTGCATTGAATTTTTTTTTGTTTTCTCGAATGTTTGAACGTTGGACAATGCGCGACTATTGCGTTGCGCTTTAAGAGTATATTTGTGTGTATATGTGCTGTGTATATATATAAATAAATGTATAAATTATATATATACATATATATATATATATATATATATATATATATATATGTATGTATAAGAATTTAAACACATAAAAATATGTTATTACGAGTTATTGATTATATTGTAATTGCGAAATAATAATAATGGAAATTGTGGCATCGAAAGGCGAGTGATATACTGTTAATCATTGTTAATAAAGTTAATTTACAACATTTCAATGATTTATTATATATTTCATGTCACTTTGGGACATTTTGGAAGTCACAGTCGCCGCATAAAAGGTAAATGTCCCTGATGTTGGCCATAGATGAAAAATTAAATGTCTCTATTAATGGATCTAGAAATGGCCTAAAATTAGATAATCGATTTTTTTTTATCTCTTCAAACGATCATAGATCTGTTTTTTCTTCCACGAATTCTATGGATTCAGAAGGGAAGATTTAAAAAATATGAGGTCCAAAAAAGAAAATATCAGATTGATAGTTATAAAGTGTCTAGATACTTATGAGCGTTTAATGTGATAACGCGATGTTTGACGACATTTTAGCTAGAAACATTTTTCGTAGTAGGTGAAATTTTCGACAAAAAAGTTCCTGAGCAAATTCTTCTTACGCAAAGCATTTATGAGATAATTGATAGTTAATATTTCGTTGATGAAATACGTCGAAACGAAACAATCGAAACTCTCTAGAACGAAGAAAACGCTCGATTCTCCCTTTTTTGTGTAGAATTTTTTTCTCTTCAACAAAGATCCTATGGAAATATATCGCAGGAGGAAGGATTACGTGCCTATCAGACGTAAAAGTGGTACTGGTGTACTTCGTTTTGAAGGATTTCGTTAACGGAATATTAACTGTTTATTTTCATGAAAACGGCCATGCCTCCGAACAATACGCATAGAAACTTTTTTATAAAGAATTTCACGCTCTAAACCTTTCCATACCATGTGAAAAACGGAACCTGATGCATACAAACATGAGTGGGACGACTTTTTCCCTTATTCTGGGTGGTTCTAAAAATCCCTAAAAATTTATGACTTTGAACTTTGTAGAATAAATGCCTTTACTTCATTTTGGAATAAAAATAAGTTTAGTATCATTTAATTAATGAAGAATAACCGACAATTTGGGAGATAAATTGAATCCAACGAACACTAAAAACCCATTTTTGTACGGAAAAAGTTAAAAAAAAAAGGTCTCTTGACCAAAGGTCGTCGCGCATGCCACGTCACTGTTATTTCTGTAATTATACTATTGTGCATATATATTTTTTCGCAGGAATTTTAGAATAAAAATTAATCAAAAAGACGGCCATTTGCAAAAATTAAATGTCTCGTTATTGTAGGCATAAGGAGATAAAAGTTTTTGTTCTCGCAGGAATTTCGGTAATAAGGAACGTAAAAAAGGTATTCATTGAGGTCATCAAGAGTGAGACAAAAATTCATTTTTCAATGCCTTAAAGTACTTTTATTATGTTTGGCTTACCACAATGTCCTTCAATTCACAATTTTTTTTTCTTCACACTCAGAATCGTTATTCTCACCACACGCATTCTCACAGAGTAGTTGTTTTTTTTTTATAATAAAAAGTACGAGCAATAACAATATTTCATGGTTTTTCATTTTCCTTTTTTTTTTATTATTTTTTATTTTTTTTTTTAATAAAATAATGCTAATCTATTTACACGGCCTCGCGCGAAATCGGCGGGCTCTTCAACCTATATAAACTTGGCGAGAAAAATAAAAACAAGCTCACAATACAAGCGTAAATTTGCCCTAAAACAAGATGAAAATCCTTTCTTTTTTGTTAACAGTACGAACGTGGCAACTAATTAAAGCTATTTATAAATATATATGTATCCTTCTTTGAATTTGAAGAGAAAAAAAAATAATCAAAAGTGCCTCGTACAGTAGCCAATTGCTTAAAAAAAAACTAAAATCATCCGAAAATTGATTGGAGATCCTAAAATATTTATTATAAATTAATTTCACCTTTTTCAACTATTTCTTTGTTCATACACGTATTTTACTTCGAATTATTATTTTTTTTTTCTTTTCAAAATTTTGGCAACATTGGATGAAACGTAAAATATATTTTCGGCTGATTGAATTTGATTTTTTTTTCGTAAAAAAAAAAATATTATATACCACAGAAAATTTATCACAATGTCGAATTTTCAAAATGTCGTTTTTTTAAAACGATAATTTAAACGAAGCGTCGTGTGGTTAGATCGAAAAAGCACAAAATTACTAAGATGAAAGAAAAAATATTTTTATACAATAAAAAAAATTGAACAAGTTTCATTTCGACGAATTTTTTCGGTGTTTTTTTTTTTCGTGTCTCTCCAAGGCTCTTTTGTGGCTATTATTGAAATACCTCAATCAGGCGCTCGTCACAATAAGTGTTATCGCTAAAAATTGGCTTTTTTTTCTCCTTCACTTTTACATATTTCAGGGTTTGCGTTTTTTTTTTACCTATGCTATAAAATATTATACAGCATGGCAGTGATTATACACTCTACTTATTAATTTTTTTAAATCATTGACGACGTAGTCGCGAAAAAAGAAAACAGTAGAAAAAATTGATTTTTGTTGGAGCTGCTAAATTATTACATGTGACAAATTAAATCGGGCAATGTTAAAACGTAAAAAGAAGTAGACTCAAACTTCATTTTTTTTACGGGAAAAAGAAATAATAAAAAAATCAGTAGAGCAGAAATTCAATGAGCGCTTTTCGTGGGAACTCGGACAGTTTAAAAAATAAAATCGTTCAGTGATTGCGCTCGTTTTCTTTAAAATTTTCCATGTTTTCTTCTCTCACTCCCTTTCCCGCTCATTCGACATTATCAGAATATTGTGAATTAAGCCTAAGATTTGTATCTGCTACGCAAATATTTTTAATATAATTACTCTTCGTAATTCTATCAATATATATAGATATATGTAATATGTAATATGTAATATGTATATATATATATATATATATATATATATATTCATCACAGTGCTACGGACACAACAATTGTGTTCTGTTTTTTCGTTTTTTTTTTTCATTTTTCATTTTTTTTTCCATATATGTAAATAATAATTTTCTCTTGGCGATGGAAAATTCATTTGCGAACGCATCCACTCGTCGATTATTTTTTTAAAAATATATTTAAAAAATAATTTTCTTTTTTTCTTTTTGATCAATCTTTTCTTTAATTTTTAAATCGTGAACAATTTTCGAGCTACATATTCATTTATTTTTATTTATATATATATGTTTTTTTTTCAAGGAATGCAGTGCGAAAAATATGTGCAATTTTTTCCTCTTATCGTTTTTTTCTTTCTTTCTATATTTTGATATTTTTATTATTATTTTTATAACGACTCCGAAATAAAGAATCGAACGTGCCGTACGAGTGACGCGTTCTCGTCAAATTTTCCATAATCATCTGTTTTCTTATTTCATACTTTTTTTTTCATTCGTTTTAATTTTCTTGTTAATTCTTTAATTAGTTTTAACGTTTAACACAGGTTTGCTACCCATGGCAGTAATCATCCCACTCGAAATAATTCTTACATGGCTCTTTTTACACACGACTCTATTTACAATTGACGAGCTGAGTACGTTACAAGAAATAAAAAATTGTTAAACATTTTTCACTACAAAAATTCATCACCAAATTTATAAAGAAATATCTGAAAAGTTAATTTTTGTTGATTTGAAATTTTTCGATTTTTTTGTTATCACCTGAAATTGATTACGTAATTATTTTTCTCGTTTGTGCATTTCCTCAGCTCGTCCAACACGTTTTGTTTTCTTCTTTTTTCTCCTCAGCGAGATTTTTTTCTTTCCTTCAAATCTTGCAAGTCTCGAGGATCGCAAAAGTATATTTTATATATATATACATACCCACACATATATATTATTTGCCTCGGTTGCTTTTCAAAATTCGACGTTAATGGGACTAGTTGAGACGGAGCGGTTGACAGCAATAACTCCATGGTATTAACCACGAGGCTCAGCACCTTGGTGAAAATTTTGGATTCGTGGGTCCGTGTATGTAACTACGTAGCTCCTTTGGCGGTTCGGAGCCAAAGTCCGATGCTGTATCGACGTCGGACTTGCGACATATTATCATTCTTATGTCAGTGTGTAAATATATACGTCCCGATTTGCCGGACATGAATCTATCGAAGAAAATGAATAGTCGATCAATTATTATTATTATTATTTTTTTTAATTTTTAGTCAATGTACTTTTCACTTGAGCTAAAAGTTTTCATTGTAGAAAAAGGTCGGGAAAATATTCATTTTGTAGCCGACAAGAATTTTGAGTTTAGTTTGGTCGGGCAGATTTAGAAAGATAGACTTTTGGATACGGGTTGAGTAGACTCAATGAATTCTATAAGGATCATTGTGGTGTTATAATTTATGTGGCGCTGAGAGCAATGTAAACATTTGGCGAAAAAATCGATGGTTTTACTCTGAAAATCTGGGAAATATTATTCAAAAATCAGAGCCTGATGAACGAAGCGAAAAAAAATCGATTCTCTTACTGACTATACGGAGATAATTTATTACCTGAGATGAACGAGGTAGCGTAGCGTTTTGTCGCGTAATGTTCTTTGACGTAAAAAAGTATGAGATCGTGGCGGCATGTCCGAAAGATCATAGAGAACTACGAACATCTTAACAACCGTGCCGAGAGGATTCAGCAGCGTCACCTGAATTGTACCACTTCGTGGTACTTGATAACCCTTTTTTCCTAAATTAATGTGAGCCTGAAAAAGAAAACAGAAAAAAATATCATTAAGCGCGAATTTTTATTTCTTAGAATATTAAGGCGAGAGTCGATAATAATTTACAGATATATTATTATTTACAAATTTATTTATCTGTATAATTTGACTACTTTCGTTATTATTATTATTGCCGTTGTTGTTGTTATTTACTAAATTTCTTCTAATTTCCGAGTAACCATGAGATTAATTAAAGAAATAAAAATACAGAAAATAAGAACTAGAAGTGATGAAACAATACTCACAAGGTAGGGCGTGGAAACTTTGTCATTGTCCCCGAGCGTATAAAAAAACACTGTGACTGGAAGTTTTCGATGTTTCGGACAAAATGAGCCACTCGCACCGAGTTCAGCGGTGAAACCGTGAACTGTCGAGACTGGCTCGAGTCTGCCATTTAAAGCTGATTCCTCGAAACTTCCGAGTAAGGCATGACTCTGCGGTCTTATTCGTGATTGAGATGTTCTCTTAGGTGTTTCCTCGCCTTCGCCGGAAGTCTCGATTTCGCGATCTGTCTCCTCCAGAGAAACGGCACCGGGACTCGGCGGTGTGTTCAATTCAAAGAGTGCACTGAGCGATGCAAAAAAAAAAACCGTTACAAAAGCACATTTTACAATCAATTTTAATTCAGGAAATTATTCAAATTTTTCAATTAAATTATTTGATTCGATGAAAATTTTGAAAAAATTAATTAATTTCCAGTATTTAAAGTTGAAATATCGAAATATCGAAATTTGAAATGCCGGCATCAATATGGCTGATGAGAAAAAAACAAAAATCATTTGAATCCGATGAAAATTTGAAACAAAGGGCTTTTGAGCTCGTTGATTTCTAATTTAACGTAAAAATTTCAAAATTCAAAATGACAGAGTCAACATCAATCAATGACAGAGTGACGATCAAAAATGAAAAAATATCTCAATTTCAATTAATACTGACATCTGGAATTTTTTTTTGGTTATCGGTATCTGTATTTAAAGTAAAAATTTCAAAATTCAAAATGGCGGAGTCAATATGGCCGACCACAAAAGCAAAAAAAAATCCGATTTCGATGAAAATTGGTGCCAGGAGGTTTTCGTAGTCGCTAATTTCAAATTCAATGTCAAAGTCTCGAATCTAAAAATGGTGGCATCGGTATAGCTGTACAAGTAATTTAAAAAAAAACAGGAAATTTAAGTAAATTTCGATTTAAAAAAAGGGCAATGTAATTCAATTGAAGTATTTTTTCCGATTGAAATTAATTACAAACTAGAATTCACGTACCTTCTTTTCGACGACACAGAATTGAGCGTACTGTCGTAATCAAAGCAGCAGCTTCCTCTTCTGAGCGGTGCTGGACTTGACGTGAGTGGCAATCCCGTTCGGCTGTGAAAAACCATCGACGCTGCATTCTCCAAACTTCGTCGAAATTGTTCCTGCTCAATGGCGGACGGTACGCCTCTCTCGACAGTCTCATCGTCCTCGCCATTTTCCCCACCGATCTCACCCTGCAGTTTTCGATTTCTCGTCGAGCCGCCATTTTGGCAAACTATCGGGGTTGCTTCGCTCTTTCCCGTAAAATTATCAAATTTCAAAGTTTCGCGATCGGCAAAAATTTTCGAAAATTCACACTCTTTCAAAGTTTCCTCATCCCGATTTTTCTCCCCGTTATATCGTAAATTCCGGTGAGTCTCGCTAATGGTCTCGTTTGTCAAACTCTCGTAAGGATTCTCTTCGGTTTTTCCAATATCGATGGAAAAATTGGCAAAATCAATTTTTCTCTTTACTCGACTCTTCACGGTCATCGAGGGAACATTTACGTGACCTTGAGACGAATTCGAAGCTTCGTCCTTCGTGGACGTTTCTGTACTCGTTATGTCACGTTTTTCCCATTCTTTTTTGAATAATTGCTTAAAACGATGCAAACGTTTGTTCAAAAGGGACGGCAGAAACTTTTCATCCTCAAACGGAACAATTTTTTGTCCCGAAGTTGTATTTTCTACGATTTTTTCACGAGCGGTCAAATTTTCGATAAATTGCCCTTCTTCCTCGATCTTTTCCACTTTTTCTGAATTTTTCGGTCTCGTTCCATTAGAAATGTCCGTTAGTCCCTTTCGCTCGCGACTTGTGCGCAAAATGGCACCCAACAAAACATCAGCCTTGTTCGCGACATCCCGATTAGGCTCTGTGATCGTATTTTTTGTTCCATCATCGTGAAAATTTCTCATATCGTTAGAAAATTTACTCTCATGCTTCAAGGTCACACAATGACCTTGAATCTTATCCGTCGAGTCATCCGGAGAATTTTTCGTCTTTTCGCAAATTTCACAGACGCAATTTAAATTTTCACGTCGTAAATTTCGATGAATAGGACAAACACAATTATCAGCCGTCGAGTTCAATTTTGTAAGGCCATTTTTCTCCTGTGGCAAATTTTTTAGGCCATTTTTCTCAATATTCGATTCGTCGTTTAATTTTTCCTTCTCGCGTCTTCTCAGCGTCCTAACCGGAGTTCTTCGACGTCCAGATGGCGTTCGAGTCCGTAAAACTGCCAAAACTTCGTTGAATTCACGCTGACTGAGCTCGAGATTGCAATTTTTCAATTTTATCTCATTTTTTCCAGTCTCCGCGGATCTGGTTGTAAAATTGTTTTTCTCTTCGCTCACAATTCCCGGTACGGACAAAACTCGCGCTGGAACTTTGCTGAACCACTCAAAAATTCCACCCTCCTCCTTTTGTCGTGTTTTTTCCTTTGGAAATGACAATTTTGACATTAAACTGCTCAAATCTTTGCCACAATTTTTTCCGGCCAAATCTTTGAAAGAATTTTTTTCAGCCTGATCCTCGAAAATTTGTTCACTCACAGGACTCGTCGCGGCTCTCGTACTATAATTATGAACCGTGCAGGGTGGTGAATTTCGTCTTGATGAATTTTTCGTAAATCTCGAGGAAGTTCCAGGGCTCGTGTCGCGATAAGCCAGTGGATTTACGACGATATTTGTCTCACGTGATTTTCTCATGTTTTTCCGTGTCTCGTTTGAGTTTCGTGAAATTTTCATATCTTGAGTGACGATACGAGACTGTTGCATTTTTTCAGCCTCAAAATTATTCATCATCTCGTGGCCGTTGTTATCATTTGTGGCCGGAGAATTTTCAATTGTTGTAAAAAGTGTCTCGTCGTTGTTACAATTATTCTCGTGTGAGGTTTTGTAGCGTTTCTCGTCATTTCCTCCTTCTTGATCCTCGAGACTGACTTGTTTGTGAAATGAACGCTCGAGACTTCCGGTGGTCAAGTAAGAATGTGGATTCTCAAAGTGATTATCGTTTATTTTAATTTTTGTTTCGGGATCGATCCAATTGTTTTTCGGCCGATCGTTTAAACGAGAATAATTTGGGCTGGTTTGAGACTCGGGAGTGAAATTTTTGAGTGTTTCGCGCACGCTTGGCAATGGAAAAGTGCCGATGGACGATGATAAAGTTGAGGCTGCTTCTTGTGGACCGCATGGGAGAGAACGACGACGTTTTCTCTCGCCGTTCAGACGTATCGAGGGTGATGGTGGAGAGCCATCCTCGTCCTCGCAATGACAATGATGCTTGCCCGGTTTGTCGCAGGTTGTCTGTAGTCTGTCATCGACGAGAACTGTCGAATTTTTTCAGGCATTAGAATGCGCGCAGTGTTTCAATGGAGCTACGTGATACTAGAGCAAAGGGACGTTGTACAATTTTTTCGACCACTCAGAGTCACTCAGGGGCACTCAAATACTCTGATATAGTCAAGCAGTAAATTTTTTTTTCAAATACCTGGACGCTCAAACCTATCCCCAGCAATTCAATCACTCAAAATTCCATGTGCACTCAAAGACACTCAAGAATCACCAAAAAAACATTTGCACTCAATCACTCAAAACTCATTTGCACTCAATGGCACTCATTGCACTCAACTGCAAATTTGCACTCAAGCACTCCGACACTAAAAGAACTCATATAAACTTAGTAACTCAATAAACTCAATCACTCAAAGGTACTCAAATACCTCATAAGCAACCCATGAAACTCAAATGCACATAAACACTCAAAGATACTACAATGTACAATGAAACTCAAAAATTTACATGGACTTTATCACTCAAACGTCGAAAATTTTCATATTTACCCTATCAAAGACCCTCAAAACCGTCTAACAGTCAAGGACACTCAATCCCCCGTATGGATTCAGTCACGCAAACACACATTTAACCCTTCTCATCGATACTCACGCTTGCATTAATAATATCACATTTTATATACGAAATGGTAACAAAAAAAATAATTTTTCGGTTTACGTTTTCATCCATGGGATTCGAGGATCAATAATTTAATTTCCATTCCAATAATAATAATACTAATAAATTATCAAAAATATGAGAATTTTTTTTTTTCTCGCTCCATTCGTGCGATCTCGTATAATTACCAGGCAACACGAAAGTCTCAGCGGTGTGATTGATGGACGATGGTACAGGGCCATTTTTGGTCGGTGTAAGCGCTCTCGCTACGGATTCCTCGTCATTTTCCTTCATCGGATGAACCGGACAATTTAACGTTGGCACTTTCTCCATTCGCGGCAATGCCCAAACCGTTACCTAAAATTACATTTATTTACTTATTTATTAATCATTTTTTTCACAATCGTTCTTTTTTTTTTCCACAGATTTAATGAAATATTACCTTGATGGAATTACCATCTCCGATAGCGGCCAATGGGAACGTATGCTCGATCGGAAATTCACGAAATTTACGAAGATTTTCATCGCTGTGTGATACTATACGCGTCGTTACGTAACTCGGCTTTGTACCATTGCTACGTGACCACCAAGCTGCAACTTGACTAAAGTGCAAGCGTGATCTGACTGCCTGGTAAAGACCCTGACAATTCATCATTTCTGGACTCCTGAAAAACCATTCAATTATTACTATTTCATTTTTTTTCGTGAGATTTTTCGAGTCTTGAGTGTCCATGACTCGCGTTCCAAGCATGTTTGAGTGGCTGTTAGGACTTGTATTCTTTTTTGTTTTTTTTGTTTGTTTTTTTTTTTAGTCTGCCGCGAATATGGTGACGCTCATCACTAAATTCGCTTAGCAAACTTACTTGCTGGGCACAACACCGATAGACCAATATTCCAATAATATGTCTGATGTATGTTGCCATTGTGATATTGCTGTGGACGGTATGATTGATACAGGTGCTTTGCATGTTGAGCGTGCGAGGCCACAAGGACAATCGCTGCACATCAATACCTCGACCGACAACGACGAACCGATGTTAATTCTCTCGGCAATTTCTCTCACCAATACCAGATATCGGCCGCACTACGAAACAAATACGTCATAGTCAAATACCAACGATAATTGTAAGTTGTGCCTCGTCACTCTTCGTCTAATATATATATATATATATATATATATATATATATATATATATATATATATAATTTGACTCTGCAGAAGTCAATGGAAATAGCAATTAAAGGTCACGGGAAAGTGACTCAGTGACTACCCAGTAAATTTCGTCATTCTCAGGCAATGGAAATTGTATTTGAATTATTGTGCATATTTTCCACGACTGCGTATATCGAAATATGAAAATTTCGTTTTTCAGTTAATTAACTTCTTTTTATTCCAATGTACTAAAGTTAATTAAAATCAAATTAGATTGTAATTGAATTACAAACTCGATTAATAGAAATAATAAAGCGACATTGAAACAAAAAAAAAAAAACAAAAAATGTATCTACATATTTTATTTATCTTCGTGATTTTCTGGGTCAAATAGGAACAATATATTTGGGGCTGCTGGGCATCCCAAACGATCCTCCCAATAATGTGCAATTTGCTTATTATCGTCAAAGAAACTATTTTGTAATTTTTTTTTTTTCGTAATTGAAATTACGATAAGAATAATAATAATAATATTGAATCGCTATAAAATCCAGTCGCGGATTGAATTTTTTTTTGCTCACGACGTTTCAGTCTATTCAGTCTATGATTTTTACGGTGAGGGCATTTGTACGTTGCTGCTGGCGACCCAGAAAGGCTTATACTCTCTCTCTCTCTCTTTCTCTGCTCGAGCATCAAATGCATGCTCTCGCGAAAAGGGGATGATGAAGGGAGAGTGCACCCGTATGAAACGAAGTCTAACGAGGCATACACGAAACATATACATATATACAATTTCATCATCAAGTGGAAACTCGACACACTAAAAAAATATTTCCTAAAAAGAAAATTAAACATAGTGCAATGTTAATAATAAAAAAGTCATTTGATTATTTTACTCATAAAATTCATTTATGAAATATAATTTATTTATTCATCGTTAAAAATTTGTAATGTAATAATTTTTCAATTTAACTAGTTTTGTTCGTAACACGTTAAGCGCGGTGTCGATTCCAGGAGATCGACAGTGGGCTTGAACGGAAAGCACGACGAAATCAGCTTCGCGCTTAACGTGCATAGAATTTCTCTATAAAATTATGTATTAATCCTAGAAAAGTAGACTGGGTGTATTACACGCGGATATTTTAACGAAATGAAAGGCGTGGAATTCTGAGAAGTCCATTTGGAAAACACTGTTTATTTAAATGAATAAATTACAAAAAAAACACTTTTTCGAACACGATTCTCAACACTTGAAAGAATAATTTTGTGTTCGAATGATTGAAAAATCTTAAATATAGACAAAATGGCGCTTTCTTGAGAGCCGCTTGGGTGAAATACACTACACTGTATGGTTAGTGACTCGATTTGGAAGTGCGCCGTTGTAGGGTTAAACAACGAAAAAAAAAGTGGTTTAGTTCAAAGTTCAGTCGAATTCAAATAGATTCGGGTATAACCATATATGTATATATATATATGTATATACATATATGGTTATACCCGAATCTATTTGAATTCGACTAAACTTTGAACTAAACTACTTTTTTTTTCGTTGTTTCTTCAAATAGACTTCAAATAGATTCGGGTATAACCATATATGTATATACATATATATACATACATATATGGTTATACCCGAATCTATTTGAGTTCGAATATATATATACACTAGTGGGGCTACGCCCCCCTGCGCGCCGACTACCCCGTCTAACCACAATTCTAAACCCAAATCCTCTCTGGTCGGTTAAAATAGGACACCCGGTATATAACCTCCAATGGTTTAACTCCGCAGCGTCAACTCCCCTGTCTACCCCCTTAAAACTCAACTTATGCGGGGTCCAGCCTTTTCTTTATGGTGGTCAAGGGCCCTAGACTTAACTTATAGGGGGTCGCTCCATTCTTGTACACGGCCAACCCAAAGCCAAACCGCCTTAGCAATGCCAATTCTTGTACACGGCGGCGGCGATATATTTTTATAATACAGTTATAATATATTGTTTTTTTCACAGAAAATACATAAGTAACTTTACGATTGTTTTTTTTTTTTTTTTTAATAACTTACCAGATAATTGTCTTTTTCGCACACGTGATCGTTGAGTGACGCTTGAAGAGGAGCAGCACAATGTGGACCCTCTTTGTAACCACGTGGTTGTCCCTGTATCCTTCCCTCGCATACCAAGACACCCAGAGCTCGTACAACGCTCATAACACCACCGCGATTGCCAGCCCCGCTGAGGGTGGCTGCGTCGCCTCCCGACACTGCACCGAGGCAGTGCATTCCTAGAATGGAAAAAAAAAAAAAAAATTATAATAAAAAACAAAACCGTTCAATCGAGTGAGTGTATTAATTACGATTGAGTGGCTTTACAATTACGCGGGAATTAAAATAGAGATAAAAGTTAATGTTATTAATTGAAATATATTATCTACATGTATATATATATATATATATATATACTGGGGGGGGGGCATTATTGTACCTGCGCGCCAACCCTGCCTCCTGCCTACCCCTCCCTAACAGTCATCCTTGTGACTAAACTTCTGCAGTGTGCGACCTTTTCTTTATGGGAGTCAGAGGCTCTGGACTTAACTTATGAGGGGT
>OY769906.1:15829429-15924198 GCA_963669185.1 Dyspetes luteomarginatus
TAAACAAGCGACGAACAAGGTCGCGACGTACCAAGCACTCGCACTTTTGTTCGAGCTAGGGTAAATCCGACACGTGACGTGACCATTAATTAATTAGTTTTTGTTTTCCAGCCCAATATCTTTTTTTTTAAATTCAAATAATTAATATTAAAATGAAGTAGTGATGATAATAATAATAATAATAACAACAATCAATATTTTGTTATAGTTGATTTATATTCTCACAAATAAATGTTTTATCAGCACGAAAACATATCTTTTGGGCAGCGATATTTTCGATAAAGGAAGATATTTTTATATCAGTCAGGACCTACGACAATGCTGACCCCGCCATTGCTGTTGATGCGATTATTTTTATATATTTTTAAATTCGTAAACCGAAAATCCTGAAGAGCGCGCGCACACACACACACAAATTATATATATATATATATATATATATATATATATATATATATATATATATGTGTGTATATATATATATATAATTTTATGTTAGTAAGGGAGTGAATGACCCGTTGTCCAGAGACCCGTGTATTGAATGCCACGCGCAAGCCAGCAGAGCAAAGAAAGAGCGACACACACACACACTACACGCGTATGTGTGATTTTTCTGACAAAATTGTGCAAAAGCTATAATCATTTGCTTATTTCGGGTTGCAAAAAAAAGCTGTTAAAAATAATTTTTCACAATTTTACAAAAATAACTTTATCAGTGAATTTAATATTATATATTTATTATATTACGTAATTATTCCAGAAAAAATGTATCGACTAATTTATTCGAATGAGGAAATAGTCGATCAAGTAACACAATCTCGTCACTGTTTTTTTTTGTACCGCCCGTTTGCCCGTTTCGAGTGTCTGCGCAGTGAGTGCGTGTGGGGTACCTCAAACCGACGTTAATTCCAGACCACTTCAGTCTCTGTGGCCTGCTGGTGTTTGAATTTAATTCCATTCTCTTACTATTCTTTCAATTGCTGGTGTGGTCCCGCCCTATATATATATATATATCCCAGTATGAGTGCCCCGGAGCGAATGGCCAATATATATATATATATATATCATACATGTATTTCGGGAATTCAAAATGTTAATTATGTGTCGAAATACGAGAGCGATAATGATCTATATATATATATATATATACATTTATAAATAGTAATATGCACTCATCGTTATAATTCGACGACCTATGCACCTCTTGGTTCTGATTCGATGGCTATTCGGCGGAGCTTTCGAAACTGACCAAAGGGGTAAACAAGAAACGCTAATATAATATGTGAGTGCCTATGATCCAGGATAAATTAAATCACAAATGATGTGATTTAAGTGATAAACTTTAACTGGTGAAATAATGTGAATAGGCATATATCGTGCGTATGAATAAATTGGAGTGCTCGATAGTATTAAAATGAATCGATTTAAGTGCGGTTTTAAGTGCGCTGAGTGCTAAAATAGGTTTGAGTGATGCGATAAGATTGAGTGCACCGAGTGCTGCTATAAATTTGAGTGCCTCGAGTAACAAAAATGTTGATTTGAGTGCACTTGATAACAGTGCTTTTGAGTGCCTGAGCAGAAATAATGAGTGGCCGAGTGTCCATGTAGTGATTAAGATTTGAGCATTCGTGAGTGTCACGTTATAATTTACTCTGTTCCGTTTCGACTGGATAATATATGTAATACGCGTTAAAAGATAATCAGATCACTCAACAAGCTAATCATCGATTAATTCGAGTCAAGTAAATTAAAAAAAAGAAAGAATTAAATTTTTTTGAAATAATATAAAAAGATGAAGGAATTAATTTTTTTTTTAATAATTAAAAAAAAAAGAAAGAATTACATTTTTTTTAATAATTCAAAAAAAAAACGTAACTCGTTCTCGAGCAATATTTCACGAGTCACCGAGTTCCTCAAAAATGTTGCCGGAGATTGTCGAAGGTTTTTAGTTGTGCCTTCTGGACTTCAAAACCCCCTAATTGTGAAATTGAGTGAGCCAGGGGAGCGGAGTAGCGCAGAAGAAAAGGGCGAGGTTTGGTCGGGACGTCTAGACGAGTTTCCCCGTGACTGCGAACCCTCTCTACGATTTAGACGGATTTTGGCCCCCCGTGAGAGGTTGATCAACCGCGAAGGTTCGTCGACGTTCACACAGAATTTTTCGCGTCCAAGTTTGAACGACTTTATTGTTAAAATTAATATTATTTATTTTAACAATACTGTCGTTCAAACTTGTATTAAATGTATTGTTAAATGTTAAATGTTAAATGTATTCAAAAAATAGATTAAAGCATTACAATGTTAGAAAAAATAAAATAAATATATATATATATATATATATATATATATATATTAGCACGAATATAAAATAGATTAAAGCATTAAAATAGATTAAAATAGATTACAAATAGATTAAAGCATTCAAATGTTAGAAAATATATATATATAGATATATATATATATATATATCAATATATATATTTTTTCTAACATTTTAATGCTTTAATCTATTTTTTTAATACATTCATTACTACCTATCATTACTATTATTATTTTTATTATGGTCTAAATACATCAAGGAATAACTTTCCTGTGTATGCTTTCCCGTACATATGGGGTATTTCGGCATTTTGGAATGAAAAAATACTTTTTTGAAAAATTTGTTTTTTTTTTTGAAAAATCCTGTTATATATATAAAAATAATTCGACTCGCCAGAATGGGAAAACCTGCGTTTTCACTCATTCCAAAAATATGTCGAACAAAAAAATTGATAAAAATGGAAACGAGGGTACAACCCAAGCTGAGATATGGCGCAAAATTTTTAATATTGAATAAACAATTTTTGTAAATGATTTTACATTTTTAATTCGTGCTTAACCTTATTTTGAACGATTTTTTAAAGTGCTCGACGATTTTTTTTTACAAAACAAACGGTTTTGGATTGTAATTGTGTAAAAAATTGGGGATAAAATTCTACGATATTCACAGTCCTGTTAGTTTGGGCTCGAGTGACCCACAGATATTTGACCTTTGAACCCATAAATGTACAATAGGAAAAAATGTGTCCATGTATGCTCGTGCATGTGTGAATGATCGAATCAGAAGAAGAGCGTTACAGAGTGCTTATCTCTGTCCCGTTAGCTCAGAGAGTAACGATAAGAAGAGATAGCAAGAGTGAGAGAGAGAGAGAGAGTGATCTTCGGACTTTTCAACGATTTTCCGCAGTATAATTTTTGAACAGCATATTTCTCACTCACGGTTATTTGTCGAGATTTTCCAATGAAAAATTTTTTTTTTTAAAGACCCAGAAACACCGTAAAAAAATCCATGGGTCGAAATTAGCGACCATCCAATCCTCATTTATTTATTATTAATCTCAGATGTTCGTGTGACTTTTTTCGTTTTTTTTTGTTTTTCCATAATGAATTGAAAATAGTTTTTCACTCGAACTCGAACTCTGCTCTATATTCGAGATGAATTTGATTTGGAGGCCTCGAAAAAAAGAACAAATTCTTACGTGGGTGAACTAATGTATGAAAATCCAGGTCAATTAATTCTCGTTCAAGTCGAAAAAAGGGTCACCAGAGTTCAGGCACGAACAATGGTGTTTTAATAAATTAATTATCACGTGACCATTGGTCACTTGGTTGATGCGGAATTGCAGGGCTCACACACAGAACGGATCCAAAGGCAGAGAACAAAAATATATGTATATAAAGTTGGGTTGGATATACAAATATGTATATATATATATTTAAGTTTCTAAAGGACATATATATATGCGTCTATACGAGACAGCCAATCAGCGTACTAGAGTGTACTAACCGTTTCGAAAAATCGTACTCGATTTTTCCATCTCTCATCTCTCCCGTCCTCATTTTATTCGTATTGCCCGCGCGGCCCGCATGCTCTTAGAGTGGAAACTGTACTGACCGTTCCTCAAACGTCGGACAATAACAGATTTAAAGGGACCGCGACGAACCACCGAGATTCGCATCTCTCCATTATCAGGGTCTTTGGCCATCGTCCATTTAATTTAAAAAACAAAAAAAATAAATCAACTCCTCATTTAATTGATTAATATTAGCCTCAACTTGATGTTAAAAATCAATTTACATTTTAATATCGAAAAGAAATATGCTAATTTAATTAACTGCTTAATAAATTACTCGATTGGCTAACTCAATTTTTTAACTTTAATTCGCTTGTCAATTTCAATGGCGATCACAAAAAAATATTCTTATTTACAATTAGTAGTTAATTTAGTTTTGATTAATTACAAATATATATATATATATATAGAAATATATATATATATATATATATAGAAATATATATATATATATATATATAGAAATATATATATATATATATACACGCACACGGTACATGCAACTTTGGTGTTTAAGGGAGAGAGGGAAGATGTGCCTCTCCTTGGATACGTGCGCGATTCTATTTCCGGAAAGACGACAAACATTGAAATCTCTATATATCCTGCTCTTTCTCTCACTCTCTCTCCTTCTCATGTCGAAATCTCCGCTGAGAGGGGGCTCTCAAGTTTCACGAGAGATCGGAAGTCGAATCATAAAAGGTATTAAGAAGGGTTGTGAAATTAACAGGGCTGATGAAATTAGCTATTTGAAAATATTGTTTTCTTTTTTATTTATTTTTTAATTTGAAAGTTGAAATAATATTGCGGTATCTGCACAAATTTAATATTTCTAGATATGAATCTAAATTTGACAAGAAAAAAAAAGAAATCATCGAGTCACTTGAAATTTAGCTTAAATTTTTACTCTCTATAAAAATTACGGACGCGATTAGGTCAAATGCTGTTTTGTTCCAAAATGTTTATGAATTATTTATTGTATATATTATTATTTATTATACTCGTTGTTATTACTCTTATTATTACTAGTATTATTATTATTATTATTATTATTATTTGTGTGACAAAAATTGGTAAACGTCTCGCTCGTGGATTCTCTAGTTGCTAGGCTGCCTTACTAGTACCCTGAGCGATTGCGCAACTCTCACACACGTGTATTGTAGTTGAGGCGCGTGCAGCGCGTTCAGCAAGGACGTGGATAACGAAACGCGACTGTTGGGCTGCTCTTGTGACGCGAGAAAATCGTGACGAGTGGGAGAGGGAAGTTTCGAAGGAAAAAATAAAATAGGGCCGATAATAGAAACGATAAGAGTGAGGAGCCTCGATGCGAAGGTAGGCTGAGATATCGTGTCAAGGTTGATGTCTATTGATCGACCAACCGATGTACGAGATTGAGAGAGACAGAGAAGTAAAAGAATGAAAGTAGAGTGAAAATTTCGACTTTTTCTGATTTTTTATGGCAATTCTTTGAGTTTACGACGACTTGATCCCCGTGGGATTCGTAATTAGCGGAAAATTTCCAATCCGATATAATAGTTAAAGAAGAGAAAATTATTTTGAGTTATTTAGGAAGTTAAAAGAAAAAAATTACTTTCAAGTCACTCTAATTGTAAGTTTTGTTTTTATTTTTATAGATTTAGGTTTAATATAGCGTTTCGGAAACGCAGTAAGTTGATTTTTAAAATTACGTTTTTGGTTCATCGCGTTAGCTTGATTTTTGTGGCCGTCAAAGTACTTTGAAAATTGAGTGAAAAGAAATTCGGTGTTTTGGATTTAAAAATTAGTGAAAAATATGAAAAAAATCGCAGCCTGATGAACCAAGCGGCACATCGAAGCTTGAATGATTACGATTAAAATGAGCACAGAGTCGATTCAAAACTCCATCATTGAACAAAGTTACAGCCACTTTGGTAAATCGAAGTACTTTTAGCAAAAATGCAAAAATCAATTTAATTTTCTAAAAAAAAAAAAAAATCACGATCCTCTATACTTTTCCACCAAATGACAAATATATTGCACATTAAAAAAAAAAAAAACAATCGAAAATGTTCAATTAAAACGCCTCTTGAGATCTTTTTTCATCCGTTTTTTAATTTTTTTTTGTATATGCAAAGTGACACGAGACGGAAACCTCTCTTTGTCCTGGCTGAGTCGCTCAAAACCGATCGATTCTAGGGATTCTCGTGTGCAAGGTAATGCCGCGGTCACGGTAGTGGGGATAGAGGAGAATTTAAAAGCCCCCCCTCTACTCTGATCAAGCGCGTGTTACGCTCCTGGGACATGCAGAGAACGGGGGGGGGGAACTCGTAGTGTCGTCGCTACGCGTTTCCTTCGTCGTTGGCGAGGTCAGCTGAGATACGTGCCTCGTGCCCGCACAGCTGGGCTAAAATTTTCTGTCCAAGATGGCGACCAAGAACAGCTGATCGCGAATGAGCGATGCGCATGCGCGTGAATCGCACAACGAGAAGAACTGTCAGACACGCAATGAACGTCGTGTTGAGAGGACCCCCAGGCTGTAACGGCTATTTACGGATGGAACGAGAATGGCGTATATATGTGTATACATGTGTCTGCATATATACATATACATAGACTCACAATATGCATGAGCGAGGCAAAAGAACCTCGAAACGTATGGGCCCCTGTTGATTTGCCGTTTTTTAGTCGTGCCTTAAAAGGCCGAGAGAGACTTTTATCGAACGAGCATATTTTCAACTAAAAAAAAAAGGGCCACATTAAATTATTATATTATTTCATTGTAATAATCATGATTTTTATCATCAATGATTAATTAATTAATAACTGTAATAATAGTTTTATCGTTAAAAACAATATGGAAGTTCTTTGCGATGATTGAAATATTGGTTTTTCATAGGATTAAGAGAATAGATTAAACACATCCCTCGCTCATTGATTATTGGCTAGGATAAAGGTCACGAAGCCTTATCGATTCAACAATAAATAAAAAAATTATCTGATAAGAAGCGTCAAATTTTAGTTGATTCTAAATTATTATTATTATTGTTATTATTAGCCAGAGATTAATTATCCATCACCAATGCTTACTTAAAAATAAAGAGCATTAATTATTTCTACATCCGTAATTTTCCAGCGTACGAAATCTTATCGCGACTTCCCCTCTCTCTCGTTCTCAAGCAATTCAGAACGGTTACTTTACAGACACTTTCACCTCAATGCTGTAATTGCCCGAGGAAACTAATACTTTTCTTATGAATTCTCAGCCACTCGCTGTCCCAGCGAGTGAAACTTTCCAAGAGTGCTTCGGATTGTGAGTGTATTTTTATATCTAGGATAGATTATGTTTATACATGGCCCTCAAGTAATAAATAACGATTATAGCCAAGACCGTAAGAAAAAACTTGTGCCATACTGATAGTAAGAACAGCCTTTGAAGTATATCACAGTATCTCGAGTCTGTAGTGTGAAAATATTATGTAAAAAATTAAAAAAAAAAACATTGTGTAGTAAAAAGTAGACAAGAGATATTATGATTTTTCTAGTAAAGTAAAATGGGAAAATGTAACAATGAATTGGTTGATTATCGTATCTTTTTTTTTTCTTTAATGTATAATTATCTATGATAAATCCATATACTTGTAAGGTAAAAATAAATAAATAAATGAATAGTTGAAAAATTAGATTGAAGAATTTATTTTTTTCCTGTTATTAGAAGTTAATTATTGGAAATTTTTAGAAGCCTTTTAAAGTTTAGTTCTATTTGGTAATTGACGACTCAATTATATGATTTATTACTTGATACTCAATACAAGTGCCTCGCAATAGCGTCGATACGGTTTTGTGGAGCAAACATTACGTGTTGATAAATCTCGGGATAGGAAAAAGTTGCAAACACGGGCTCGAATGTGTCCTTTCACTAAAAGGGGGGAAATCCAGGTGCTGCGAATTGCGAGACCGCGAGTTACTCTATATTTCCAATGTTTTAAATTTATATGGGGCGCTCTTTCTCGACTCGGGCAATTTTGGACTCTGATTATCATGGCTCTGTTTCATTATTTTTTTCATTGAAAAAACAATCAAAAAATATTATTATAATTATGATTATTTCATTAAAAAATTTTTCAGACTATTTTCAAAAATATTAATTTAGGTTATATTACATAAAAATTATAATTTGTCGCGCTGAATATATGTTTTTATCAAAGTACTATGAATTTTTGTTATGCAAAGAAATCGACGCTCGCACCTACATTTTTTTCGATCCTTTGCGACATAATACTAATAAATAAATAAATAAATAAATAAATAAAAAGTATAACGAAAATTTTTTTTTCTCTTCGGTGAAAGTTTGGCGAACTGGACGAGAGGGCGAGGAAGGAAAATTCAGCACTTCAAGATAGAGATAATTATATTGATTGATAAATTTTCATTTCGCATTTAATTTATTTTTCAGCTGTTTTAAGCATCTGAGCATTTGTTGTCTTCATATCTCTCTTGCGAAAATTTTTTTTCGTACCAAAATTGATCTTCACATTAAAAATAAAAAAAATACAAATTGTAAAAAATTTAATGAAAAAATGGAAAAAAATATATTGATATAAAATTTTTTTAAATTTAATTGCCCAAGGAAGCATTGTAATCTCGAGCTTACCGACGAACATTATTAGCCTAACATGTATTTGCCCTTGAATCGCATTTAATCTCAAGATTCGAACTAATAATAGTCCAAGTAAGTTTAAGATGATGATCTGCCAAGCGTTTTTGCTGCCAGATACAGAGAGCGCGTTCGTTGTATACCAGAGAAATCACAGTTAAGCCATCGTCGTCGCCGTCGCGGTCGTCATCGTCGACGTGCCCTTCTAATCCGGCAAAATGACGAAACGCACGTGTGGCTATTGATTCTCGATCGTGTTGGCTCATTTTAGCTCTACGTAAAAGGCATCCTTCCAATGAAAATCATTTTATAACGAAATAATTGTTTTTTTTTCTATCGATAAATTAATCTCCCTACTTATTTTTTAAATTAATAAATTAATTTTTTGTTTAAATTCATTTTTTTTTTCAGTTAATTACTTCCGATAATAATTTTTTTTTTTTAATTATATCATCACTGCAATTAATCTGCGAATGATGAAAAATCAAACTGTCAGGATATGAAAATAATGCGAGTATAGAGAAGAATCTCATTACGTATCGCAATCACGATACGTAATATATACACGATATCTACAACGCACGTTCGTGTTTCGCTGAGATACTTCCGCATGCATATGCACACATATATATATATATATATATTTATATGCCATGCGTAAAACTCGGTTAGAATATAGTATATAGTTACGCAACAGATATATGCACTTTGCTGTATGACACGTGTACGAGCGTGGTCGTAATACTTTTATATATACGTATAAATACATATATGTATATAGATTATGAGCTCTGATATCGTGTACGCAAGGACTCGTCGATCAAGCATAATACTTAATTGTAGACTTTACTGTTGCTGGATATATTAGAGACCACCAGCGCCAGGACAAATAAGCATATTTATGACTATATATATATATATATACATAGAGGGTTATTTAACCCTCCGTTACTCACGTGAAAAAATAACCCGTGAGCCCTCACGTGGGGTGTACTCAACACCCCAACTTCAATTATATGTTTTTCAATAACCAATTGAACTATTCCAACAAATTCGATTTGTTATTAATCTTAAGGCTCTCATAAACATTATTCATTCGTATTTGACTCGAAAATTAATATTTTTTATAAGGAGATAAATGAAAATATAGTTCACGAGGGAGAAAAAATTCTATGTGTAATGCCAAAAATAAGACCGCTGGGGTGTGTCCCACCCACCCTGCCCACCCCACATGAGTAACGGAGAGTTAAAACCACAATAAAGTTCTGATTATTCAGTGAAAAAACGAGAATCTTTATTTAAAAAAAAAAAACAATCGTTCTGGCGTTTAGTCGTTTTTGAGCACTCAACGGGCAAAGTCGAACCATCCGAACGCAGGTGAAAATTTTCCAATATTTGCAAATTGCTCAAACGTTCGTACGATCAATAGATCAGATTAATTATAGGCGCCAAGTAAATTTCGTAGAAGTTGAGTACAAGTTGAGTAAATATTGAGGAACGGTGGCGTACTAGTTGAACACAAAGTAACCACAATGTGCACACGTTGAACACAGGCTGAATAAAAATTTAATAAAGGTTGAGAATAAGTTGAATAAAGGTTGGGTAAAAGTTGAATAAAGGTTGAGTAAAAGTTGAATAAAGGTTGAGAATAAGTTGTATAAAGGTTGAGAATAAGTTGAATAAAGGTTGACAATAAGTTGAATAAAGGTTGAGTAAAAGTTGAATAAAGGTTGCATAAAAGTTGAATAAAGGTTCAGTAAAAGTTGAGTAAAAGTTGAATAAAGGTTGAGAATAAGTTGTATAAAGGTTGAGAATAAGTTGAATAAAGGTTGACAATAAGTTGAATAAAGGTTGAGTAAAAGTTGAATAAAGGTTGCATAAAAGTTGAATAAAGGTTCAGTAAAAGTTGAGTAAAAGTTGAATAAAGGTTGAGTAAAAGTTGAATAAAGGTTGAGTAAATGTTGAATAAAGGTTGCGTAAAAGTTGAATAAAGGTTCAGTAAAAGTTGAGTAAAAATTGAATAAAGGTTAAGTAAAAGTTGAATAAAGTTTGAGTAAAAGTTGAGTAAAAGTTGAATAAAGGTTGAGTAAAAGTTGAATAAAGGTTGAGTAAAAGTTGAATAAAGATTGAGTTAAAGTTGAGTAAAAGTTAAGTAAAAGTTGAATAAAGTTTGAGTAAAAGTTGAGTAAAAGTTGAATAAAGGTTGAGTAAAAGTTGAATAAAGGTTGAGTAAAAGTTGAATAAAGATTGAGTTAAAGTTGAGTAAAAGTTGAGTAAAAGTTGAATAAAGGTTGAGTAAAAGTTGAGAAAAAGTTGAATAAAGGTTGAGTAAAAGTTGAATAAAGGTTGAGTTAAAGTTGAGTAAAAGTTGAATAAAGGTTGAGTAAAAGTTGAATAAAGGTTGAATAAAGGTTGAGTAAAAGTTGAATAAAGGTTGAGTAAAAGTTGAATAAAGGTTGAGTAAAAGTTGAATAAAGGTTGAGTAAAAGTTGAATAAAGGTTGAATAAAGGTTGAGTAAAAGTTGAATAAAGGTTGAGTAAAAGTTGAATAAAGGTTGAGTAAAATTTGAATAAAGGTTGAGAATAACTTGAACACACGTTGAGAATAAGTTAAACAAAGGTTGACAATAAGTTGAATATCGGTTGAGCACAAGGAGACAACAGACTGATTAGTATAAAAAATGCATAATTGGAGTAAAAGTTTTCAATACAAATAGAGTACAACTTGTACTCAGTAGTCGTACAATTTGTGCTCAATTTTAACGTAACTTTCTTCCAGCTGGTATTTGATCGGCTCCATCAATTCAACGAGTCTCTTTGAGATTCAGAAAATATCCGAAAACTTTTACCTGACGTTCTGATTGGTTAAACCGAACCTCCAATCACTTGAAAATCATTAAATGCAGAGTACTTTTTAAACATCCACGAAGGTAACGCCATTTACCATGGTTCGTCACGATTCTGAATCACCCTCTCTCTCTCTCTCGCTATATATATATATATTATATATACTATACTATACTATATATA
This sequence comes from Dyspetes luteomarginatus, assembly GCA_963669185.1. NCBI lineage: Eukaryota > Metazoa > Arthropoda > Insecta > Hymenoptera > Ichneumonidae > Dyspetes > Dyspetes luteomarginatus. The sequence goes on from OY769906.1 coordinate 15,840,980, forward strand.
TATATATACATTTGTACATATGTGCGTGTCTGTAAGTATATTCTTTATGCCTGTAATTTTGTATACATGTATACATATATATCATAATACGAGGACGAGACTCATTGGCGACATGAGCTCACTTGGCGATGCAACAGAGTACTATATAGTACGAACAAAGCCGATGAGAGTTATCGGTGGTGAACTACTCCGATTTCCGCACAATTATTATTTTTTTTTTTTGCAGAGCTTCGATGACACGACACGTGGCGTTAAAAAATGACGTCATGGGAAAAAAACAAACGTAAGGATTCTACAGTGAATTCTAAAGTCCTTGAACTCCCTAAGTGCGTTTTTTAAATTAAATGGTGCGATAGATAATGATCTAAACCAGTTTTTACAAAACTAAATACGCATATATATATATATATATATATATATATATATAATGTGTACACACTGAATAAATGAAAAGGATGATGATGAATAGCACAGGGAAAGGAACGCGGTGTGTCCTCTAACCGATCGGTCGTCCTAGTTTAGCGTGTACTGGCCACAAGCAGAATTTTCACAAACTAGGTCGACCATCCTACGTTAGAACATGGGGGTATGTGTGGGCAAGAGTTTCCGGGCGAATCTATCCCGAATGGACCGAACCACCGAGTCTCTTATATATATTACAAACTATTTTTTGTTTTCTTCTTATCTCCACTATCGAGTTATATATAATATTTTTTAATATTATTAATAATTTACTTAAAAAAAAAGTTATAAAAGTTGTACGATTAAAAAGTTGATCTATTATTTTTAGAATATTCATATTACTATGCCGAATAATAGGGAAAAGATTATTCGGCACCGAAATATTGGAATAATCATTTTCTTTAGTTCATAAATAAATAAATGAAAAATAAAGAAATATCGGGGGCAAAAGAAAGTGAATAATTTAAAGCGTTTAGAAATGAGGGTTGTGAGGGTCAAGAGGGTGTCGTTTTTAAAGAGGTAATGAGAGCGTTCGATGGGAGAATTTTGATGCTTAAAAATGTTTAAAAAAGTAAAGTTAAAAAAGATAACAATTGGAATATTTATTATTATATATTAAGAAAATATAATCTTTTTTCTTTATATTGTTAATATTTATGATAATAATTGACCGAATAATAAGTAAAAAAATTATTGGGAACGAAATATTGTAATATTTTTATTTAAAGCTTTTACGCAAATAAGGAATAAAGAAAAATAGGGGGCAAAAGGAAGTGAGCAGACACGTTTAAAGACGAGGGTCGTGAGGGTTAAAAAGGGGGTCGTCTTTAAAGGGGTAATGAGGACGTTCGGTGGGAGAGTGTTGGTGTTGGTGCGAAACGAACGACAGGGGGTCTCTCCCGGATCTAGGTTACCTGAATATTATGCAACCAACACACATGCAAAGAGAGAGAAAGAGAGAGAGAGAGAGAGGCACGATTTTCATCGACTGGTGTATAACTTGGAAAATACATACGTGTGCATGTATTCTAGTCCGACGACAACCACACTAAGTGCATGACGACAGCATTCAGCACGAATGCATTCATATATATATATATATATGTGTGTGCATGCAACTATTAGGAAAATGAAAAAAAAATTCAAACATTTGTATGGGGCATTTTAGGCCGAATTGGCAATCACCATTTTCTCTTTATTTTAGTGTTTTTTAGGGCAACACAAAAATATACTTTTATCTGAATAATATTTAACGACAAATAAATAAGGACATTTTAAAAAGATGAAAAAAAAAATTATCTTGAATTTTTTTTCCTTTTATACTTCTTCCATTTTTTTTTTCAATAAATTTTTAAAAAATTATATTTTTAATCATATACAGACGTTTGTATATGTATCAGTTTACTCGTAAAATACTATAGAAATTTTATTTATATTATTGATCAAAAAAAATGTATGCAAGTAAAATTTACGTTTTGCATTTTATATAGAATTTTTGTATTTTTCGGTTCGACAGTCGTCCAGGGGGAGTGCAGGGCATCGAACCTTTGGCTTATTATTATTATTATGGTCCCTTTGATATTGGATACAAGAGAAAAAAAAATTAAGTTGACGCTACGCCAGCTCATGGACTTCGCGACGATGAATACAACATCGTCGTAATAGTGATGAAGCCCCCAAAGTTAAATACAAATGCCTCTCTGACGATGAGTCTACACGCTCGAAAAATCGTTACTTACTGATCGTTTAGATTTAACTGGACTTTGCCTACCCGGATATGCTTGGGTAGATTATATGTTCAGTCTGATAGAAAAAAAAAAAACAACAAAAAAAAATATCCATCAGGGAATTCTGTTTTAGCAGGGCGATTATTCCGATTTCCGTGTGTAATAAATGAGTAAACTGTGTATACATAATAAATTGTACTTTCGACTGGTGACAGTAACGTCAACAGAGAACTGACATGTAAAAAAAAAATTATACGATAAAACTTGTAGGCTGGGTTAAAAAAATGATCTAAGCTCGTCAGACCTAAAATAAATAAGAAATAATAATTAATTACATTTTTCGAACGAGATAAAATAGCAAATGAAAATTTAATTAATTTAAATTCCAAATATCTTCATTTATTTTTCTGATATTTTTCTAACGTCATAAAAATATATCGCAACTGAGTCGACGATAAAAAAAAAAAACATATGTTGGTCAGCTAAAACAGGAAAAAGTCTTGAAATATTTTCGTCAAAAAGTATGCGCGCGAATCAGAGACAAACGTGTGTGCGTTTGTGTTTGTTTGGACAGTTCGTGGAGAGTCGAGTGTACATCGATAAGCGAGAAATTTTTTCGCTCATGCGTCTGCCTCTCCGTGTTGGCGTAGGTCCTGCACGCAATACAAATTCGGGATCAAATCGTTCGATACAGTCGTGTGACGTAATCTCTATTATGCACATCGAGTAACCCCAAATTCTCAACTCGTCGCAAAATTGCAAAATTTCATTATTAATGACAAAAAAAAAATCAATTCCAAATAACCAATTAAGCAATAAATAAACATTTATTTGAATGCGATGAGTTTTATCATAATGAAACGTATACGTAACGTACGTTGTATTTAATCGATCCTATCAAATTTATAAACTTGACCGTCTTTATCATTTTTATCAATTTAATCAATTGTATCAACTTTATTTACGTTATTTTGTTTAAATCAAATACAAAGCCATAGAATATAAATATGGCGAATTTTATCATTAAAAAACAAGTGGGTTCGGCACGAAAATTTCAAATCGTCATTCAAACGCGAAAAAAATGCTACAAATAAAAATAATACAATATGGTCGTTCTGAAAAAACATTAGAGTTAAAAAAAAAGCTACAGTATCTCTTCTCATCATATATATATATATATATATATATATATATATATATATATAATGACAAGATGTGAGAATGGCGGCGGATTAAAAATTTTCATGCCGGACCCACTGCTTGTTGTATGGTGGAATCAGCCATATATATATAATGTATTTTTTTAATCCTAGTTGATTCTTCGATAATGTAGGTCAAGTCACTTATACCGGAGGAGAAGTGACTACACTATAGAGCATACTCGGCCCACAAAGTCGATAGACACGCTTAGATTAAGACTATTTTTCCAACCGTTCGTACTATCGCCGTATACAGCCTCCTCTCTCGTTGCATCTGTTCCCATGGAAATTTCCGAGCTCGAATTTTCTTTGGCCGTGTTTTAACAATTATCGTGGCAATATTTTGTCCTCATCAGAGTTAATCGACATTTTAAATTGTTTTATTAATTTTTAGCACAATTTTCCATGTTTTATTATAAATAAGGGAAAAGCAATAAAAATATGACGATAATTCACTAATTGATTAATTCAAATTGAATCCGGTTGACTTTATTGCTAATTGTTCGAGTTAATTTCCGAGCTCGACTTTTCTTTGGCCTTGTTTCAACAATTATTGTGACAGCATTTTGTCCTCAACAAAGTTAATCGACATTTTAAATTGTTTAAAATAACTGATTAAATACGTCAATTTATATATTCAAATTTGTAGCATATATTTTCATATTTTATTATAAATAAGGGAAAAGCAATAAAAATATGACGATAATTCGCTAATTGATTAATTCAAATTGAATCCGGTTGACTTTATTGCTAATTGTTCGAGTTAATTTCCGAGCTCGACTTTTCTTTGGCCTTGTTTCAACAATTATTGTGACAACATTTTGTCCTCAACAAAGTTAATCGACATTTTAAATTGTTTAAAATAACTGATTAAATACGTCAATTTATATATTCAAATTTGTAGCATATATTTTCATATTTTATTATAAATAAGGGAAAAGCAATAAAAATATGACGATAATTCGCTAATTGATTAATTCAAATTGAATCCGGTTGACTTTATTGCTAATTATTCGAGTTAATTCCCGAGCTCGACTTTTCTTTGGCCTTGTTTCAACAATTATTGTGACAACATTTTGTCCTCAACAAAGTTAATCGACATTTTACATTGTTTAAAATAATTGATTAAATACGTCAATTTATATATTCAAATTTGTAGCCTATATTTTCATATTTTATTATAAATAAGGGAAAAGCAATAAAAATATGACGATAATTCGCTAATTGATTAATTCAAATTGAATCCGGTTGACTTTATTGCTAATTATTCGAGTTAATTCCCGAGCTCGACTTTTCTTTGGCCTTGTTTCAACAATTATTGTGACAACATTTTGTCCTCAACAAAGTTAATCGACATTTTAAATTGTTTAAAATAACTGATTAAATACGTCAATTTATATATTCAAATTTGTAGCCTATATTTTCATATTTTATTATAAATAAGGGAAAAGCAATAAAAATATTACGATAATTTGCTAATTTATTAATTCAATTTGAATCCGGTTGACTTTATTGCTAATTGTTCGAGTTAATTTCCGAGCTCGACTTTTCTTTGGCCTTGTTTCAACAATTATTGTGACAACATTTTGTCCTCAACAAAGTTAATCGACATTTTAAATTGTTTAAAATAACTGATTAAATACGTCAATTTATATATTCAAATTTGTAGCATATATTTTCATATTTTATTATAAATAAGGGAAAAGCAATAAAAATATGACGATAATTCGCTAATTGATTAATTCAAATTGAATCCGGTTGACTTTATTGCTAATTATTCGAGTTAATTCCCGAGCTCGACTTTTCTTTGGCCTTGTTTCAACAATTATTGTGACAACATTTTGTCCTCAACAAAGTTAATCGACATTTTACATTGTTTAAAATAATTGATTAAATACGTCAATTTATATATTCAAATTTGTAGCCTATATTTTCATATTTTATTATAAATAAGGGAAAAGCAATAAAAATATGACGATAATTCGCTAATTGATTAATTCAAATTGAATCCGGTTGACTTTATTGCTAATTATTCGAGTTAATTCCCGAGCTCGACTTTTCTTTGGCCTTGTTTCAACAATTATTGTGACAACATTTTGTCCTCAACAAAGTTAATCGACATTTTAAATTGTTTAAAATAACTGATTAAATACGTCAATTTATATATTCAAATTTTTAGCATATATTTTCATATTTTATTATAAATAAGGGAAAAGCAATAAAAATATGACGAAAATTCGCTAATTGATTAATTAAAATTTTTATTCGGTTGACTAGATTGTTAATTGTACTGTTATCATTTGTAATGATAATTCGACCAACAGCGATAGGTACACACAGGTCGACGCGCGGCTCTGGCGGTCGGCAAAGTGAAGCAGGACGTCCTGCTGCCAATAAATGGTGCGGTGACCGCTCTTTGCTAATCGCGCATTGGCTGACGCATCAAAGTGCCGAACGGAAAGTTATCTTCCCAAAGTCTGGAGATTCTTTGCAGAAACAAGAGACTCCAGCCCTTGTGCGAATGTGATTGGGCATGTAAGGCCCATGTTGACTACGGATGCTTTTTCCGGTGAGTTACAAGAAATGGCAAAACACTCAAAACAGTGAAGAATAGAAAAGTGAGTCCTGAGCAAACGGGGAAGGCTTCTAAAAACTCAAAAGAGGATACGTGTTGGCATGACACTAATAAAATTCGATGATTGCTATATTCAAAAAATTATTTAAACGAAAAATTCCAAACAAGAGTTTGAATAGTTAAATCGAAATTTACGATTAAATAATGAGATTCATCCCTCCTTGTGGCAAGTTGCACAAGCTCACGTCAATCGACCTGAGTTCGTTTTCGTCTAAATGAAATAAATTGTAAAGATTAAAATTACTATAAGTAATTAAAAAATTCGAATTTTATTATTAATATTTTGATGTATTTTTTTTTTGATTCAATACAATTGGCAGTGTTTTTTTAAATCACTCAAAATATTATTTAAAAAACAATAAAAAAAAAAAAAAGTATCAAATGCTGTAAGCAAATGTTCAAGTTGTTGAATCGAAATGTATGATGAAATAAGGAGAATCTCGTAGCGTAGGCGCAACCCACTGTGGGGCAAGCTGCACAAGCTCATGCCAATTGCCCTGAGCTCGTCCTCGTGTACGTGCTCGTAACGTGCAGCACGATTCTTGCTGATATGTGCCTTGGTGCAAAGGTAACACAAAATGTGGCGAGATTACAACCGAGCAAACTTCTCGCAAGCTATTCCCTCACGAGAAGGGGAAATTATGCGAAGGTTAAGAATCACGAATTTCATGAAAGTCTTCTCACTCTTTGAATTCGTGTTGTTTTTGATTATAATGTGAGATGAGTTAAAAAAAATACCTGAACGTGCTTTTTTTTATTTTATTTTTAGTCGAAAGAGACAAAAGAATTTCAATTTTCGTTGCTGGAAATTGAGAAACATTTTTTTTCCTGCAGAGGGAAAGCTCGATGTTGTCATCTTCTTATGTAATTTTTTTTTTTGCCACAAGAGACGAAATAATTTTCATCCTTTTTGGTGGAATTCGTGGCTGAGATTGTTTTTTTTAAATCTGTATTAAAAATATTAAAAAAAAAATAAAAAAAAATGAAGAGTCACTATAATTGAGGTTCGCCTTTCTGTATACGATAACCTTGATTATGATGACTTCATTTTTTTCTGGTGTAGGAAAAGAGGAAAATGAATTTTCATCCTGTTTTCATTTTTTTTTAAATATTTGTATATTTGAGAAAAAAAATAAAAACTCGATTACAATACTTATAAACGAGAATCTCGATGTTGACAATTTTTTGCCGACATCGATCGAACTTTTAATTTTTCAAATACACAGATTTCATATTATTACTTTTTAATCGTGGTGGAAATTCCTAACATACAGGAGGACCCCTCAATTTTGTAAATTTCTTGTTCCCTACTCGTCCACGTTCGATCAACGATTTTAAACATTGAAGTATATCGAATTATCGAGCAATTACAAAAATTGAGGTTAGAAAAAAAAATCATAATTGCCATAATTGAAGAATATGTTGACGCACATTTTTTTTTCACACGAAAGAATGAGAACCGCTGCCGTTATATATATTTAACGCTAAAGGGGACAAAATTGGTGCGTTACGACAGTAGAAAATTCATACAGTCTATCTAACACTAATAAATTGATTTCTCGCTCCAACATTGGCATCCGGGAAACCTCACGTACGCTCCCTTTCATATTAAACGGTAAAACGTATCCGTTTATAAAAGTAGGAGAAATATACATATGTGAATAATATATATATATATATATATATATTATTCACATATGTGAAATGCCTTTTGATTTGAATTGCCTAAACTTGTGCCTAAACGCCCAAAAATTCCATAAATCAAGATGGTAGCGGAAATAAAAAAAAAATCCATTACCACCCCTTCCGGATCAATTGTGCAACATTTTTTTAAATCTCATTTCATTACAATTCGTGAAAATTTCATATCGAGGGAAAAAACGTTGGCGAAAAAATTCAAGCAGCTTGCTGCATTCGATTTTAAAATTCAAAAAATTGAAGAGTAAGAGGGGAAAAAACGAAGGCAATATGGCGGATGCCAAAGTCGTGTCGATTTCGCATTTAGAATTGCTCCGTTTTGTCGTAAAAATGAGAAAAACTGAAATTGAAAAAAGGAGGAAAAAAGAACTATCGCAATATTGACAATATGGTGGATACCAACATGGTGTCGAACTCAAACTCCGATTGCTTTGTTTCGTCATAAAAATTTGTTAGAAGTCAAGCAAACTTAAAAAATTTAAACAAGATTGAAAATGAAAAAAAAAAAATTTTGAAAAAACCGTTTGAAAAAAAGAGAAAAAAAATCGTTCGATTTTCTCCTCCTACTTGAAGTTTCGTCATTACGACTTGGTCCGTTTCGTCGTAATAATTCGTGGAGAATGTCAAACTAGCTTAATAAATACAAAGGGGGCTGAACAGCGGAAAAAAAAAATCGGGTTACAAAATCCCCACGAAAGAAGCCTTAAACAAGAAATTTGCTTAATTTCCTTCTCACCTTTGAACTTTCGTCACTTCAGTTAATCTGTTTCCTCGTAAAAAATCGTTAATAATGTCCAACTAGCTAAAAAACCTTAAATAAGGTTGAATATCGAGAAGAATCAAGTTTAAAATTCACCAGAAAACAAACGTTAAAAAAAAAATTGCTACCTTTAGTTTCTCATATTTGAAGTTTCGTCACTTCAATCACAAAATATTCGATATGTTCTCATTTAATAATGACATTAGTCGTGATTTTTGGACGATAGTGGAATTTGTTAATGCACTCACCGAGTTTCGTAGTGACCAGCAGAGAGGACGATCCACCGAGCAACTGGAGTCTCGTTTTCCCTTTAGGGTCAAATGGATCTTTCAGTCTCCATGGCACGTCTCTAACCTTTATAACACTCGCGAATCTCTTTGTCCTTTATATCTATTATCTATATATATATTTCTCTCTCTCACGCACGACACGAAGATTTCTTTTTGTTAAATCATTTAATCTTTCTGCATCGAGATTTTTCGCGATTGGGCTTTTTTTTTGTAATGCTCTAGCTACGAAAAACGAATCACTCTCGAACCAGCTCGAACCACGACAGAACAAACCCCAATATATCTTTCTAACCATCCAGACCAAGAGTCTGTTGCCAACTGATCTGGCTGTGACAGTTCGAGGAACGAACCCATTGCACGAGTCTCAACCTAGCAGTGCAAAAAATCACTAGGCATGCGCAGCAGAAAATATCCCAAAATGTCGATTTCTCGCCTTTTTCTCGAACTTTATTTATGCTTTTTTTAAGATTTACAAATAATGACAGGTAATAGAGAATGAAATTTTCGAAAGATTAATATTCTTTGTGACAGAAATCGAGGAAAATTGGGCTATCACTTTTTTTCAAGCTTGTTTTTTGTGGCATGGAAATTTTACTTCGAACAGGAAGACGTCATAATGACGATAGTGTATGGTTTCGTTGGGATTAGGCTTGATGGCAATTAGGGCAGAAATTGATGGAAAAATAGTTGGAGAATCTATTGGGCGATTTGACCTGCATTAAAATCTCCTTAAGAGATTTTAATGAGGGCTAAATTAGGAGTTCTTCGGAAGTGTTGGTGGGATATTTTAGAGGTTAGGATATGGTGCTTTTGTGCAAATGTTGGCAGCTTTAGCGATCATATGGGAGTCAGCTGTGTTTCTATTTATTACGTTTTGTCACACGATCAGGTGCGAATCGAGAGATCAGGGATCGTGTCCTTCGATATTTAAAGGGTTGAGAATTCTGTTTTATTGCAAAAAACGACAGTTTATGGAGACTGTAATTTCGCGAAAACTGGCTATTTCTTTTTTGTATTTTTTTTTAAACTAAAAATTAAGTCTCTAATAAGAAAAATAAGAATCGATGAAATATGGTCTAGCTCTCTTCGATAGCTCAATTTCCATGGTCATGAAAGCAATTCGAAGATTAGGGTTAAAATATAATTCGCGAAAATTCACGGTCTACTTGAAAGAACGGCAAAATGTATCTAAAAAATCATAGCCTGATGAATCAAGCGCCATTTTGAAAGTTGAAAGATTACGAAAAAATAAACAAAAGATGGACTCTTAACTGTATCTCAAAGATCAAACATTCTTCGCAAATCTTTTCTTCTTTACAATGTGACTTTTTTGAAGTTAGATATTAGTTGGGTTCTGTAATTTTCATCATGAGTCCCCCACCCTAAAAAGCTATTTGTCCTACGATCAACTAACAGTAGGGCAAAAATTGAGGTTGAGTTAAAAAAAATGTCCCTTTCCATTTACTAGCTACGGACATATCCAAAATTCACGACTTTCCCTCGATTTTCATGGAGTTCAGTGATTTCATATAATACCCTTAAAACTATAAATATTCTAAATACAAAATATTTCAAATTTTTCGACGTTTTTTTTTTTTTTTCATTGATTTGGTAGCTTTATTTACAAATATCGTTTCATTCGTTTGTAAAGATGACAAATTACACGCACGCACTCGAGAGAATGATTAAAAAAAAAATATATATCGCGGTATTGTTGATTTTTTATAATCACAATGGCGTTATCGAATGACTTTCTGTGATAGCTTGTCGAGATCTTTTCTTATGCGTCTGAGGCGTTGATTCGTTGTTGTTGCTGTGGTTTTTTTGTTAAATTTATCTTCTATCATTTTTTGCCAGATTTTTTTATGCCGCCGGTAACGAGGGGTCCTTTTTGACCGGCTTTCTTAGCAGCCTCAGCAAGTGCTTTTTGTTGTTCTCTCTGTTTTTGCTTGAATGCCACATCGTCCTCGTCCATTTCCTTGGAATCTTTTTTCGGTGCCTTCAGCGGCTTCTTTTTGCCTCCTTCGCGTCCGGACATTCTGAAATTTGATCAATTTTAACCCTAGAATGATACACTTTCAAATTCGATCACCAAGGGTAAACTGGGTGTATGCCACTTGCACACTTTCAAAAAGGTGCCATTTCGGATGTAAATAAGATTTTGGAATAACTCAAATGGAGAATTTCTCTTCGAAGGGATTTTTTATTTTTATTAAATCGTGATGTTCAATGGCATTGTACAGAAATACATCACGAGAGAACACACTAGATCTGGGTGTGAAACATCCCGTGTACCTTTCTAGGGTTAACCCTACGCGTCTCGAACATTAAGAACACACTGGGGTTGCTAAGTGCCCCAAAATATTTTTTCACAATCTTTCTCCAATGGCAATTATAAAATCAAATTTAGAATTCCTATCGAAAAGAAACTCAAACTGTTTTTAGAGATTTTTGTAAATTGACGAAAAAATAAAATTTTCACGCACTTCATTTTTTGAACCAACCAATCCGACTTCTTCCCAAAATTTTGGATCTCAAAAAAAATGATATTTTTATCCATCGACCGTCGGTAATTTATAAAATTTGAACAAGACTGACATAACCTCAATAGCTCTTAATAAAAAAAATTAACACGTTTGTGTCGAATGCGCTTTTGTATAATTAATCCAGATTGGACGATTAATCACCAATTAAACAGGGAAACGGATCGTACGATTAAATTCGATGTTTTTGAGTAAAATGTGTTGAAAACTTTAGCGCCATCTGTCTCGCAATCGCAGTATTCGCAGTTACCCAGAGGGTAATTTTTTCAACATTATATTGTAATTACGATAAAACAATTTTAGAACTTATCAATTTTGTTTTCTTTTTCAATAAGATTGACGTGTTATTGTCATTTAAATCAGAGAATTTTTTACTAATGAAAAAAGTTCTTAAAGACGAGTCAAAGTGGGCCAAGAATCACGAAAAATAATTTTCGAACGTTCTCACTCGTGTTACAAGTTTTTAATTAATTTTTACCAATTAATCATCGAATAATCAAAAAATCTCTTTGAATAATAATTATCTATTTATCCCTAACGTTTCATCAATGCGAGCAAAAAAGTTCTTAGATCGTCAACACAAAATGTATTTTTTTACTTTTAATGGCGAATACGAGACATGTGATTTTATCGAGGTTAACTCTCGACGTCGAGAAGATTATTGGCAAAGATTTGTAGGAAATAGGCCACGATAATATAACATTATTGGGACAAAATTATGTAAAATTTGACTCACTTGACGGCTCACGAATCTTTTATAATCACGAAAGAGTTGTGGTGAATTTTCAAACCGTCAAGACAAACGTTTTCCTCGCGTGAGACCGATAGTTGAGACCAAAAAAAGTCAACGGTTATGAATTATGAACGGTAAAGATTTTGTGACCGCTCGAAAACGAGGAGACTGGAAAAATAGAGTAAAGCATGGAAAAAGGGGTTCCGTCGTCATCTCTCGGCGACCTAACGTAACTGAACGATAATGTACAGAATTTGCACTAATTACGGAATTGATTTTTTTACACGCTTACACAATTAGGTAGAGAAATAGCACTTTATTTTTGGCGAGACGTCAAGCTGTACTCAAAATTTCAGTATTATAATTGGTACTCAAAAGCTGGATAAAGTTATATTAAAAATTGCTCATCGGTAATGTAGAGTTGTCATCATATAAATTAGCCACTAGCGCCATTGCTCGGTGATGTAACGCACTAAAAGGTTAAAACCGTACAGTCACGCCCTCTACTCTTACCAGTGCTCTTCACCTGCCAGCTTAACCTCTCTTTCAGTTTAATAAAAATTCTTGTGACAGTGTCAAAAGTGATCTCGATCACAGAACCGTTAATTTTTCCATTACGTCATCAAACATTTTAATTTTATTTTTGAATAAAAAGCTCCGTCAGCCTTAATTTTTTTCATCAGAAATAAAAAATAAAAAAGATGAAGTGGTTTTCAGGAAGTATAAACGATGCTGTTACAACGTCGAAACAGCGAAAGGCAATTTTTGTCGTATTTATCGAGGGTACGTAAACATATTTTTATAATGCCAAACTTTTTATGTCTTATCAGATGTTGCGCGAATCAAATTTTCATCAATACTTCAATTTTGTCGATCAAAAATATTTTATTCTGATAAAAATAGCTCTTAAATCTAAATTTGAATGTTTTCGGGTTCTCGTATCTTTTTTTTTGTGCTTATTCATCACTTGTCTTGTCAACGTGTCAAGTTTACGCGAAAATCGGCGAATTTTGTGCTTCAGGTAAGGACGAAACTTCACTCGAAGTTGGCCGAGTTATAAATGGCTCTGAAATATCATCGCGATTGGAGCGCGATGATTTTGTCGCCATCCGGGTCGAGAGTGACACAGAGTCATACAGATTCTTTGCTCAGATTTGTATCCTTGAATTTCAATCTCTAATTGTATTTTTTTTTTTTTCTAACTTTTCATTCTATTGATTGTAAATGACAATTATCATTCTGCTGTCATTTTTATTTTATGTTGACATGGTAAGTACGATTTAGAACTTTTATATTTAATGACAGTTAAAACATAATTGACAAAACATTGTATATTAGAGTACCGAACTTTCAAAAATATATGTAATTTGCTTCGTCAGAGAGTACATTTTTATGTAGCATAGAAAAAATTGATAGAAAAAAATCATCAACATGTAGATAAAATTGAATTAATTTTTGACATGAGTCGAACACTTTATTTTCATGAATTTGAGCGAAACATTTCTTGGAAACTTTTCTAATGGACTGGAGAGTTAGTGAAGAATTTGTATTTGTACTATATAGAGTGAAAAGACAGCAATTAATGGCAGATATTTGAATATAATGATTGGCAACTGTTCATAAATGACAGGCTATTGGCAGTTGACAGTTTTTTCTAATCTATTGGTAATATGTCAGTGTGATGAATATTGACGGTTTATGACAACTTGTCAACGGTCTATGATCAGTGTATTGACGCTCCAAGAATTTACTGTGTTTAATGACAATATATGGATATGACAGTATTACTTATTTATAATAATGTATTCTGAGCTGATTGACAGTACATTGACGATTACTGAAAATCTATTAACACTATATTGTTATAGACAGTATATTGACAATATACTTAATTTGTGGTACAACGACAATAGCACGAAATTTGTTAACAATTTGACAATATGTTGATAATTTGCATTGACAGCAGATTGGAAGTTATTGATAATATATTTTCATTGGCAGTTTCTTAACAGCTTATCATCAGTTTATTATTTATACTATATTGTCATCTAGAGTGTATTGAGAGTTTATGGACAAGATGCCATATTGGTGGTATATTGACAGTACCACTTTATGTGTTGACAGATTGATAGTATATTGCTAATACTCATTGTTGACGGCCCATCGACAGCAGATTGTAATTTGTTGATAGTATGCAGTGTCATTATAACACTCATATTGACAGTATGCCAGTATATTGATGATGTGATTGTCTTCGTGACAGTCGACTGCTTTGTGCATGCAAACATTTATTTAACAAATGCTTTAAATGAAAGGTCAAATATTTGCATGACCACCGAGAATGAGACTGTCAATAGCCTATTTTATTTATATGTTCAACACGCCCAATAAATAAGACAACAATTACGCGAATGAAACGACTGTAAGGTTTCGCGTCGTATAATAAAAAATAACAAGACGGGACAAATGTCAATCTCAAATTATGCCAGAGTTAAATTAAGGATGCAACAGTCATTGCCGAAAATTATATTCGGTGAAATTTTTCGCATCTGGTTAAGAATATTTGCAAAATGATGGTTAATTTCGATAACCGTTGCATCTCCCAGCAATGAGTTAGACGATAAGTTATCCGTTTATTCTATAAGAAGCGATTTTTTTTTCAAGAATTTTACGAACATTTCTTTGTGCTTCTAATTTAAAAAGTTGTAGAGATTTGTGTTTTTATTTTGTTTGGGTTCAACAAAATCTTAATTTATACTATCTAAGATATTTGACAAATAAATTTGTTGTAATTATTTAAAGATGCTGACAAATGAATATGCTTGAAGTTAAAATTCATCGAAGAATACATAAAATTTGACAAATTTCATTTTACTAAGAAAAATCACCCTTATTTCATACATTTTATTTTTTACATAAACAAACTCCTAACTTTTTCAATGTCGATCATTAAAAAATGAAAAATTGTCGTCGAATGTTGGAGATTTTTTTTTTTTAGTGCCTGATTGTCAGAATTATTGCATCTTAAAAATGTTTTAATATTTTTGTTATTATTTTCATAAATGAAGTCGTGCCTAACAAAAATTGAGATGTGAAAGAATAAAAATTCAATGACCGTGAATGACGAAAAAAATATTTAAAAATTACAATTTTCTTTTTACAGAATTTCAGTAAATAAAAAAGAAAAGTAAAAAAAATATCAATTAGTAAATTAAGTAGAAAATAAAAATGGGAAATTTTTCGATTAATAGTGTTAAGAATCACATTGAGAAAAAAAAGGTTAATTGAAAATTTAAAATAATGGGAGAATGACTCGGTCGTTAA
Source organism: Dyspetes luteomarginatus (assembly GCA_963669185.1). Taxonomy (NCBI): domain Eukaryota; kingdom Metazoa; phylum Arthropoda; class Insecta; order Hymenoptera; family Ichneumonidae; genus Dyspetes; species Dyspetes luteomarginatus. The sequence goes on from OY769906.1 coordinate 15,856,351, forward strand.
TAAACTTTACAATTAATCGTCATATTTGCCTTAATAATTGCGAATAAAAAAAATCAGATCAAGTCGTTCGAGTTCCATCCCTCTTTTTCATCGGTACGAATGGAACCCCCTTGGAAACAATAGCCGGAAGTATAAATTCGTCCGATTTGGCAAAAAAAGTTGATTCGATGTTGGAAAAAGTTGGGAAAACTGCCACGTCGTCCGGAAGTTTGATCGACTCTGAAAAAAATATCGCATTGACTACGAACGTCCCAAAACCGGCCGGAAGTAGTTCGGAATTTCCAACGTCCGGTTCGTCACTTGAGACTGCCAGCTCGAGCAAGGAGACGAAAAGTTCGGAAATCTCGACAGAGGAAAAACTTGAGAGGGCCAAAGCTCTGAGAGAATTGCAGAGGAAACAAAAAATCGAGAAGGAAAAGGAGGAAGAGAAAAAACGTGAAATCGAGCGCAGGCAGTTGGGAAAAGATGTTCAAATGATAAAACAAAAACAGCACGAGGCTGAAATTAAATTGGCTCACGAGGAGAGAATGAGAGAAAAGGTTGCAGAGGCTGCGGCCAAAGAAAGAGTTCGTCAACAAATAGCTCAGGACAAGCTGGAACGAAAGCAACGAGAACTGGCGTTGCAGGTTTGTAAAATAAACCGAATTTACTTTCTATTTATTGAGCAATACTTGAGAATTCCTCGAAGTTTCGATAGCTCCGAACGTTTCGACGAACTCTCAATTTTTTTTTTAAACTCTTTAACGTTTTAATTGTTGAGCTTTTCGTCTGACATTGTTGAGCTTTTTTTTCACTTGTTTCATTTTTGAGTTCTCTACGTTCGGTTTTTTGTATGCATTCGCGAAAATACTCACATTTTTATAAAATATAAGTCGCAAAAATGTTGAGAAGGAATTCTGAATTTTTATCATATCAAAGCAAATATTTATTATGTGAAGCTTAGAAAAAAGAAATGTTAAAAATAATCGGATAAATGAATAATTCCCTCAATTAAGTAATTAATTGATTTTGTTTTACCAGGACAAAAAGATTGTTATTTTTTAATGTTCAATCAGTCGATTGAAATTTTTCGTTCGTCTATAACCAAACGAATTATGTTTTCATAACGAAAAATTGATCGATTTTGTATTTATTTTGATTTTTGACAGCAACAAGTAGCTCAACAACAGCAAGCAAATCAGCAGGAAAGAATTGAACCATCGGCTGGCTCTGCGGCTTCCGACGGTACAATAGCGCGAATACAATTTCGTTTACCATCCGGAAATCCTCACATGGGAAAATTTGAGGCAACGAGCACACTCGGCTCGCTTCGTTCATACGTAGCTTGCAACATCGAGTTGCCTTTTCAACAATTTGCAATGTCGACGACATTTCCACGAAGAGACTTGACCGTCGATGATGATGACAAGACTCTTACAGAACTCGAGCTTGTCCCTACTGCAGTCATTTTGATTCTGCCAATAAAAAATGTAATACATTTTTCATCAATTTTGAATTATTTTTTTTTCCATTTTTGGAAAAAATTGTTTTTTGTTTTTTATTTTCAGTCGAAAGTGACAACGGTCGTGTCATCGAACGAGGACGTTGGTTTTGTTTCACGTTTCATCTGGGCTCTTTTCGCTCCTATCGTCTCGGTATACAATTACGTGATGGGTTACTTCAGCGGTGCTCCGTCAAGTCCTCCGGAAAGACGACGAAGCGACGGTAACGTTGTGGCCGGTGGTGTGTCCGAAAATGCCGAGAGATTAGGTCGCGTCGTCGGTCAACCGTCTGGGTAGGTAAATCATGTATGTACGTGCTATTGCACAGGATATGGTCAAACGATTGACAGGCAATTTACTATTGATAGTGAATTTACTATTGACAGTGAATTTACTATTGACAGTGAATTTACTATTGACAGTGAATTTACTATTGACAGTCAATTTACTATTGACAGTCAATTTACTATTGACAGTCAATTTACTATTGACAGTCAATTTACTATTGACAGTCAATTTACTATTGACAGTCAATTTACTATTGACAGTCAATTTACTATTGACAGCCAATTTACTATTGACAGCCAATTTACTATTGACAGCCAATTTACTATTGGCAGCCAATTTACTATTGGCAGTCAATTTACTATTGACAGTCAATTTACTATTGACAGTCAATTTACTATTGACAGTCAATTTACTATTGACAGTCAATTTACTATTGACAGTCAATATACTATTGACAGTCAATATACTATTGACAGTCAATTTACTATTGGTAGTCAATTTACTATTGACAGTCAATTTACTATTGACAGCCAATTTACTATTGACAGTCAATTTACTATTGGCAGTCAATTTACTATTGACAGTCAATATTCTATTAGACCGTTTGCTAACAATTATCAGACGACTTAGTTTGGCGGGCAATTTACTGTTGACAGTCACTTTACTATTCACCGTCAATCTAATTTTGGCAGTCCATTTACTATTGACAGTTAGATTTTGTTGATTCCTACCCATCTACGTTCCCTTGCGTCTGATTGTAAAACGGCGTCAAATCTTAAAACATTCCACTTCTCGGTGCATGCAAAATATTCATTTGGTCCACAGCTCGATCAGCAGGAATCTATTGGGCGGTCCATCAACAACGATACGATCACGCGGTAATATTCACAGGCTTCATTCGGGCGGTGATGACAACGACGAGAATAACACGTGGAACGGTAATTCCACCCAACAGATGTGAAAATATATATATATATATTTACATCACGAGAATTAGATTGCACGAAAAGAAAAAAAAAACAAAAACATAAATAACAATAATCGTCGCAATTTACGGTTACTTTTTTGTTGTTGCACCTGAGCAATTTTTACTTGAAAATTCATCGAAAAAAAAAAGAAATCCCACTGAGTGGAGTGAGAAATAAAAATTGTACAGCGAATTTTTTTTTTTTGCCTTTATGCGTTCTTTTTTCTCTCTTCTTAACGACGAATATTCTTCAGCCTATATTAGCAATATGATATACTATATATATATTTACCGAGTCGAACTCGGCGATGTAAAATGCGAGAAAATAGATGAACTGTCGATTATGACGGTCATTTGAGCGGTTAAGAAAAGAAAACAAAAATTGTAAAACACTGACCAAAAGGTTGAGAAAGTCGAGTGCACCGTTTAGGAAAAATAATAAAAAATATCATGGAAGTGAGCAAAAAAAATGATATACGTATACTTTTTGTTGTAGAGACAAATAAATGATGAAAATTTATCGGGTAAATGTGAGAATTTTGTTGTTTTTTTTCCTCCCATTTTTTTTTTTTCGTCGGAGTTTTAATTTTCTCTACACTTGCCGGGACATTGTAACAGGTTCGTTGAGTGACTGAAAAAGTCGATAAATTATCATTAGTGATTTTTTTTTTTCACGTGATATCGGAGACCAGTGGAAACTTGGGGTTTGAACATGACCACGAACAACACACGTCTGACCCAAAGACGAGTATGCGGACAGGAGAAATGTGACCCAACCCTCAGCACGTGTTAAAGGTCAATCTTTGAAGTGGTGCGTTTGAAAAATGTAATTCACTCTGGTTCGTGCAGTAACGAATCGACATGTCGATACAGTTACATGCCAATTATGCGTTAAATTATTCCTGAGATATCGCAGAACACCCTAAAGAAGGGAAACTTTTAGAGGCAAATATTTCACATGAAATAATAAAAAATTAAAACGTTTCTCGCGTTTTTTTGTCGGATTTTTTGAGTTTTTAAGAAAACGCTCAGAAGATGTACATTTGGCGGGAAAAATACGTCCATATGGAGTCCAAAATGCGAATTCAAAAATCATTAGTGTTTTTTTGCAATTGGACAAAAAATTAAGTGGTTTAGTTTTACTGGCTAACTTTTTACTTTTAATGGCTGTAACTTTGTTTTAGAATGGAATTGCGATTGTACTCTTTTTGCTCTTTTCTCTTCGTAATCGTATAAGTTTAAAAACAGCGCTTGATTCATGACACTGATACTTTTTAATAATTTTTTTTAAAGATTTTTAAAATGAGATCGACGTTTTTGAAGAACTTTTTTTAACACGTTATTCGGAATTTTTAATAAAAATGTTGATTTCTTAAGGCAAATGCTGATGGATTCGTGGTCGAAAGGAAAAAGTACATCGATGTGGGACTCTAAATGAAATTTAGAAATTTAACATTTTGTCGAAAAATAAATTCGTTTACCAAAATGGCTACAACTTTTCTTCCCGATGGAGTTCCAGCTCGTCTCTGTGCTAATTTCTTTCACAATAGGGCAAGCTTCAAAATGGCTCTTAATTTTTCAAGCTACAATTTTTCGATCATTTTTTGCAATTTTTCTCTGATTTTTCAAATATTATTTTTCCAACAATTTACAAAGTGCTTTTACTGTCGCAAAAATGTTCATTCTCCAGGTCTGTTCGCGGGGCATTTTTAAAACCTTAGAATTGATTCTTCATCGCTCCACAAAAAAAAAAAAAAAAATGAAGGATTTTTGAATAGTTTGAAATTTTCGAAAATTCTGAATTAAATTTATGTTTTGCTTGAGGATGGTCAATGATTCGGACACGAGTATTATTTCGTATTTGCGTCGAAATCGTGACTCAAGATATTTGGCACGCTCCGGTCAATTATAGAGCGAGAGATATCTCTCGGTCTCGAGCGAATAGCGATTATTAAACGGAACGATAGGGCAGGCTGAGAATTCACAAAAATTTATCGTATCTTCAATTACGCGTCGTTTAGCTCACTCTCGTGTCTCTATCTCGAAGAAAAAAAAATCCAAAAGGATTTAAAAAAAATATTCCGAAAAATTTCTTCGTGATCTTTGCCAAGAAACGCCCAGCATCCGAGACGATTGGTGTTTTTTCAAGCACGTGGGCTTTTTCGGTGACGCCCTTGTAACGAAGAATTTTCACTGTGGCTATACCGAGTAGAAGCTTCAAAACGAGCAAGCAGTGGGAGAAGAACGAGAGAAAAAAAAAAACTTACGTTGAAAACTTTTGCTCCACCCTGACTGAAACTAATCCAGTTAACAAGGGCTGCTTATAGAACAGTTTGCCACGAGAGCTTATCGTGAATGACACTTTGCTGACGGAGCAAAACAAAACGACCAATTATTGAATTTAAATATATCTTCACCATGTAATTTTTTAAAACATCAATAGATAACGATCATTAAATTCTAATTAATCAATTAAAAAAAAGCGAGTTTATTTATTTTATTTAAAAATTTCAAACTATTTCAAGTTCATCACAATCACCAAATTTAAAAAACAGCCAACGAGTAAAATAAAATATTAATCTTAATAATTTTCTTCGAATATAATGAACCCAAAAAATATAATGTACTTGATTAAATATATCATAATTATTTCTCTAAAAAATTTCAATTACTGCATGTAAATAAATTATCTTTGGATATAAGAAAAGAAAAAATGAATTTAATGATTTTTCAAAAATAAAAATTCGATTTATTTAACGTAAAAATATTATTTGATTTTAGTAATTTTTGTTAAGTGGAACTGTGTAATTTTTTGAATAATTATATTATCTAGAAATAAGTAAATTTCATTATGCAAAAGTGTAAAAGTGAATTATAAAAAGGAAAAACGTAAGCAAGTTGTGTTGAAAATTAGAAAAAAAAAAAAATGTCGGAAAGAAAGTCAAAGCTGATCGATAACGAATCAGGGACATCGGAAAAATGTGCCCCGAGTCCTCGATCCTCGGCTTTCAGTATCGAGAGACTTCTAGCACCGAGCGAGGATACCTCGAAGAGGAAAAATCGAAATTACCAAGGCACACTGAGAAACGGAAGAATAAGCGTGGCCGCAGATTCGTCGATGTCGTTGATTGACGATATTGAGATGATCGACGATTCGGTTGTTTGTTCAACGTCTCCCGAGCCGGAAACGAGCTATGGTAAGTCAAATACTTTCTTTTTTTTTAATGGAATTACGACGATTATTGTTGTATTTTCGATTAAAATTATCGATCTATCGATCATTTACAAAATGGCTGTTTCTAAATGAATGATCAATTTTTCACTAAAATCGAATTACGATATTTCTCATTTGTGCGAGAAAATATTGGCAATTGTGAACAAATGAAATTTTTTCCCTATTAAAATTTATTCTAATTATAGTTTTTATTTTTAAATTATTTTGGTATTAACAATTTACGATAAATCGATGATGATGAATTTTTGATAAATTTTTTCCACTACAATTTGTTCAAATTCAGATTTACGTTTGGAATGAAAATGATTAGATCGAAATTTAAAAAAGGCAAGAATAATGAATGAATAAATAAAAAAATGAATCGGTAAGATTATCAAACCTGATGTGTTTTATTGTCGTACTTATACGCTGTTGATAGTATATGGGAGCATACAAAATTATCCTCGTGAGTTTGATCCATTGCTTCCTGCAAACTTTCCACGCCCACTCAATGTTCCTGTTTTCCACTCTCGCGGAGCGTTCACTATTTATCTGTTTCTCGCTGATTCTACTGTCGAGATGTCGGCAAAACGTTTCATAGGGAGGATATGCTCTTACGAGAAGAGAGTTAAAAAAACGAAATAAAAAAGAGAGAGGGAGAGAGAGAGAGGTCGAAGAAGTGGCCAATCTCAAGAATTTGTCTGTTGTCTTGTACGTGTCGATTAAATGCGAAAAGCCATTTACTGATTTACTGGTATCCAACATCTAATTATTGAGCACTAGAAACCAATTTCTGGATGTCGAATCTCAATTCTTTGATTGCCAAAAGTCACTTTATTTGTCGCCAATTATCAGGTTCCATTAACGAACTAATAAGCGTCTAATTATTGACCACTTCGAAGCATTATTATTATTACTTACCGCTACGCAGTTATTACTTGCAATAGCCTATTTTTGCGTGCGCCAAAAGATATTGAGGTTCATCAGCCAATACTTGAGTGCGAGAAATTAATCATCGTGTACAAATTATTAGGGTCGCAGAAACTTATCAAATGTCAGAAGATAATCATCGAGCGTGAATAATTGCCAACTACTGGCTGTCAATACCGAATTATTGAGTGTAAAAATATTGTGTGCGAATAGCCCATTATTGAGTGCTAAAAGCCAATTATCGACTTCTGAGTTCCAATTACGAATTAACGAGTGCGAATGGCCAATTTCTCAGTGCAAATTGCCAACTAATAAGCGTCAGTATAACCAATTAGTCAGTGCCAATGGCTCAATAACCAATTATTGAGTGCGTTAATGGCGAAAACTCATCATGAGTGCAAATAACCAATTATTGACCACTTCGATACATAATTATTCGTACCGGTACGCAATTATTACCTGCAATAGTCTATTTTTGCATTCGCCAAAAGATATTGAGTTTCATCAGCCAATAGTTGAGTGCGAGAAATTAATCATCATGCGCAAATTATTAAGGTCGCAGTAACTTATCAAATGGTACAAGATAATCATCGAGCGTGAATATTCGCCAACTACTGGGTGTCAATACCGAATTATTGAGTGTAAAAATGTTGTGTGCGAATAGCCCATTATTGAGTGCTAAAAGCCACTTATCGACTTCTGAGTTCCAATTACGAATTAACGAGTGCGAATGGCCAATTTCTCAGTGCAAATTGCCAACTAATAAGCGTCAGTATAACCAATTAGTCAGTGCCAATGGCTCAATAACCAATTATTGAGTGCGTTAATGGCGAAAACTCATCATGAGTGCAAATAACCAATTATTGACCACTTCGATACATAATTATTCGTACCGGTACGCAATTATTACCTGCAATAGTCTATTTTTGCATTCGCCAAAAGGTATTGAGTTTCATCAGCCAATACTTGAGTGCGAGAAATTAATCATCGTGTACAAATTATTAGGGTCGCAGAAACTTATCAAATGTCAGAAGATAATCATCGAGCGTGAATAATTGCCAACTACTGGCTGTCAATACCGAATTATTGAGTGTAAAAATATTGTGTGCGAATAGCCCATTATTGAGTGCTAAAAGCCACTTATCGACTTCTGAGTTCCAATTACGAATTAACGAGTGCGAATGGCCAATTTCTCAGTACAAATAGCCAACTAATAAGAGTCAGTATAACCAATTATTCAGTACTAATTAACAATTATTGGGTGCGTTAATGGCAAAAACTCGTCATGAGTGCGGATAACCAATTATTGACCATTTTGAAACATAATTATTACGTACCGATACGCAATTATTACATGCAATATTTTTTATATTTTTGCGTGCGCCAAAAGATATTGAGTTTTATCAGTCAATACTTGAGTGCGAGAAATTAATCATCGTGTACAAATGATTAGGGTTGCAGTAACTTATCAAATGGTAGAAGATAATCATCGAGCGTGAATAATTGCCAACTACTGGGTGTCAATACCGAATTATTGAGTGTAAAAATATTGTGTGCGAATAGCCCATTATTGAGTGCTAAAAGCCAATTATCGACTTCTGAGTTTCAATTACGAATTAACGAGTGCGAATGGCCAATTTCCCAGTACAAATAGCCAACTAATAAGAGTCAGTATAACCAATTATTCAGTACTAATTAACAATTATTGGGTGCGTTAATGGCAAAAACTCGTCATGAGTGCGGATAACCAATTATTGACCACTTTGAAATATAATTATTACGTACCGATACGCAATTATTACATGCAATAACCTATTTTTGCGTGCGCCAAAAGATATTGAGTTTCATCAGCCAATACTTGAGTGCGAGAAATTAATCATCGTGTACAAATTATTAGGTTTGCAGTAACTTATCAAATGGTAGAAAATAATCATCGAGCGTGAATAATTGCCAATTACTGGGTGTCAATACCGAATTATTGAGTGTAAAAATAGCCACGTATTGTGTGCGAATAGCCCATTATTGAGTGCTAAAAGCCAATTATCGATTTCTGAGTTCCAATAACGAATTAACGAGTGCGAATGGCCAATTTCCCAGTGCAAATAGCCAACTAATAAGCATCAGAATAACCAATCATTCAGTGCCAATTGACAATTATTGAGTGCGTTAATGGCGAAAACTCATCATGAGTGCAAATAACCAATTATTGACCGCTTTGAAACATAATTATTACGTACCGATACGCAATTATTACATGCAATAGCCTATTTTTGCGTGCGCCAAAAGATATTGAGTTTCATCAGCCAATACTTGAGTGCGAGAAATTAATCATCGTGTATAAATTATTAGGGTCGCAGAAACTTATCAAATGGTAGAAAATAATCATCGAGCGTGAACAATTGCCAACTACTGGGTGTCAATACCGAATTATTGAGTGTACAATTAGCCACGTATTGTGTGCGAATAGTCCATTATTGAGTGCTAAAAGCCAATTATCGACTTCTGAGTTCCAATTACGAATTAACGAGTGCGAATGGCCAATTTCTCAGTACAAATAGCCAACTAATAAGAGTCAGTATAACCAATTATTCAGTACTAATTAACAATTATTGGGTGCGTTAATGGCAAAAACTCGTCATGAGTGCGGATAACCAATTATTGACCACTTTGAAACATAATTATTACATGCAATAGCCTATTTTTGCGTGCGCCAAAAGATATTGAGTTTCATCAGCCAATAGTTGAGTGCGAGAAATTCATCATCATGCGCAAATTATTGAGTGTAAAAATAGCCACGTATTGTGTGCGAATAGCCCATTATTAAGTGCTAAAAGCCAATTATCAAGTGCCAATAGTCAACTGCTGAGTTCCAATAACTAATCAACGAGTGTGAATGGTCAATTCCCGGTGAGTGCAAATAGCCATTCGTTGAGTGCCAATAATCAATGAGTACCAAAATAGTCAATGAGTGAGAGCCAATAGCCCATTATTATTTGTTAAACGCCAATTCCCATGAGCTTGAGCTCATAGGAGTTAATCAATGCCTTTCCAATAGGCGATCTCATTAAATGCGAGAAATCATTTGTTGGGCTTCAATTATCGTGTGATGATAAATTTTATTAATCACAAGCCGCAAAAGAAATTTATCGAGTGCCAAAAGTCAACTGCTCATCGTGAGTGTCAATACTGAATTATTGAGTACGAATAGCCACACTATTATGTACGAACAGCCGACGATTAAGCACTGAAACCCCAATATTCGAGCGCTAATAGCCAATTTCTGAGTTTGAGTAACGAATTGCTGAGTGCAAATAGCCAATTAATTAGCCAATAGACAATTATTGAGTGCTCAAATCTATACTTATTGAGTACTATTAAAGACAATTTATGACCCATATAACGAAGAATTATCGAGTGCAAACTATTGTGCGCAAAAAGCCATTGTACATGAGCACGAATTGATAATTACCGAGTATAAATAGCTAATAATTTGACCAATAGTTCACTAATTAGGCATCAACTATTGAGTCACTGACTAAATGTATTTCTTCACGAAAAATGCTCTCCTGTATGCCTATTTTTTGTGACAAAAAAAAATTGCACTCAAAAATATCTTTCATCAGGAAAAATTGCAACGAATAAAAAATAGAAGATATTAACGACAATCTAAAATCATTTGCTTAAAACAATTAGGCATTCCACACAGAATCCAAAGTTTCGTATCTTTGAATAAAAATTAACTTTCTCCGACTAATTAAGACGATACGCTCGTCGATTATACTGTCTCTCAGCCAATTTTGTTAAAGATTTACGACGACGAGTTGACGTCTTTGTGATGAAACTCGCAAACAGCCCCGAGAGACTATCTATACCCTGTCTCGTCTCGGCTACAAGAATATAAAGGCTGGGAATTTGCAGAAAAAAAAAAAAAACCGAAAATTTTCCTCAGATCTTTGAGAATTTATCACAATGCGACAATTTAATGATCTGTAAATCAATTGGGAAACAAGGAACTTGGATGATTTTGTAACATTTATAAGAAAATTTGTTCGATTGAGAAATAAACATTTTCACGTTTTAAAATAGAATATGTCATGTATATAATTGCCTAATAATTTCATGTCGCACGTTTAAGATGATTGACTAACGGCACTCGAGATACTATTTATCTCGGTCCTCTATTCTTTTTTACTGAACTTTTGAAAAATAAAATAAATAAATTTAAAACAAAAAAAACGAAAATAGGCGTTTTGGAATCGCGACCAAGAATTAGCATCGTTTTATCGCCCTGTATCCACTCCATCTCACTCACAAAAAGTCAACGGGGTGCGCATCATTAATCACCGAATAATTAGGAGACAACTTTTCGTTGTAGCTCGCGGGCAATTAGGTAAACTAGAAGGCGTGGTGTTCTATTCCTGCCACGACGTACGCCCATGTCGACTCGCGTTTCTCTCTTTCCATCTTCATTCCTCTCTCGACTTTTCTCTTTCGCGATTCTCTATATTACACCGAAAGGGTTAAAACGTTCGCCATCAGCGACGAAAATTTCGTGATCGTTTTTCCCCTCGTTTCCTATACTAATACTATCTTTCTTATATTTCCTTTCTCAACTATTTCTTTATTTTTTATTTTTTGAAAAGTTTAAGTGCTCGATTCTCCTCCCTGAGAGGTTCGGCGGAGGTAGAAAAAAAATAGAAGATAAAAAATGTCTTTCGAAGTGGGAAAAAAAATGCAGTGGTCGCTCGGGTCCATTTTTTGTTCATTTTTTTTCGAGGAACAAACTGATTTTTAATGATCCATTTCCGAAATCAATTAACGAGGGTAACTCTTTCTTTTTTTCTATGATCTGACTATTATTGAAAAATCTTTTTAAGATCGAGTCGGGAGTCAAAAAGCTCCAAAGCTCAAGGGCCACAAAAAAAAAGACAGGAGCGCAGGAAAGTTTGCTAGTGAGAATCTCACGTGTTACGCTTTTAGATTTCGTTTGTCGAGCGAGCTGACGTTCCATAGACGCGCCACTCTCGCGAGATTTCGTCGAACAAAAATTCAAGAAACGCGACGATTATACGTCGTCAATTCGCCAATTAGTAGATCCGTTCAACAGTTTTTCGGGACTTGCCATTGTTTTTTTTCTTTTTGCTTCCTCATGGAGGAAGCTTTGTTTTCGTGAAATGTTTTTTTGTTCGAAATTTTGATGCCAGAATACTTAAAATTTTCCATAAAATCGAAAAAAAAATATTTACAAAAAATGGCTGTATGTGATGGGCTTGTCAAAAATAGAAATGGCCATATCTCGAGAACGCCTTTACGGATCTTGCCGAAACATTGCACATAGGATGGGCCGCGAATCACCTCGGTTTGCTGCAATTTTTGCTCAGATCACTAACCGATGTCTGAGTTTATGGTAGTTTGAATTTTTCGATAAAAGGACTCTCTAACTTTAGTAAATTTCCATCTATCGAGCTCAAACTTTCTATACAAATAGGCTAGGGGGCAAGGTTGTTTGGTATTGAGTTTGGCAAGAATCGCTCAAGGCGTTCAGGCTTTACAGAATTTTTAATTTGTTGCATTTTTCGAAAAAAAACTATTTTCGCTGTAACTTTTATAAAATTTCTAAAATCGAACTGAAAATTGCTACACACATTGGCCAAGGGACAAGGACACTTGGTATCGAGTTTGAGAAGAATCGATCGTACGGTTTAGATTTGATAAAATTTTGAGTTACACTAAATTTTCAATTTTTCGAAAAACTTTCGTTTGAAATACTGAGATACATTTTAATTGTAGCGCTTCTCATGATTTTCCTACTATCACAAGAGAAAGCTTTCTCTGTAAGGAAGCCAGAATTGAGAAAGCCCATTGAGCAGAATCAATGGGTGGGCGAAAATCACGAGGAATCAATGGGCAAATTTCGAATTTGCCCTTTTTCTTAATACTTAAAGTTACAAAATTTAAAACCTTTCAGGAGTAACAATAAAACTGTGTCCAAATTCTTATTATAATAAAATTCAAAGTAACAAAAATTTCGAAAATCTTTATCAAAATAGTTTTTAATAAGTTTTTTACAAAAATTTACGAGTCCTCGGACGATCCCATAAGACTTCGTGTAAAGCATCGGGAAAATTGTTAACGAGACCGGAAGTGAATACGTGTTTAGCTGGAGTGAGCTACAAGTTAAATTTCTGGTTAAAAATCAGAAAGATCCGGTTCCGGGGGATTTAAGCCACGTGTCAACGGGGTTCAAACTCTCCATCCTCGGGCTTTCGTTTTTTTTTTTTTTTTTTTTTTCGTTTTCGCTCCACCGAGAGCCCGGATGATTAATGGGCGGATAATTAGAAGATGATACAGGGGACTCTTAGCGCGAGCTCAAGCTGTCGCTACAGAGTAAGATCGCCAACTCTTCACGTATTATAACTCTCATTCTCTTGTCTCTTTTGAGCTCTTTTACGCTCTCAGAGTATTACTGACTCTTGTGACTTGTGAATGAAAAAATAAACAAAAAATTCTCGCCCCGAACGAGAGTACGGGATAAATATAAATATAAACAAGGACATAAACGAGTGGCGGAGTGAAAAGACTCTGAGATTGATGAGGATGAAGATTGTTTCGAGGTAATTGGCCAGAGAACCACGAAACGCGATCTTACTCTCATTTTTACCCCTCATTTTCTCACTACGGTTTTAATTAATCAAGATTAAGCTTGAACTCAATTAATTGATTAATTAAATTTGATTTTTATTATAAGGTTAACGAAATAATCTCATCAAAGTTTTATCTGATTGGAAATTAGATTAACTCGCTGAAGAATAAATTTAATTTTGAATTAGCTAATTAATTGTCTCATTAATCAATTGGCTGATTGAATATCCATGTAATCGAAGTTATACAGGAAAGTCAATTAATTCTTTATCATTTGTAAAATTCGTCGATTGAGAGAAAAATATTTATTTTTTCAGAAGCATGTACGAGCAGTTCGAATTCATTGACGGGAATCGAATTTTCGGAAAGCGAAAATGGACAGGAGCGAACTCCAAGTTTGACGAGCGACGATGATAGAAAAAAGAGGCCCAGAACGGCGTTTACGGCTTCGCAGATCAAGTCTCTCGAGGCCGAATTCGAAAGAAACAAATATCTCAGTGTGGCCAAGAGGTTGCAGCTCAGTAAGAGCTTGAAACTCACCGAGACACAGGTATGTAAACAAAAATTCCGACGTTCAACCTCGAGTGGAGACATCACATTCAATATGTTTTTATTTGAAACTTTCGGCAGGTAAAATTGTAGTAGAATTCAAGACAAATCCAACGGAGAAAAAAAAAATTCTCGTTAGATTCAAAAACATCGAAGTTTTGGCACTTCAAAGTTTAAAGACGCGCGCACGCATGCGCGAATGCACGAGCGCACGCACGCATGCGCGAATGCACGTGCGCACGCACGCATGCGCTAATGCACGGTCGCCATCTCCCGATTTTAAAGCGCCATAACTCGAATGTTGTTAAAGGTAGGAGAAAAATTGTTTTTTTGGTTAAATTCATCTTAAATTTGACTTCAATTCCATCAACTACGACCTATGGGGTTAACCTAATCTTTTTCGAGATATTTTCTATTTTGCTTGAAATGGGTCAACCAATATAAATGGGCCAATCTATATAAAGAATGACTTGAATGTTTACCGTTACTATTTTCAACAATCCTAATTATGTTATTTTATACTAGATACGATAAAAATATTGCAATAAACATGTCTTTTTGTTTATCTCGAAACATAATTTTTTTGTTTTCAATCTCGTACGTCAAACCAGCAACTAAATTTAGCGTTGAAAAATCAAAAATTTTGGTAGATTTTGTTACTTTTCAATATGGCACGAGAATGAGTCTCCCTGGATATTATAAACCTTAAATATCGTTCTTCGCGTTCATCTGTCTGATATTAAAAATAAAGGAAAACAGATTTTGAATATGCATAAAAAAAGTGAGTCTGTTCTTCATTAACAGAGCAATGAGTCTCGCGTAAAAGTGACAGAGACTGGAAAAATTATCGACTCCTCTTCCGGAGATTCCATATGACATAGACGAAGAAATTCTTTGTGACGGCGCGTGTTGTCTCCGATAAATCGCGATGTAACGCTCCCTACTTCCGTAGTTACACTCTTTGGCCACCTGAAATAGTTTAGTGCAAGCCGCATGGTGGCGCGGCTTTTTTCTCTCGGGAGAAAGGGCGCCACCTTCGAGTAGACACGAGGGGGGGCTTTTCGTCTATGTGAGATTGTCGAGGGTCAAAATGCATATTTGAATTATGGGCTCACATTTACTCTTCTCGGTCGGTCGATGCATGGGGAGAATGAGAAAGAAGGAATAGCACATGTGCGCGCAGAGGCGCCAGGCCGTGGCGCCACAGGGGGGGGGGGGACGATCGCCCTCTACGAGACCAATTAGCACCTAAACATCATCATCATGCCGTTCTCAGGACCGATTCCTGGAGCCAATAAATATGGGACGTTGAGAATATGAAGACATGCTTAGTCTTTTCTATTTTTTGTCACTTTACATTGATTCTTTTCAGTCCTCGACTAAAACTCGATGAGATTCACCACCGTACAAAATTTCCGATCGAATAGCCATCCTAGCAAAAAATAATGTTTTTTTCGTCATCTTCATTTTTATAGAAATCCAAATTCGAAATTTCAAATAATCACAACTGTGTGACGACTGGACGAATCAGGGGATATTTGTACTATTTTAGAAACGGAGCGAGTAGACTGAGAAAATGGAACTCGATTTATCACGATGTCCAAATGTTTGTGTCGTGAGACCACTTTGAAAATTTTTGAGAAGAATCACCGGAAATTCAGGAAGATAAAAGGGGCAGCGTAAACAAATTTATAAACTGAAGAAAAAAAATTGGCCCGAAGAACAAAATAATCGTATTTTCAATTTTTGAGGATTCCGAAGGGTTTGAGCAAAAGCGTCAATTACCAATTTTAGCGAGAAGTAAAGTTACAATCGTTTTGGTAAACGAACTTACCATTGGTCAAAATAAATGGCGAAAAAAATTGTTAAAATTTCTCTTGGGCGTCCCATGTATTTTTTTTTTTCATTGATCTCAAACATTTATTCATTTGAACGAGAACTCTACATTTTTTTATTTAAACAAAACCTTAGGGTTTTTTGCAAGATTTTTTTGAACTTGGAGTAGCTCATAGAATGTTTTATATGATTTTGCACGACTCGTGTACGAACGAAACGGATAATTATCTTAGTGATATCCTGGCAAAGGAAAGTGTCACTTATGTATATATAATTGTCGGGTAAGAGGTACGTTTGGCGAGAGGCAACAGATCAGAGAGAAACGAGTAGAAAAGCGTCGCGCTGCAGACATAAATGTCACAATATTTCTCAGAGTTAACGAGCCGCGGTAGCCCGCAAGACTCGACGCCCCAAATTTCTCTCTCTCTCCTTCTCATCATCCGAGCTTCGTTTTCTGTGCGTTCTTCTTCAGCCTGCAGAGCATTTTGTGTTTCTTTCTCGTCGAGCCGAGTAGGCGTCGATTTTTTAATTAGGATATACAGCAGCTACAATTTCTCCCCCTTTTTTTTTTACTGTAAAAATTATTCGTTGCAACCCCCTCGATCTTGAGACTTTCATAAATTCCTTAGCACCCGATTTCTTGCTTGCGAGAGAAAGATATTTATTAAGTTGTTGCTGGTTTAATAGATTTCTTTGCTTTTGCGATTTAGTGCCAATAAAAAAAAATATATTTGGAAATATTTGGGCAATGAGGGTCATCCTTAAAAATTCTCAATACCTTAAATACTCTCTGGAACTTTCGATGATATTTGAATACATTTTTTTAGCTACATTTGAAATTGGTAGAAATTATTGTTCATCGTAATTCTCTGGAAAATTTCTAGACAAAATTCTTCACGCGAACTTTCTTTTTATCTACAAAAAAAAATACAAAACAAATTATTTGGCTTTTGCCATTTAGTGATAAGAAAAAAAAAGCTCTGTGGTACATTCGGGCTTTGAAATAACATGAAGAATAATAAGATAGGAGTTTCCGACTAAGGATTAAGACGATGTGTCATATCCACGCTGTGCACCTATATGTGGTAACAAATTGCTTTTCCTACTTTCTTCGAAACTGTCGATATTTTGCTTTTGGACAAAATATAATATTAACGGTCTCGGAAAAATTAGCGAAGGTGATTTGTTATCATCGGTCAAAGTGTCACATCGCCTTAAAATCGGACGTCAATTTTCGTGGAAGGAACACAATTCTCATATTTATTAATAAAATACAAAGTGGTCTGGAGGTCTTTAACAAAAGCAAATATAATTGAAAATAAAGAATGTACAATTATTCAAATACCAAAATAGGCCTGCTGAGCCTTTCACATAAAGGATTAACTTAAGAATTTAAGAAAGTCAAATATCAGGGACTAACTGGCACAATGATGGCTCGCGGATGAATAATTGAAGTTTACGACATTTGTTGTGGATTCTCCATCACTGAATTCGAGTCTCTTGGATGTTAAACGAAAACTGCCTAATTCACGTGGCTGCAAATTAAATAAAAAAGCTGATCGACTTCCGGCTCGAACAGTAAGTTTTCAAACAGTTGTTATTGTCGAATTAAATTATTTCAAAGAAAAAAAAAAAAAAAAATGCGATGTCATAATGGACGATTCACCCTTTACTTTTGGCTCTTCGAAAAAACAAATAAAACAACAGAATCGTGCGAATGATTTTTTTTTGCTCTTTTTCGTTTTTGATTCAAAAATCGCTTTATATATAATTCCATTAAAAAAATTATAAGAATAAATCTTTTAAAGGGTGGTTCGTCCTCTTGCGAGAAGGATGTATGCAAAGTCGAACCTATAAATTTCATTATTTAGCGTAAGAAAACATTTGAAAATGGTATTAAATTATTTGAGTGCAAATAAACAGAGAATGATAAAATCGCTTTATATATAATTCGTATAAAAATTATATATAATTCGTATAAAAAATGGTATAAAATTATTTGAGTGCAAATAAACAGAGATGATAAAATCGCTTTATATATAATTCGTTCTGTTCCATTAAAAAAATTATAAGAATAAATCTTTTAAAGGGTGGTTCGTCCTCTTGCGAGAAGGATGTATGCAAAGTCGAACCTTTCATTATTTAGCGTAAGAAAACATTTGAAAATGGTATTAAATTATTTGAGTGCAAATAAACGGAGAATGATCTTTTGAGGGGTGGAACACCCCTTGATTTTAGATTATAGGAAAAAAGCAAAAACACGTGAACTTTGTTTTCTTGTGCTCTTTAATTTCGTATTTGTTTAATTAATATCGGTTGATAATTCGTTGCGCAACATTGAAAAAAGTACAAAAATAAAGCTTTTAAGGGGTAGTTCACCCTTTTCCAACAAGGAATTAACGAAAATTTCGTTATTTAACATAAGAAACATTATTTAGTAATTGGTTTCATGTCGATCGGAGCATTGCTTTTATATGTTAAACAGCTCAACTGCCAGATAAAACCCCCAATTTTGGGGACTGATTTCTCCCCTTAAATCTGCTTGAGGGCCCTTAAAAAATGTATCTCTTAATTATTAAGGACTACAACATATTTAAAGCTCATCGAAATTGGAGGGGGGAGGGCGATATCTGAGAACGTTTCGTTGTTAGTCGAATTGCCGGGCTACTTGCCATTCCTGGTCAATGCTTTGTCTGGAATCTGAAAGCTGCTTAAAAATAGTTTACCCGGTGTGGAAATTTGGGGTTTCTGATCGTTTCTTTCAGTGGATGATTTATTTTAAGTGTCATTGACTTTATACAATATTGCATGGCTGTACGAAATTTAATAAGTTAAATTTTGGGCAAATCACGACGTAACACTCTGCGAAAATTAAAAGGGATGGGGATGAAGCTTTTCAATGGCCTCGGTAGCGCAGTAGGCAGCGCGTAAGTCTCATAATCTTAAGGTCGTGAGTTCGATCCTCACCCGGGGCATTATTTTTTTCCCCAATTCTCGATATCCAGGAGGGAATTTTAGTTTTTTTTTTTTTTTCATATAAATTTTTGACATTATTTTTGTTTTTTTTCAGATAAAAATATGGTTTCAAAACAGACGAACAAAGTGGAAGAGAAAATACACGAACGATGTCGAATTACTCGCACAGCAGTACTACTCGAGCCTTGGAATTCCAGCGCCACGGCCTATTTTTGTAGGCGATCGATTATGGTAATGAAAGAAAAAAATGACAATTTCATTCGTATTGATATTATTTTTGATAAAAATTTTATGTTGGTTTTATAAAAGTTATTTGTCATGCGCCAAGTATTGATTATCCGCGTCCTAGTCCATGATTGGTGCAAAAATCCGTTTTTGATTTTACTTGGATTTTGGGTTTTTAGGAATTATGCGCACTATTCTCTATTTTCGCATTATAATACCGTCAATATTTTATTATGATAATAAAACATTACACGAACTTGTCATTTTCCAAGTGAACTCGTCGTGTTTTAAACAACCCTCAATTGAACCTAATTTGGCACTATTTTTCGGTCTTTTGCTGCTTAAGGGATCTGCAGTAGCTTTGGGCCCAAAAATCAGATCAATTTTCAATATTTTTTTCTGATGAGAGCATTGGGATGACGTGGTCGGGATTTAACATACAATTAATACATAGTCTTGCCAAGTTTTTATTATTTTTTTTTTTATTGAAAAATATTGATAAACAATGAAGTTATTATTATTTAAACAAAGTGCCGCCGGTGAAACGGTGTAAGTCGTATCTCAAAATCTATTTGCCTGATTCACTTCAAATTTGAACAGAGCATAAGTTATAACTTTTTCTATCGTATGACTGGATGATTTATTGATATTTGTATCCATTTGTTAATAACAAATGATTAAAGTTTTTTTTTTGTCGAATATCAAACCTTTTTCACTTTCCCTTAATACAATCTCAAGTTTTCCCTCCATAACGTTCGACATTTTCATCGAAAACTCAACAATTCCATGTAAAAATGCAAAAAAAAATGTAACATTCCCGTTTTTTTTTTCAATAATCGCTAAAAAAAAAGGTAAACATTAATGTAAAAAAAATTCCAGGTTCTTCAATTATCCTGGACAACCTCAAGCTTCGTCGTCTCTGATGCCATCACACTTGAGTCCATTGCCAATCGCTCCTGGCTTACCGATCGTACAATCTTTAGCAAGCAATTTGTCCGTTAATACACAAAATTCCATTTTTCAAAATATACCGAGTCATCAAACTCATCATTTGGCCCAGCAGCTCGATTTTCGACGACAAGACACGTGAGGAAACATTTTTGCCCAACAATTTGCCAAAAACAAAAAAACTTTATATTTAAATATTACAAGTGTACAATTTATTTCTTGCATTTATATAACGAGGCAATTGCTGCCAGAAGGAGGAACAAAAAAAATATTTTATTATATGGAAGGGATATCGTACAATGATGATGAGCTTAATAAATTAATTATTGTCATAGAGCCGAGGGCGAAAGAATTTTATTGACACCCAAAACTTTTTCATCGTGAGCCGCTTGTTCCTGAACGATTTGTGCATATTTCTCATTGTCCTGAATATCATCTTCGTCGAGCATGTCCTGCATTCTCTTTTTGTAGCTGAAAAAACATTTTGAATCGCATCTTGATCGTTTGAAAAGTTTTTTTTTTGGCAATTATGAAAAATTATATAGTTCGAAGAGTATTTTTATGACTTATTAAAATGATTTTAAGGTCTTTGAGCGCTATTTGTTGGTAGAAAAGTTTTTTTTCATGTGTAAACATCTTATCACGCACTTAGCCCCCTGCAACTTTCGGACAAGGAGTGAATGCAAATGTAAAATGTAACGGATATGAGTAAGCGGAATCTTCTTGAAAGCGGCAAATTCGAACTCGCGCTTGCACCGTTAGAAAGCAAGGGACAATGTTTGCGGGACTGCTGGTACACGTCCGAGTATAAACTTACGGGCGAATTCGTCGTAATGCGCAGTCTTGCTTTTCATTCGGCAACGGCATCTTCAAGCAAATAGTCGCATTTTTATGTTTGTGCTTGTCGCTATCCACATGTGCTCGGAATTTGTCGATATATATCAGACGGATACAGTCTAAATATATATATATATATATATATATATATATATATATATATATATATATATATATATTGTTGTACTTTAGCGGGGAATAATTCCGATATTACAAATTATCACCAACCGAACGAAATAAATAACGTAGATCGTTTTTGTTGGGGCGGATATATCAATTATACGAGAATGTTCGATTCCCAATTCGCAAGTAAACTGTCACACGTCTTGTCATTTTTACGTATGTCTCTCGACTGTCAATCAATACGATCGTTATAAACTTAATCATTCGTTCGTTTGTCCGTTGTTATCCGTTAACTATAAGTCTTTGTCCTGATAATCGTATCAATATATATATATGTACTAGGTTGGTTCTTATTTGGGGGTTGGTGGAATTTGGATCGTCGTGCCCCCATAATCAGCCCTTTTTGCGGTACTAAAAATCTTTCAAAAAATCCACCAACCTTTGGAAGTTACCGTACGACGATGCTTCTCATTGCAAAAACATGCGTAAAACCCCAAAATCTATTAACGTCCATTATTATAATAATTTGCTATTTTAATTGACAAAATATCAAAATAATTATATTTTTAATTACACTTGCATTTTCATGATTTTGTCTTATTTGTTTTATTTTGCTTCGAAAAGTTTTTCATGCATTTTTTCCTAAAAAGAACGGTTTTTTTTTATTATACATTTTTTACAATGCAAAATGGAAAAATTTATTTAGTTACTTAATGTTTTCATTTAATCAAATATAACACTGCCTGTGATGCTCGTTTGACTTTTGCGGAATATTTCCGTGCAAATGGCACGACTTCTTCGACACAGTTGTGTCGTGTGTTTTCGTGTCATTTTGTGAAAAAGGAATCGATCAATTTGTAATATCACAGACTCGGAACTTTTTTGTTCGATTTAGAATTGATCAAGATTTTTTGGAATTCGATGCATCACGTTGATTTGGCAATATAAGTTTTCAAAAAGGTTTGAAAATTGTAGAAAAACTGAAAGTTGTTACACCACGGAAAAATCTGTTTGTTTATTTGAAGATTACAATGAAATTCTGACGAGAGACGAAGATCAGAAGCAGTATATTTTTCAGACCGTTAAAGACTATCGTCAGAAATGTCCAAATGCCAACAAAGAAACAGTAATGAAAAATTTATAGCGAAAATTCAAAAGTAAAATAAATGTAAGATTTATCAACGCACACCACTTCTGTACCACTGTTTCCTACGTAAATTTCGTTTTCTCGATATTAAATCTACACAAATACGAGAATAAAAATTGTAACTCCAAAATGAACAATACTCGAATAAAACAAAAAATCCATATCTAATTTTGATATTTTGTTGGTTAAAATGGATAATTAATAATGGACGTTAATAAGATTACACGCATGTTTTTGCAATGAGAAGCATCGATAACTTCCAAAGGTTGGTAGATTTTTTAAAAGATTTTTAGTGCCACAAAAAAAAAATATGTATCATTATTTAGACAGCAATAAATAAACTTTCGGAGGCATTCTTTAATATTAAAATTAAAGGCTACAATGCAGGGACTTTTTTTTCAAATATTTATGGCCGATTATGGGGGCACGGCGATTCAAATTCCACTAACCCCCAAATAAGTACCACCCTAATAGATGTATATATGGTCTGACTCCATCGAGCAGCGATATACGCTAAAGTTATATAGTATGGGTTCCATCGTATTCATCTTCAATATTAAATAATATTGAAAAAGGATTTCTAAGAAATCTAAAGTTTCTATGAAATTATTCGGATATTATTTTTAAAACATAGAATTCAAGTTTCAGCAATCAACTCACTGGCACAACGCAATTCTATCCATTGTCCCAAATGCGTTAAGATGTTTACACATAACTGTTCCGAGTACTAGGAGGCTCGCTTGGTTTTTTTTTAAATACACTCACAACTGTGTCACTAAAATAGTATTTTTACGAATTGTTAAAATGATTTTAAGGTCTTTGCATCCCATCTGAAGGGAGAAAATTATTTTTAAATCTTCGTTTGAAGAGTGGCGCCATCTGTGCGTAATACCTATCGTGAATGACTTCGAAAATTTGAAAAAAACTCACATTTCACTGTCTGGATTATTTTCCTGATTTCGGCACTTGTCCAATTTCTTCTCAAGAGCTCTGATCGAGTCTCTCGGGGGCGGCTCCATTAATTTCGTCATTGATCGAATCTCTGCAGTTTTTTTTTCCCAAGATTATTAAACAAAAAAAATTGGCCATCGCTATTTTAGGCTTTTGCAATCGACATATCAATCAAAACTTGATAATTTCAAATCGCGCTCACTTCTGACTGCCTCAACAATTCCTGGCAAACGTTCGCGGGGAAATAATATGTCGGTGACGTAATTATCGAGATCCACGGCTGTTGTCGATGCTGCATGCAAAATAGCGGCAAGAGCGACCTGACTAGGAGCGTAGAGCAATACGCTGTCGGTGAGAAACACTTTTTCCAAAAAATCGTCAATGTGAGGACGCAATTTTTCCGGATTATCCAGTAGCGTGTAACGCGTCTGTGAATTTCATATTTTTTTTAGCCCCGACCTCCAATGACGAATATTAATGATAACAGTAATATTTTTTAAGAATATTAATAATTGCATCGAATTAGTAATAAAAATTGCCAATTTTTATTTTTATAACCTTTATGTCGATCATTAGACCCTCGACGGGCCTGTACGGATTGTGAACGGTGAGATTATAATTTAATTGTTGCATTAGCAATAATTCATTGTTTAGAATAATATCGGAAGCTTTGTCTCTGTCACCCTTGATATTCGCTACAAATTGCGATATCGAAACGTTGAATTCTTCCACCTGAAAAAATGTGCACAGAATGCCTCAAAATTTGACATATTTTTCAGTTATTTTGGGACTGGATTTAATGAGAAAAAATAGTTGAAAAAAATTAGTGTTAATTATAATTCAACCCTTTTAAGAAAAACTTATTTTTTCTCTAAAAAATCCAACCGAAAATAATTGGGCAAATGGCGACAGGTTTTTTTTTTTCTTTTGGCTAAATTCTACAGTGGAGGGCATGGGAGTAGAACTATTTTGTTTTGTTTCTATTCGCTTTTTTAGATGTCTAACTGTATGTTTTGATATTTAGTTCTCTTTGTTTGCCTAGTCGTTGATGAAATTTGTCAGGTTTAGCATTATCATTCAACTCATAAAATCATTGTTAAGGAGAATTGAATTGGAATATCATTCAAAATGGTGACCTCAATATTGCTGATCATAAAACAAAAAGATTGGATGCTTTGGATGAAAATTTCGGTATTTATAAGTAACAGAGATCGCTAATTTCGAGTTCAAAGCAAATATTTCAAAATTCAAAATTGCGGAGTCAATATGACGAAACGAACAGAAAATCATTCGCATTCGTTTAAAATTAACAGGTTAAGCGCAGCGTCAGTCCATGGGGACTGACGGGTCCTCTGAATGGAAAGCAGAGAAAACTTGGCTCTGCGCTCAACGTGTTAATACCAGAGTGCTATTGGGGATACTCATTTTCGATTCAAAGCTAAAATGTCAAAGTTTAATAATAATAATACAAATAAAATACTGATATTGTATAATAATAATAATAAGATATATCTAAGATTTAATGGGCAATTTTATTGTTACACCTTCTGTAGGAAAACCGGGGTCATTGAGGGTCACCTCAAGTCCCCCTGTAAGCTTTGAAAAAAGCTAGAAAAAATTTGGCATACTTTTCAAAGTGTTTATATCAAACTATCTGATAGTTTTTTAAATCACACGTTGAATTTTCTCTGGAATCAGCCCTCCCTTTGGTTTTCTACAAAAAAATTGGTCATTTGGGTACATTTTGTCGATATAGCAACATTTTTTCTTCTCATTTTATCATCTCCACTAAGGATTAGAAATTTGAATGCTTTTTACAACCAAAAATTTCAATTTCAAAAAATGTTACAATACCAAAGATAGAAAGAACATGAACATGAAAAAATAAAGTGAAAACATAATAATACTTACTTTGCTTGCCAGATAAACACAAGTGACCAAAATTTCCTTTGGATGATAATCCATTGCACTGTTTCTTAGATAAAATCTTTTGAAATAGTGAAGAGCAGTCGCGATAGTTGCTCTGGGCATTGGAGGTGTGAATCTTCGGCAAAAGTCGCGCAAATGCATTTCATAGAATTTTAGAAGTGCTCGTTCCTCCTGATCCGACAAAAAATATTCTTTCCTCTGTTCGGGCTTGAAAAAATATTTAAACATTTGTTATCATTGAAAAATGGTAAAAAAAAAAAAAGATTAACGAATTAATTGACAAATAAAGTTACAAAAATTGTATATTAATTTAATGATAATGATGGAAAAAGCTTACCGTCATATTGACACCGTGTTTTTCAATAAATTCTGCATTAGTTCGTTGCCGCAACACCGTGAGATCATTCTCATCGCTGAACATCCAATATTTTTTTTGCGAACTGAGCGGAAACATTTTTTTTGCATAACACACCAACGATTTTAAATAAATAATTGAACAAAACCTTGATGAAGTCA
Source organism: Dyspetes luteomarginatus (assembly GCA_963669185.1). Taxonomy (NCBI): domain Eukaryota; kingdom Metazoa; phylum Arthropoda; class Insecta; order Hymenoptera; family Ichneumonidae; genus Dyspetes; species Dyspetes luteomarginatus. Next base: position 15,881,910 of record OY769906.1, read on the forward strand.
GGTTATTCGTGTTGTTTCTTTAGGTTATGTTTTGTACACGCGAGACTGACATTCGGTAAACGAAAAAAGGGAGAAAGCATGGAGACTAGAGAGTTAGAGAGATTGGACTCTTTATTCTCTAATCTCCATACGAGAGATATTCGAGACACTGAACTATATAGTTCAGAATTTAAACGCAGGTATCGTCGTACATGCGTTGATAAAAAAGGAAAAGTGTAGAAATCTGTTTCTGCTCTCTAACGTGATCTGCCATGCGGACTGATATGTTGCTGATATTAACAAATGTTATTTTTATTTTCTTTTGAGATGTCTGATATTTTGGAGGACAAAATGTTGCACTAATTTAATTGATTTGCTTTCATTCAAAATATCGAATGTCTCGGAGATAAATAGGAAATAGAGTCTGTTACCATCGGAGCCATCACACGAGATGACCTGTCTATCGATAACCCTAAGAAAGTATTTTCCCTCGAGACATTTATGACTGGCTGTTTCAACTGGTTCCAACTCTTATAAGTAAAGTTATCTGCCAGATACTGCAGCATACCAGAAAACGAGATATCCAGCAGGTTAATTATAGCTAAAGGTGGAACAACCGGCCCTTGATGATGTTATGTGTTGCTGATGATGATGTTATGTGCTGCTACTCAGTCGGTAAGACAGACTTTGTGTGAGCTATTGTAAGTGCGAAAGAGAAAGTTGCTTTTACTCCGGTTATCAATATTCTCCTAAACGGTTGATCTTTCGGACAAACGAAGAGAGCCACGTACTGCAATCGTTCTACGTAGTTCGTCGCTCTCTTGGTTTGTCTGAAAGATCAACCATTTAGGAGAATATTTTGGTACGCAATTTTCGTTACCGACAGAGGCGCATCTTTCGACTAAATGATACCAGCCCCTTGCATATTGTGAAGAAAGCTCTTTCCTACCATCGCAGCAGACTCAAGTTCGACTCGTGCACAAAAGGTATCGACCGAGCATTCAAAAAACTTGAGCAAACTTTACATAGGTGGAGTTATCTTTGCTCGATTTTCCTCAAGTGTTGGTAGAGCAGAAATTTTTCGGCAGTTCTTGAAGCCGAATAACTATTGTCCAAAAAAAAAATTAATCGCGAATAAAATATTTATATTTCCGGACAAATGAAATTGTTACAGCTCAAAGTTCCAAAGAAAATAGTTTATGGAACAAAATAGTGTTCTGGTTCTTCTTGCATAAACGAAAAAAAATAAAAATCATGGAAACAAATAGTAAAAAATTAAAATGTATTAAAAAGAATATAATTTAATTATGACGTAAAGAAAGTTAATTTTCAAAATATTACATTTTAAATTTTACATCGTCTCCGGGGCTGTGAAAACTCGGCAAGTGACATGGTATTCTACGAGGCAAAATGTATAGCAAAATTTCCTAGTGAATTGTTCATTCAAATGAATTAAATAATTATTATTCTCCATCAAAGCCCGATAGGGCATATGATTTTTTTTCGGAAGACATATGTAGAAAAACATAGAAAACCCAATAAAACCAGAAATCATTGAAAATCTCATCTAAAATGAATATCGAGGGATCGATTGAAATCGTTGAAAATTGCATAAATTGCAGTTAATTTTCAAAGCTTTTTCTACTGTGCACGAATTAGCATGAATAGTAATGATTGACATATTTTTCATCCAAAAAAATATAATTGCTATATTCTCGTTTTAAGTTTATTTTTTAATCTGAAGATTTAACTAAAAAAAATGTTCAATATTCTCTAATATTAATTATCAATTACTTTCCGATTTTTTCCAACATTCTCTTTTTATTTTGTCAACATTTTCAAATGTTTTCTCCAGCCTCATTTTTCCAAAATCCTCTAATATTATTTTCGACCATACGCTTACACGATTACTAAATTTAGCGAATTATTTTCAAAAATGTCGTACATGGAAAATTCATTTTTTTTTCATCACAAATTACCATTAATTTAGCAAGTCCAAGGAGGATATGTGATATTGGGTAATAAACAAGAGAAGAAAGTGAGATAGAGTGAGAGAGAATTTTGAGATCGGGACGAAGGGGCCGAGAGGGGGGTTGATTTTAATATGGACGCCCCCGCAAGCGGTTGCGCGTCCGATCTGAGGGGGCGGATCCACGACCCTTTGTCAACCGACAACCGACGCCGCAGAGACTTCTTATCACGATCGTATATACACATACACATACATACATATATACATATATATATATATATATATATATATATACATATATATATATATATATATATATATATATATATACATATACACACACACATACATAAATATATATATATGTATATATAAAAAAATATACACAGGCACAAATACACGCGGGAGTTTATATATCCCGTCGGTTCTCGTCGAAAGGGCTTCGGGGCCTTTTTTTCACCGGTTTAGCCACACAGAGTCTTGGAGCTCGTTCGTCTCGTTGTTCGAGCACCAACTTTCTGCAGCGTTCTACCCCGGAGAGACTTCTCTCATATGACGTTCCCATAACTCTCTGCTCACGTTGTTTTTTTCTTAATTTTTTAAATTTTCATACACGCTCGATATGGGCGACGATATCGATTGAGATGGTTAATGAGGGTCACCCCACCGATTATTCCTGACTAGAAAAAATTCAGACATGACTCGGGAATTTTTGGCTCTACAGGAAATTTTAACATCAAAGCGTAATTTTTATCATTTAAAATCCCGAGAAAATTTTCACGATGTTTTAAAGGATCGACTTGAAAATTATTAATATTGACAGTTGATCATTGAAAATTGTACGAAAATCGATATATTAGTTCAATTTTACTGATTCTATTGACCACTGAAAATATATTTGCATACAACACTTTGTATGCTATATGTATCACCCAATTGTGCAGGGGAAAAACTTTAAAAGTAATAAATAAATAAAAATAAAAACATTTAAAAAAAAACTTTCGACCGTTAAATATAACATCGCAAAATTAAATGACAGAATATAATAAAAATAAGTTTGAAATAATTTACGTTTAAGGTCAATCCTTTATCAGTTATTATAACAATTTATTCGTAATTTTCACAAATAGTCGCGATCTCTGAAATATAAAAATATCCTTTTATATCAATTCGTCAGGCTTTTTACATTAAATTATTTGAATATTGTACAAAACTTTACGAGCTTGCACAAAGCTTGACTAATAACGCAGTATCTATATCGAGTATTGGCTATCTGCAGGGCGTAGAGGGTAGGGGTTGTTTTTCGACTATATAGTCGAAATTATAAATCAGCCAATTGTGCAGGGGAAAAACTTTAAAAGTAATAAATAAATAAAAATAAATTAAATATTACATCGCAAAATTAAATGACAGAATAGAATAAAAATAAGTTTGAAATAATTTACGTTTAAGGTCAATCCTTTATCAGTTATTATAACAATTTATTCGTAATTTTCACAAATAGTCGCGATCTCTGAAAAATAAAAATATCCTTTTATATCAATTCGTCAGGCTTTTTACATTAAATTATTTGAATATTGTACAAAACTTTACGAGCTTGCACAAAGCTTGACTAATAACGCAGTATCTATATCGAGTATTGGCTATCTGCAGGGCGTAGAGGGTAGGGGTTGTTTTTCGACTATATAGTCGAAATTATAAATCAGCCAATTGTGCAGGGGAAAAACTTTAAAAGTAATAAATAAATAGAAATAAATTAAATATTACATCGCAAAATTAAATGACAGAATAGAATAAAAATAAGTTTGAAATAATTTACGTTTAAGGTCAATCCTTTATCAGATATTATAACAATTTATTCGTAATTTTCACAAATAGTCGCGATCTCTGAAAAATAAAAATATCCTTTTATATCAATTCGTCAGGCTTTTTACATTAAATTATTTGAATATTGTACAAAACTTTACGAGCTCGCACAAAGCTTGACTAATAACGCAGTATCTATCGAGTATTGGCTATCTATCGGGCGTGGAGGGTAGGGGGTTGTTTTTCGACTATATAGTCGAAATTATAAATAAATGTTTATAATAATCAATAAATCATCGTTATTTATGTTTATTTGAATTTTATTTTATTATTGTATTTTGTTACTAAACATTCTAGAGTCGAGAGCTGTAAAAAAAATTTGTTTTTTTTTTTTTATATAATGGACTCGCGTGGATTCAAGTCACACCTCTATGGTCGGCGTGTTCGAGTTTGCCACGTTTCAACCTTTGTGCATCGATTTCACATTAGCAGCCACGATTCCATGAGGTACTCAATGTTTGTCTTAGCTTTTATATGATTCTCTTTCTCTCTCTCTTTCGCTATATAAGCGAGGAAAGGGGGCGCACAGCACGCAAAGTCGAGGGAGAAACCCCAACCGCAATATTGGCGCCCAAAGTTCTTCACAAATATGCCCAACCCCAACTTCTGTGGTTGCCCCAAACCTTGGTGGAATCAAATGAATTTATATATCGAAGAAAAATTGTTCATCGATAGGAATAACAAAAAAATATACACTCAATAAATTTTCCTGAATTACTGCGCGTCTTGGGACTAAATAAATAAATAAACAACGCAATAATCGATTATCGACATCGACAATGCAAAAAAAAAATGTACGAGTAATAAATTGCATTGTACGAAATAATTAATAGAAATGAAGAATGTGCATTTTCTCTCTCTGAATAGTATTTTGAAAAAAAGAAAAAAAAAATGCATACATATTTATTACGAGAATCAATATTTTGAAAAAGTAATTTAAAAAGTTGTATATACTTATACTACATTTTTTATATTTATATGATAAATAAAACACCTTGAAAAATATAAAAATTATAATCGAATTATCTGGGAATTTAATCAATTTTTATGTAAGCAGGCACTGTTGCAAACCTATATAGAACAAAATAATCAAAATTTGGATCGAAGAATAGAAAAAAAATTTAATCGAAGAATAGAAAAAAAAAAATGTACGAGTAATAAATTGCATTGTACGAAATAATTAATAGAAATGAAGAATGTGCATTTTCTCTCTCTGAATAGTATTTTGAAAAAAAGAAAAAAAAAATGCATACAGATTTATTACGAGAATCAATATTTTGAAAAAGTAATTTAAAAAGTTGTATATACTTATACTACATTTTTTATATTTATATGATAAATAAAACACCTTGAAAAATATAAAAATTATAATCGAATTATCTGGGCATTTAATCAATTTTTATGTAAGCAGGCACTGTTGCAAACCTATATAGAACAAAATAATCAAAATTTGAATCGAAGAATAGAAAAAAAAAATGTACGAGTAATAAATTGCATTGTACGAAATAATTAATAGAAATGAAGAATGTGCATTTTCTCTCTCTGAATAGTATTTTGAAAAAAAGAAAAAAAAAATGCATACTGATTTATTACGAAAATCAATATTTTGAAAAAGTAATTTAAAAAGTTGTATATACTTATACTACATTTTTGATATTTATATGATAAATAAAACACCTTGAAAAATATAAAAATTATAATCGAATTATCTGGGCATTTAATCAATTTTTATGTAAGCAGGCACTGTTGCAAACCTATATAGAACAAAATAATCAAAATTTGGATCGAAGAATAGAAAAAAATTTGAATCGAAGAATAGAAAAAAAAAATGTACGAGTAATAAATTGCATTGTACGAAATAATTAATAGAAATGAAGAATGTGCATTTTCTCTCTCTGAATAGTATTTTGAAAAAAAGAAAAAAAAAATGCATACTGATTTATTACGAAAATCAATATTTTGAAAAAGTAATTTAAAAAGTTGTATATACTTACACTACATTTTTGATATTTATATGATAAATAAAACACCTTGAAAAATATAAAAATTATAATCGAATTATCTGGGAATTTAATCAATTTTTATGTAAGCAGGCACTGTTGCAAACCTATATAGAACAAAATAATCAAAATTTGGATCGAAGAATAGAAAAAAATTTTAATCGAAGAATAGAAAAAAAAAAATGTACGAGTAATAAATTGCATTGTACGAAATATTTAATAGAAATGAAGAATGTGCATTTTCTCTCTCTGAATAGTATTTTGAAAAAAATAAAAAAAAATGCATACCGATTTTTTACGAGAATCAATATTTTGAAAAAGTAATTTAAAAAGTTGTATATACTTATACTACATTTTTTATATTTATATGATAAATAAAACACCTTGAAAAATATAAAAATTATAATCGAATTATCTGGGCATTTAATCAATTTTTATGTAAGCAGGCACTGTTGCAAACCTATATAGAACAAAATAATCAAAATTTGGATCGAAGGATAGAAAAAAATTAATTCGTTGCATTTCATATTCACATAGGCGAAAAAATTCGCAAGAGTTTCAGACTCGACTTTATACCAATTTTAATGATACAAAAATACGTGGTAAAATGCAAAAATTGCATTATTTTCATATATGCAATGAGAAATATAAAAAAAATTAGAAATAACTTTTTCATTTTGTATACACATATATATATGTTATGTTTATCGATATACGTAAAGACACACATATTGTTGCCGACAAAAGTCTCACGTTTTTCTCACGTGTGAGCTTTGCAACTCTGTATATATTTCACTTGTTTGCTTGTGCGGGGTTAAAAAAAGGCTTTGCGTGTATCCCGAGCGTACTAAAACCAACTATGTATGAACCGATCAAACGGAGCCTCACGATGGAGTGTTAAAATCCAGGCGTGATACTGTATACACGAGTTCTATAGCCGTAAATTAACACTTCGTCATGCGATATATTTCAATTTTAATCGCTCCTCGGATTCACAGTAATCAGATAACAGATCGTATAGTTTTATCTTTTTTTCTCTTCATTTTTTTTTTCGTCACGAACGTGCCGACAGGTGTTCGTATATACATTGTACCGATATACATATTGTATGAGCTGCTGATTACATCTAATCACATTATTCAGTCACATGCAATAAACAATAAAACGGAAATAATTTTTTAAAAACACATTTTTTATATATATAGATTTACACTGATGGTGCATCATCATTATTTCCAAAGAGAAGATATATATTTTGTTTTTCGAATGATTTTTCCAGAATATTGCATAGACGATGTAGATTTTTATTGCGAATTATGAATTTTATTATAAATTAAACGAAAACGAAAAATTATGATATTTTTTAATAATTTCAAAATGAGAGAAAAAAAAAGTGTATTAAGTATTTGGTCCGTGTGTAACGAGAGGGGTCCGCCCGCAGATAGAACGAGGAGAGAAAAGGAAAGGAGAAGAAAAACCGAGAATGAGACGGCCAGAAGTCCGATCCGAACGAGAGATATCAGCCTTATAATTATTATATACTTACGGGCGTATTAAATTAGCATATAAGACTACCGAATGTCTTTGTGGCTGTATTTGTTTCTTTGTATTAGCTTTATATACTCACTTCTATCACATATTATTGATGATAGAAGGTTCCAATTCACCATGGAAATAATTTTAAAAATACAAATTTCTGGCAACTTTTCATTAAAATTTTTAAACAAAAATTGTCTATGAAATAAATTTTTGAATTTTATACGGAATTTAAGCGTTATGAAAGGGTGATTATTTCCCCCCACCAAAGGTGCCTAAATATTGTCTAGGGAATTTCACACAATCCAGGGATTTTTATCTGCGGACTTTAACATAATTACGATTGAATTTAATCACCAAACTTAAACCTGGGAAAATTTTCATCCAAAAAAATTCAATGTATTTTTGACAATATGCAAGAAATCGTATAATTATCGAAGGATCGTTTTAAAAAGAAAATAATTCCCTATCTGGAGAATTTTCACAAAGTATGGGGAATTTTGACGCCATTGAAAAAACTGCCATGTATAAAACAATCATAATAACAAATTAGATATCGAAACGATGCAAGGCCCCACTTCGTTTTCTTTCATTTTCTTTCAGCGATTCTTTTACTTCGTTTTCTTTCATTTTCTTTCAGCGATTTTTATTATTTTTTATTTTCTTTCGACTCCATGCCAGCTCGAGATATGCAGAAAGCTCACACGAAATATATTATGGAACACGCGATAATGTTGCCGAGCACACGATGTTATGCACGTGCGATGCGACCATTCCGCGAAACGTTCCGAAAAACGTTCGGTACAAACGCGGTTTGCTCACACGTGTACTGCGAAGTAGTTGCTGACGTTCGAGCTCAGACCTTATCGAATCCCATCTATCTCGTCCACCTTAGAAAAAAGGTCTTGCTCAGTCCTCGGGCGATAATAATACGGAGAAAATGAAATAATAAGAATAATATATATATACGTATTTTATTGTTGCATTTTTTGCAATCACGAAAAAAGAAAAAAATATTTCGAATTGAATAAAAAAATGCTAAAACATCAAACAAGATATATATAATAATTAATTAATCCTGGGTCAATGCAATACAATCAATTTACAGAATTGGTTCACTTGGAAAATTGAAATTATTTGATTTGGATAACATTTTCTAAAGTTTTGGGTGTAATAAAAATTATTCATTTTCAAAATTATTTTTTAAAATTTATTTGTAATATTTCAATGTTTTCCGCTTTTTACGAGCTTCCTGAAAGTCCTCTATAACCTTTCTACACTCCGCTCTTTGTCATTTCCTGTAGCCTTGCGGTTGCGTCTACAATGGACTTTGCATTCGCACGGGGGGACACTGAAAACTGCGCGAAAACCTGTGCCGATAAAGTAGGCCTCTTCGACAGAGTTTGATATTCGTACGGGGAATCATGAGACTCTGGAAAAATGGCCTCCCTTGCCCAGCAATTCGATGGGCCAACCCGCCCGGCTGAAAACTGTCACCGCACCAAGTAGTGATCGCGCCCAGGCTGCTTAACTTTAATGACTGCCCGAGTTACGTGCTGACCGCGTACTGACAATAAAAATTATTCTTTCTTTATTTGAAAAAAAATTATGCTAACAAAAACAAGTTGCTTGCAGAATTAACCGACAGCGATAAAGTTGGATTGAGTTCGGTTAAATTATTTGAAAGAAAAATTCTGCAAATAATTTCTTTTTTATTAGCACCATTTTTTTTTCATCAAATAATGAAAAAATAATTGTTATTGTTGTACTAATTCAGTCGTTAGCAAATATTGAGAGGAGATATCTCAGTCAAGTATTAATGTTTTAATAAAAAATTGGTTAATGTCAGAGTTAGAAAACTCGTCGTAAGTAATTAATATTAATTAATAGCGTGATAGAATCAACATTATTTACATTCATGGATATTATATCGGTGAATCAAGAGTGAAAAATAATTCTGGGATTTCGTGTCAACTTGCAATATTTTAAATGCTGATACGAGAGCGCGTCCCTCACGTATTATCTTGGCTGTATCACACTTCACCCTTTTACTTCATAAATAAATCTCACCATTTGTCTTGCAAATTTTACTCCCGTTATTGTTACGCGGGGAGAAAAAAAAATTTAGCACATGCAAACAAAGTTGTTTAATTGTGCTCATCAGTCCATGAAAATGATTCCATACATTATTTAAAAAAATTTATTTGTCTCGTTATACAATAAAACATATTCAGAATCTCCCACGTAATGTAAAAAGCGCTACATATAGCGAGAAATTCGCGTTTTTTCAGATAATAATTACGAGATTCGTGTATACGTTTTTTTCAAAAATAATTTAATACATTTTTCGATGATGCGAGAAAAAAAAAATGCAGGCATCAAAATATAATTTTTCTAAATTACGTAAAAGTTGATAGTAACAAAAAAAACAATGAAAAGTTAACAAATAAACGAACTTTATTTTATATTATTTAAATTTAATATACCATGAATGATAAATATTTAAAAAATCTCTCTGTAGTCTTGAAAATTATTAACAGGTCATGTATACGTATGTATAGACAAGGATTCTTTCTTTCGTTTAGCCGCCGGCAGGACCGCGTGCGTACACGTGAGGCGGGATACACGAAGAGTCAAAAGATAGCAGCATAACAGCAGCCGAGAACCAGCAGCACAATTTTTTTTTAATTTTTTTTTTTTACGTTGTCGAACAACGAAGAGAAGTGCTGGTTCTCTCGGTATGGTTACATGTCGAGGTGGCCCGAGAGTGAGAGAGAGAGAGAGATAAAAAATTGAAAAAAAGAGGCCCAGAGAGGGGGAGAGAGAGGTGAGGAGAGGGAGAGAGGGAGAAAGTTAAAGGAAGAAAGACACGAGGACGAGATAGCGGAGCTGGACGAGAGCTCTTTCCTCTTGTGGTATGGTCTATATAATTATACAGGACTGGTGCAAAGCGAGCTTATGGACGACGACGACGAAGGACCCTCGAAGGAGGAGAGAAGGAAAAATAAGTGAAGAAGAAGGGAGAAGGCAAAGCTGAAGACTTTTGCCTCAGCGAGGCTTCTCTTCTCGGTGGCTAGACTCTCCGGTACCTCCGAAGAGATGCCCCGAAGGCACCAAGACGGGACTCGAAATCGACGCTGGGGTTGAAACGAAACAACTCGCCCGAGTCTGGCCTTTTCGTCCTCTTATACTTATTCTTATTCTTGCCCCGGGTCAAAAGAGTCGAGATACAAAAGGGATATAACATCAGGAGAGATCGAGGGGGAACGAAAAAATAAAGGGCACGGGCCCGATTTCTTGACGAAAGAAAAGTAGTCGGTAGTCGCTCGATATTAGCAACGATCTTGAGGATTTTTTTTTTATTCGCTAGAACTTGGATTATTGCTAATAATTTGTTTTGTAACGCACGCACGCACGCACACGCACATCGTCAACTAGACTCACGTCTAGCCGTTTCCTCCGCTCTTAGTGTCAAAAACGTTTAGAAGGAATGGCTGGTACTCGATCTCTTCGTCTCTCTGGACCACAGTGCTTTGTACGCGTCGCTGTTACGCGATTTTTCCCTTAGGCACACAACAACGACCTTAAGATTTTTTTTTTTTGATCCGGCAGAACTTGGAGTATTGATAATAATTGGGTTTGAAACATGGATTATGCCTCAAAATGTTTCGCGTTTGAATTCATGAATGGCAACCAACTGACGTTTGTGCAATGGTCGTTGCACCATTTTGATTCGAGTCAGGGAGAGTTCCAAAAAGTTGCTGGTACAGAAGATAAAGAGGCTAGAGACACAAAGTTATATTTTCATTGCGGGTGTATAACAAATGCCTGATTACATTACATATATAATTATCGCAAGAGTCGTTCCTATTAATTTTCAAGCTCCACAGTTATTGGTGTCTGTGACTCGAGTTCACCCAACGCTTCACGTTTGAATTCATGTATGGCAACCAACTGACGTTTGTGCAATGGTCGTTGCACCATTTTGATTCGAGTCAGGGAGAGTTCCTAAAAGTTGCTAGTACAGAAGAAAAAGAGGGTAGAGACACAAAGTTATATTTTCATTGCGGGTGTATAACAAATGCCTGATTACATTACATATATAATTATCGCAAGAGTCGTTCCTATTAATTTTCAAGCTCCACAGTTATTGGTGTCTGTGACTCGAGTTCACCCAACGCTTCACGTTTGAATTCATGAATGGCAACCAACTGACGTTTGTGCAATGGTCGTTGCACCATTTTGATTCGAGTCAGGGAGAGTTCCAAAAAGTTGCTGGTACAGAAGATAAAGAGGCTAGAGACACAAAGTTATATTTTCATTGCGGGTGTATAACAAATGCCTGATTACATTACATATATAATTATCGCAAGAGTCGTTCCTATTAATTTTCAAGCTCCACAGTTATTGGTGTCTGTGACTCGAGTTCACCCAACGCTTCACGTTTGAATTCATGAATGGCAACCAACTGACGTTTGTGCAATGGTCGTTGCACCATTTTGATTCGAGTCAGGGAGAGTTCCAAAAAGTTGCTGGTACAGAAGATAAAGAGGCTAGAGACACAAAGTTATATTTTCATTGCGGGTGTACAACAAATGCCTGATTACATTACATATATAATTATCGCAAGAGTCGTTCCTATTAATTTTCAAGCTCCACAGTTATTGGTGTCTGTGACTCGAGTTCACCCAACGCTTCACGTTTGAATTCATGTATGGCAACCAACTGACGTTTGTGCAATGGTCGTTGCACCATTTTGATTCGAGTCAGGGAGAGTTCCAAAAAGTTGCTGGTACAGAAGATAAAGAGGCTAGAGACACAAAGTTATATTTTCATTGCGGGTGTACAACAAATGCCTGATTACATTACATATATAATTATCGCAAGAGTCGTTCCTATTAATTTTCAAGCTCCACAGTTATTGGTGTCTGTGACTCGAGTTCACCCAACGCTTCACGTTTGAATTCATGTATGGCAACCAACTGACGTTTGTGCAATGGTCGTTGCACCATTTTGATTCGAGTCAGGGAGAGTTCCTAAAAGTTGCTAGTACAGAAGAAAAAGAGGGTAGAGACACAAAGTTATATTTTCATTGCGGGTGTATAACAAATGCCTGATTACATTACATATATAATTATCGCAAGAGTCGTTCCTATTAATTTTCAAGCTCCACAGTTATTGGTGTCTGTGACTCGAGTTCACCCAACGCTTCACGTTTGAATTCATGAATGGCAACCAACTGACGTTTGTGCAATGGTCGTTGCACCATTTTGATTCGAGTCAGGGAGAGTTCCAAAAAGTTGCTGGTACAGAAGATAAAGAGGCTAGAGACACAAAGTTATATTTTCATTGCGGGTGTACAACAAATGCCTGATTACATTACATATATAATTATCGCAAGAGTCGTTCCTATTAATTTTCAAGCTCCACAGTTATTGGTGTCTGTGACTCGAGTTCACCCAACGCTTCACGTTTGAATTCATGTATGGCAACCAACTGACGTTTGTGCAATGGTCGTTGCACCATTTTGATTCGAGTCAGGGAGAGTTCCTAAAAGTTGCTAGTACAGAAGAAAAAGAGGGTAGAGACACAAAGTTATATTTTCATTGCGGGTGTATAACAAATGCCTGATTACATTACATATATAATTATCGCAAGAGTCGTTCCTATTAATTTTCAAGCTCCACAGTTATTGGTGTCTGTGACTCGAGTTCACCCAACGCTTCACGTTTGAATTCATGAATGGCAACCAACTGACGTTTGTGCAATGGTCGTTGCACCATTTTGATTCGAGTCAGGGAGAGTTCCAAAAAGTTGCTGGTACAGAAGATAAAGAGGCTAGAGACACAAAGTTATATTTTCATTGCGGGTGTACAACAAATGCCTGATTACATTACATATATAATTATCGCAAGAGTCGTTCCTATTAATTTTCAAGCTCCACAGTTATTGGTGTCTGTGACTCGAGTTCACCCAACGCTTCACGTTTGAATTCATGTATGGCAACCAACTGACGTTTGTGCAATGGTCGTTGCACCATTTTGATTCGAGTCAGGGAGAGTTCCTAAAAGTTGCTAGTACAGAAGAAAAAGAGGGTAGAGACACAAAGTTATATTTTCATTGCGGGTGTATAACAAATGCCTGATTACATTACATATATAATTATCGCAAGAGTCGTTCCTATTAATTTTCAAGCTCCACAGTTATTGGTGTCTATGACTCGAATTCACCCAATGGACGGTCTCAAAGTAAGCGCCTGTATATTTACTCTACATGCCTCCTCATATTGAACGATAATTGTTGTTAGTTTTGTTAGTCCCGGAGTCGGTGTGTGTCCTAATTCACGTATATGCAGTGATACAGACACACAGACACACATACGGGCATACAGAAACGCTGACTCACACACGGACACACAGAAGCGCAGACACACACACGGACACACAGAAACGCAGACACACACATGGACACACAGAAACGCAGACACACACATGGACACACAGAAACGCAGACACACACATGGACACACAGAAACGCAGACACACACATGGACATACAGAAATGCAGACACACACACGGGCATACAGAAACGCTGACACACACACGGGCATACAGAAACGCAGACACACACGGGCATACAGAAACGCTGACACACACATGGACACATAGAAACGCAGACACACACACGGACATACAGACACTCACACACTGGCATATACAGAAACACAGGCACACACACGGACATAGACTCACAGCACACAGGGGACATACAGACCAATGCACAGCACGCACGACGTACAGCCACACAGGCATGCACACACAGCACGCACAGGCATACAGACAAAGCACACGCAACATACAGATGCACAGACACACGCGACATACACTCTCACAGCATACGCGGCACACAGATGCCCAGACACACATGACATACAGATGGACAGACACACACAGACATAGAGACGAGCCCACACGACATACAGAAACGCAGCACACACACAGACATACAGACGCACAGACACGCACATGGGCACACAGACACACACAAAGGCATACATACGACCAGCACATACGACATACGCAGAAACTTAGAGACACACACACATGGACATACAGACCAGCACACACGATATACAGACACACAGACGCAGACATAGCATCGTCAGCTATATACGACATACAGACTCAAAGCACACACGACATACGCAGAAACTTAGGCACATGCACATGGACGTACAGAGAGACATACAGACAAGCACACACGATATACAGACACACAGACACGCATGCCATGCAGATGCGCAGACACACACAGGCATACAACCAGCACACACGGCATACAGACATACAGGACCAGCACACACGGCATACAGACATACAGGACCAGCACACGCGGCATACGGACACACAGCCACACACACGGACATACAGGCACACAACTACACACAGACATACAGACCAGTACACACGATATACAGACACACAGACACGCATGCCATGCAGATGCGCAGACACACACAGACATACAGGACCAGCACACACGGCATACAGACATACAGGACCAGCACACACGGCATACAAACATACAGGACCAGCACACACGGCATACAGCCCAGCACACACGGCACACGGACACACAGCCACACACACGGACATACAGGCACACAACTACACACAGACATACAGACCAGCACACACGACATACAGACACACAGACGGACACATAGCATCGTCAGCTATATACGACATACAGACTCAAAGCACACACGACATACGCAGAAACTTAGGCACATACACATGGACGTACAGAGAGACATACAGACAAGCACACACGATATACAGACACATACACATGCACGTCATGCAGATGCACAGACACACACAGACATCCAATCAGCACACACGGTATACAGCCCAGCACACACGGCATACGGACACACAGCCACACACACGGTGTACGGACACTCAGCCACACACACGGACATACAGGCACACAACTACACACAGACATACAGACCAGAACACACGACATACAGGCACACAGACCAGCACACACGACATACAGACACACAGCAGCACACACGACATACATACACACAGACGGACACATAGCATCGTCAGCTATATACGACATACAGACTCAAAGCAAACACGACATACGGACACACAGAGCACACAAAGCCACCGTCAGGTACACTTACACCCAACCATTTCCCCCGCTCTTAGAGCCGAGAACGTGATGTAGGGCGAACAGTCCGCACTCGTTCTCTCCGTCTCTCTCGAGCACTGCTCAGTGCGCACCACTGCTAGGCGATTTTTTCCCCCAGGCACATAAGCCTTTTGCTTCGTTTCATCGCTCATTCTGCTTTGCTCCTTTACCCCCTCCATTGCTCCCTCTTCTTTACCCGCCAGTATTCTTTGCCCCATCGTCCCTCACATTTCGTTCCTCTCCATATCCTTTCGCCTACCCGTGGCGAGCTTGACGAGCCCGGTAGGACGGGCCGGGTGGGGGCGACAAGGGAGGAACGCCGAGAGAGCCACGCTAAATTACCACAATTTTGTACTTTTTATACTGTTAAAAGGAGGAAGAAAAAAAAATATAAAAAAAATAAAAAAATAAAAGCACAGGGAGGATAATTTTTCGGTGGAAACGCAACAATTTTATCGGCCGTTGTTATATGTGAGATCAGTTGGTGCCTACTGCCTCAACGCGTTACACCTGTCCAGAGTTCTCCTCGTGTGCCGTTACTTTAATCTTCTTGCTCGATATCACTCCATTTTCTTTCTTATGTATTCGATGAAAATCTCCCTTTGGCCAGTCTCGTCGTATGCATACGTCTTCGCGTTCGATTGTACGGGAAATTTTTTCTCACACGTCGATCGGGGATTCCTCGGAATGATATTCTTAGTGGTTGTTTTTCTACACGTTCCTGAATTTCACGATCCTACGGTCGATAAAATGGCGCGGGTGTGTCATCCGAAAAGACTCGCATCTCCCCTCCCCTCAGCCTCTCTCTCTCTCTCGCTCACTCTCCGTGAACGGTTCGGAGCCGCCATTTTGGTGACCTTACGAATATGTTTAACTAATGCGCGGGAATGTTTTTTCGATCTTTTCGATATTGCAATTGTGTTGAAGTGTGACGCCGTTTGAGCGAGAAAGTGTTTTTTTTCTTATTCCATGTGACAATGTGAAATTTATTGCTACTGAGGGGTCATGAGAAGTTGGAGAAATGGCAAAGTGCACTGGAAGAGAGGAAATATTTTTTGAATCATTGACAATTTATTTTTTTTTATTTATTTTTTTTCGAGAGTGCTTGTTTTACGCTCGAGGTTACAGGGTGGGAGAAATAATTATAATGGCGGAAGAATAATTAAATGAATGAAATATAAATTAATTTATTCATCAATCCTGCTAAATTTCATGAAGCATCATTTTATCGAAATTTGAAGCTCAATAATTTTTATTCTTTTCTTCTATATATTGTCACCCATTTAAATTCCTTTTATTCGACACAAAAAAATTCATCATTTTATCGAAATTTGAAGCTCAATAATTTTTATTTTTTTCTTCTATATATTGTCACCCATTTAAATTACTTTTATTCGACACAAAAAAATTCCGGTCGGAGGCTTTATTTGATTTGGAATAAAATGGATTTTAATGAATTTTATGGACCAAGCACGATGACATTTTTCGGGACTTGAAGTTTTGGCTTGAAAACAAAAATTCGTGATGATTCGTCCATCTCGGGACCGCGAAGTTATATACGTATATATGGAGAGAGAGAGAGAGAGAGAGAGAGAGAGAGAGAGAGAGAGAGAGAGAGAGAGACATGACGAGATGCTCGCGGGCTGATTCGCGGAATCACGGTAGTATCTTGCCTTTGGCAGTCTTTCGGGGGGTTTAGCTAGAGCCCCTCCGCGTTTTAATTGGTAGCTGCCGTGGCAAAGTGTGCATACACGCAGCGTTTCCAGACGCCAAAGGCCTTTTTTTATGTTTATTTTTTTTTTATATTTTTTTTTCTCAACCCCCCCGGGCGTCGAAAAAGGCCACGAAATCGACTCTTCCCTCGGGATAGCCAGCAACGGTCAGACTCTCGAGAACTCTCTCTCTCTCTCTCCCTTTCTCATCTCTCTTTCTCGTTGCCAGAGCGTCAATGTCTCGAAAGATTAATACGCGAGTCTTAAGCCTCGCCTTCTTCTCTCCACCCTTTTTTTTTCGTCTCTTTTTTGATTTTTTTATTTTTCAGCTTGACGTATACGCACGAGAAAATTGCCCGCGAGTACTTTGAAGCGTCAAAAAATAAATGAAAAAAATTGAGAATGTTTGTTTTTTTTTTTTGTAAAAAAAAAAAAAATTAAAACCTACTGGCGCGTGGGCGTGACAATGGCTGATCTCTCGTTAATCCCGGACGTAAGAGGAGATGCGAGAGAAGATCTTCCGGGTTTTTGCTTCGGGCAAGCTTAGATGAGAGGACTCGAAAATGCTTGTCATTTTTTTTTCTTCACTAGTGGCATGAAAATATTTTTTTTCTTCCTAATAGTTACTTTTTTAATAGCATACATAAATTTATTTTGATCAATACAATGAATATTTTTTTAATTATGAAAAAAAAAAATGAAGAATATTCCAGAAAGAATAATTTAAAAAATGGTAAAATTTCCAATAAAGATAAGTTATTTTTTTTTAATGAAAAATTATAAAAAATCAATAGAAAAATTGAGAAAAATTGTAAGATTCGTTCGCGTCAGTTTATTATCTCACCAGCCTCGGGCCAATTCGAAACTCGATTTTTTCGCCAAGTTTTTTAATGCACGGTTATAAAAATACTAAAAAAAAAAAAAAAAAAAAATGAAAAAATAAAACGATGATCGACGAGCCTCCCGCGCAAAACAGTTGAGGGGTGATTCGTTTACATCGATACGCACCGCGGGAGGATCCATCTCGCTCCCGGGCTTAGTACGAGAGGCAAAACGATATAAAGGATGTAAAAAAGTTATAAAACGCGATAAAAAAGGTTAAAAGAAAGAAAGGACGAAGGCACAAGAAGGTTTAAAAATATTTCAGTCGTACAGTCGGCTCGATCGAGCTCCAAAAAAATATTTCTGACTCCCAAAGTTGTTAATGTTTGAAAAAAAGTTGTTAATTTTAAAAACATTTTTTTTTTAATGAAAAAAATAAATGGTTTTTACAATGTTCTGATAAAAAAAAAAAAAAAAACAGACGTGGACATAAAATCGAGCCTGCGAGAATTTAAGAAATCAAAAATTAAAAAAAAAAAAAAATTAGGCAAATGATTTTTTTGTAATTTTGGCTGGCTGCGATTGACTCGACTGTACCGTAAAAGCATCCTTACAAATATTAAAGGTGGAGTAGGCGTGGCTGGAAGGATGCGGCGATCTCAAAGCCACGACGATCTCTGAGGGTATAAGAAGAGTGAAAGAGGAAGCGATGGTGGTGAAACTGGTTGGGTCCTTTTTGTACATACGATGCCTCGCAACGAAACTGGAAGCCCCGAGAGATAAGGATCCTCCTAGTTATCGCGCGGACTCCTGTTTCTCATTCGAGAAGGTCCATATGCGATATATCTCAGTTCGTATGAGGAGAAAAAAAAATTAACAAATGAAAAAAAAATAATAATAAATTTTGCCGAAGAAAAATTTCTCACATTTGCTGAGTTAAAAATCTAAAAATAATTTGGTCAAAGCCCTAAAAAACTGTATTTTGTGCCTATACACATTTATCGCATGCCTGTTTCGCGTTGAAATAAAAAAATCGGAAAAATAAACCAAATATTTGCAAGAAAAGAAAAAAAATCATAATTATAAAAAATAATTGTAACAATGTTAATTTTAAAAGCCTTGAAATTTTTTGAGGACTTTACATTTTTAGTAAATTCTGAAAAGGCGAAATGATGGTGACAATATTTTTAAACCTCAAGTCTAAATTAATATAGACGAAAAAATTGAACTTTTTTTTTTTTAAATAATCCATCAATTAATTTATTAAAACTTGAATAAATAAATAAAATAATGATATAAGAATTCGCCAGGGTGCAAAAAGTGAACGCAAGACGCAAAGAATTTTTTAACCGTTTTGCTAAAAACAAAAAATAAAATAAAATTACGAGAGAAGCAGACATTTGCGAATTGCTGCAGGGTAAAAAGTGGAGTCTGATATCCACGTTAACGACGAAACGATGACCCCTGCGGCAAGAACCGAAAAACAGGATTATAGGAAACAAAGGAGGGGGGGGGAGAGAGAGAGAGAGAGAGAGAGAGAGAGAGAGAGAGAGAGAGAGAGAGAGAGAGAGAGAGAGAGAGAGAGAGAGAGAGAGAGAGAGAGAGCGAGAGAGAGAGAGAGAGAAAGATGTAAAGATGACGGAATATAACGCCGTTTAGGTCTACGGTAATTACCGGGCATAGGGCCGAAAAAGAGACCTAGGAGTCGTCGGCAGATGCGGATAATGATAGCCCGGATGCGCGCGATGTGTCCTCCGGGCTGCTGCCGACGCCGACGCGCGGCAATCGCTCGCGCGACTAACAAACCGTCGGACAACTTTTTTTGAACTTTTTTAATTTTATAGAGAAAGAGAGAAAGAGAGAGGGAGAGAGAGAGAAAAAGATCGAGAATGAACTGGCGCCACGAATCTAGGATCACGGTCGAGACGCCCTATCGACGAAAAATCCTACGATTTTATATATATATGTATATGAACTTCTTCAAAGAAATTGAAAAAAAAAAAAGCAAAAATTGTATCTTTATGAAAAATATTTAATTTGGAAAAATGACTGTAACGTTGCTTCTAGATGGATTTGCAATTGAATGTGTTCATTTTTTTAATCATTCGAGCTTCAAATTGCCGCTTGGCTCATTGGCTAACGATCCTTTTTGTTTCAAATTTTTGAATATTTTTAAAACTGTATTTTACTAAATATTGTCATTTTTTTTTACTGGATTTTACTAAATTTTTGAAATTTTTTTTCATCGTATTTTCAAACGTCCCTCGCGGCTCTCACAAGAATAAAATTATCCGGTTGAACCGAACGGCACTATTTAATAGTACTCACGATGTCTTGTTATGATTTTTTTTTTTTTTTTTAATCCGGCAAATGGGAAAAGATTTTCACGAACAATTGAAAATTTATGGATTTTTGGTATTTTTCGTTTTCTGGAGGCTTCCAATTTGGACAATTTTTTTCATTCTCTACCAGATAAGATGGCAATCATCTCGGTGTTTACGAACGGTGACAAGTTTTAAACGAAAATATTCAAAATTTTGTTTAAAAAGGCTAAAAATTAGTCAACTAAATTAATTCAACTCGCCGTCGCTTCGAGCTCGTGCTCTCCGAGATTTCTTCAGCTGGCCCTCCCCCATCCGGTTATCTCCCTTCGTTCGAGGACGATTCCGGTTTCTGATTTATCACATAATCCCAAGGGATTTGACCCACGCGAACCTCCATCGAATAAAACGTTATAATCGAGGAAACGTTCTAATTATATAGACGAAAAAAAGGGATTCTCTCACATCTGCCGAAATCTTTTTTTTTTTTTCCTCCAGTTTCGATGAATATTAGAGAGATAATTTCGGTTTCCGGTCAAATTTTCTCAGCTGCGTGAAAAAGATTTATCGTACATTTTTGTCCAACTTCCAACATTATTCAATCGATTTTTTTTTTTTTTCTACTCAATTCATGTAACTTATTAATTTTATTCTGTATTTATTTATCGTCTATTTGATATTTAACCGTAAATTATTTATATAGAATATAAAGAAAGAGATAAAAACGTCGAGGTTTAAAAAACAAATGGAAGAAATCATCCAAGTAAATTTTTACGTCTCTATTTGCACGGAAAGAGAGAAATGCAAGCAAGCTCGAGACTCCATCTATATGCAGATTTTTCGTCGCCCATTTTTTTTTTTTTTTCGTTTTTTTGCCGAACGAGGTGAAATTAACAATCTCCGCGAGCTTTGAGTCACCGAAAAATGTGATTTTTTGTTTTTCCGTTCTCTAAAGTCGCGTTTGCTCGATCCAATAATTTCTCTGGGTGTTCGTAAGCCCCGACGAGAACTCTGTAACGCCCTCTTTTGCCTTTCTTTATGCGGCCTCTAATTAGCCAAAAATTTTACGATCACCCGGGCGTGCGCGTCTCCACCGGCAAGCATAACTGTCATTTGTTTGCTCAACCCACAAACCGGAAGTTCCGTCTTAATTGATTATCTGCTAATTTGTAACGTTTTCGTGCTTTGAAAGTTGACCGCTCGCTATTGTGTGCAATATATATATATATATATTTTTTTTTTTAACGATATTTCATTTTCCTTATTCTTCGAGATTCTCTCTTATTTTATAACGAGGACTTTTAGAGGACGAATCTTGTTCGTCATTAGGACTCGAGCGGAAACGAACTTTTCACGTAATCCACGCTCTCTGTATAATTTTCCAACGATTTCGAAGGAAATTCGCTCGCCTGTTATTTTTTTCCCCAAGTTTCTTGTTGGTCACGCCACTTTTGACTCTCACGAGGGGCGTTCAAGTTTTAGCGTTGGTGGTAGAAAAAGAAG
This sequence comes from Dyspetes luteomarginatus, assembly GCA_963669185.1. NCBI lineage: Eukaryota > Metazoa > Arthropoda > Insecta > Hymenoptera > Ichneumonidae > Dyspetes > Dyspetes luteomarginatus. The sequence continues at coordinate 15,903,830 of OY769906.1, forward strand.
AATATGCCATTTACCACATTGTGAAAAAAAATATATATATCGATCCAATAAATATTACTTATGTCAATAAATATTACATACAATACATTTTTGAGCGTCTCTATTACTCTGATCCAAATTTATTTGCTAGTCATAATATAAAGTTGCTTGTTCCTGATAAATTTTTCTTCCGAGCATCTTACGACTGAAGTCTAGAATTTGCTGTGACTAGCAATTCAATTTGGTACATTTGGTGCAATCAGCATTTCGATTAATTTAATAAGACTAAGACTGATTTTTATATAATAAAATATATGAATAATTTTTGATGATCTGAGGCAAGTAAATGCTTCAAAAAAATTGACAACATAAATATAATTTGAATAAATATTTATTTTAAGTTGAATTATCTTTACTTTAAAAGGACTCGTAATGCTTGAATTCCACCCCATCACTTTCACACCACATCCAAAAGGCTTCTATATTTGTAAATTAGCGCAAAGTGTTTGCATAATAATTAAGTACAATTACTGGACACCCTCACTAACACACACTGGTCACCCTCACTAACATTCATAGGTACTGACAGATAATTACAGACGCTCACAGACACTGATAGTCACAGACATCTCACAAACTCGTAATAAAGGCATTTGCACTCAGACTCAAATACTCAGACACTTTTCACGATCCAAGGCATTCGTGCTTGAGCCCCAAAAATCGGCTAGTCACTGTTAACAAAGTATAAAGGCTGATAGAGTGACGATTTATAGTAACTCGGTACGCGTAGATTCTCCAGTCAAATTATATATATATATATGTATATATATATATATATATATTTATATAGAAGCGAAAATACTCATCACGAAATCGCAGGAACTATAGAGCCTATAAACTTGAAATTTGGCAGGTAGGCTTCTTATAAGACGTAAGCATCCATTAAGAAAGGATTTTTTAAAATTCAACCCCTAACAGGGTAAAAAATGGTAATATGTTTTTTTCACTGATTCACCGCGTGCAAAGCCGCGAGCAGCAGCTACTCTATATAATGTATACAAAAAGAAAATTCCTGACTCACCGATTAACACCCAGCTCAAATCATTGGACGCAGAAATATTAAGCTTGGGGAGTATATTCCTTCTATGCCTTATAGGCATCCACTAAGGTAGGATTTTTCAGAAATCAATTCTTGAGGGGTTAAAAAAAGGATATAACGTAAAACTGATTGAATGCGTGCGTAGCCGCTGACAGCAGCTAGTAATTAATATTAACTGACAAAATACGTATTGCAAGCTGCAGAATTCATTCTTTATGAAGGAGAACCTTTTTTTTCAGAAAGAGGTCTTTTATCTTAATTTCAATCATGTCATTTTTTTTTCTACCAACTATTTTGGACCTCCAGAATCTTAAACTCTCGCAAGAAATCGCTGGCAATAAATTGTGTATTTGGACTATTTACTAGCGACACGTGATGAGTGGATACGTCAAATACATTTATAATGCAAAAGCACTCATAAACCGATCAAATAATTATCCAAAGTTGCACTAACCATCCTTTAAACGAGGCTTTTTATCTTAATATTAGTCACATCTTTCTTATTCTGGATATAAACTATGTCAAGTGGTTATTATAAATTAGTCATAAACCAGTGCAGTGGATCAGCAGTGAAATATCCACAATGAAGTGAGACAACGATACATTTCAAAAATGAGTTAACCAATTTTCATGGTTGGACGATCCTTTTTTTAAACGAGACCTTTTACCCTAAGATACATATAAGTTACATCATTTTTACTCCGCATACAAACAATTTTGAACGCCAAGATTTTTAAACTTTTGCAAAACATCACTGATGATTCTATAGTAAAGAATAATGTAGACAACTCATATTGATTTGATGCAAAAAAAAAGAATTTAAGAAATAATTTTACCATCGATCAGTTCATTTATCCAAAGTTGCAGAATCCTTCTTTTAGAGAGGGTGCTCTTCCTTTCTATTAATTCCATTTTCATTACTTTTGGTCCAGACACAAGTTATTCCAGCCTCCGAATTTTACTTTCGCATAATTTCCATTAAATCCTTTCACCCTCATAAATACGACACCTTTTAACCTTTTAAACGAGGCCTTTTACCCTAAGATACATATAAGTTACATCATTTTTACTCCGCATACAAACAATTTTGAACGCCAAGATTTTTAAACTTTTGCAAAACATCACTGATGATTCTATAGTAAAGAATAATGTAGACAACTCATATTGATTCGATGCAAAAAAAAAGAATTTAAGAAATAATTTTACCATCGATCAGTTAATTTATCCAAAGTTGCAGAATCCTTCTTTTAGAGAGGGTGCTCTTCCTTTCTATTAATTCCATTTCCATCACTTTTGGTCCAGACACAAGTTATTCCAGCCTCCGAATTTTACTTTCGCATAATTTCCATTAAATCCTTTTACCCTCATAAATACGACACCTTTTAACCCTTTAAACGAAGCCTTTTACCCTAAGATACATATAAGTTACATCATTTTTACTCCGCATACAAACAACTTTGAACGCCAAAAATTTTAAACTTTTGCAAAATATCACTGATGATACTGTAGTAAAGAATAATGTAGACAACTCATATTGATTTGATGCAAAAAAAAAAGAATTTAAGAAATAATTTTACCATCGATCAGTTAATTTATCCAAAGTTGCAGAATCCTTCTTTTAGAGAGGGTGTTCTTCCTTTCTATTCATTCCATTTCCATTACTTTTGGTCCAGACACAAGTTATTCCAGCCCCCGAATTTTACTTTCGCATAATTTCCATTAAATCCTTTCACCCTCATAAATACGACACCTTTTAACCTTTTAAACGAGGCCTTTTACCCTAAGATACATATAAGTTACATCATTTTTACTCCGCATACAAACAACTTTGAACGCCAAAAATTTTAAACTTTTGCAAAATATCACTGATGATACTGTAGTAAAGAATAATGTAGACAACTCATATTGATTTGATGCAAAAAAAAAAGAATTTAAGAAATAATTTTACCATCGATCAGTTAATTTATCCAAAGTTGCAGAATCCTTCTTTTAGAGAGGGTGTTCTTCCTTTCTATTCATTCCATTTCCATTACTTTTGGTCCAGATACAAGTTATTCCAGCCTCCGAATTTTACTTTCGCATAATTTCCGTTAAATCCTTCACCCCCCACCCACCCACACTCCACCCTCATAAATACGACACCTACTCACTATCGTAATCTCTTTAGGTCTGAAAAATAAATTTCAAAAGCTCATTCTTAGCTATAGGCTGTGAAACTCATCTGTTAGAATGTGATAAAATAATAACCGAAGAAAAAACCGACAGGACCGAATGAGTCGCTATCGGCGTTTGTTCGGTCATCTCTTTTGCGAAGAAATCCTGGCCCGACAGGCGGAGAACGAAAACGAACGGACTTAGTCTTCATTCGGCATCAGGCGATTTTTGGTCCCCTTTTCTTCGGGGCCTCTGGTGCAATTACCGAGTCTCTCTGAACTCTGAGAAAGAGCGAGAGAGAGAGAGAGATGCCTCAAACCCTGCATTATCCTCAATTATCCGCGTACACGTCCGTTAGCCTAGGTTTTCGGGCCTGCGGCGTCTTCGTCTTTGTTTCTCTCTTCGTTGGCCTCTCTTTCTCTCTGTCTCCCTCGACTTGTAGCACGCGGCAAACCAAAAACTTTCGACCCCTTTCGTCTTATCCCCGAGGCTCAATTCTTTTCACCCAATACCCTTCGGTGGTTCGTTCTTTGGAGAGATAGGCTAGGAGTGACACGAGGCCCAAAAATTGCTTGTTGATCCGAACGTTTTTTCGAGATCTTTCGTTCAAACACGAGCAACCTTTGTTCCATTTTATTCGTCAAATTTAAGATAGTCCAAAGTCAAGAATACATTCCTTTTCCTAAGGCCCGAACTGGATTATTTCCTCCGCAGTTACATGACCGATAAGAACTTGGAATTCAAAGTATTTCGCCTTTGGATCATATTTATAGATCCGCCATTGATATTGGTCTCGTATAGTTGAACATTTTTTTGTCCCAGCAACGTTGGCAAAGAACTCAAGTAGGAAAACCACCGGTTGGAAGACATTCGTCTTCGTTCAATCGACCACACACTTCGACCGACATTTCATGGTCTAGATGACGCGAGGAAACATTTTTTTTCTCTCTCCCTCTCCGTCTTTCTCGAACAAGAAACTTGCGGTTCGAAGTAAATATCAGTAATACGGTAAACTCGATACGCCCCGCTCGACTCGTTGTCTGGAATCTGCTTGTCAAACGGATAAAAAATTATAGCAACAAAAAGAGACATTTCAACGGGATTGGGCATCAGAGAGCAAATGAATGGTGAGGATCGTTGGAAAATTCTTTGATTCTCTGATGGATCGAATTGAAGAGAAAAAAAAAAGGAGGCCGCGCATGTAGAACACTCGGGAACATGATAAACAGACCTACGTATAGTGTGGTTGGCGTGCCATTCGTAAGATTTACACGGGTCTCGGAACACACCGGAAAAGGCATCGGGGTGAGAGCGGCCGGTGGAGAAATGGTTTCCGGTCCCGACGGTCCGGTTCGTAGCCGTAAAACGTATTTCTGATACCGACCCGGAGCAGAAAGCTTCTGGCGGTGCTCCGTTGATGACCGAGCCACAGTGGCTAATATACTCACCCCCCTTTGGTTGACCGCACCGATCGATATACAAATAAGTGTGTTCTCCTTTACTCCCCTTTGTCTTCTTCTGGTTTCTCTCGTAATTCCGTTACGACCTCTGGGCAATTGTGACATAGAATTTGGGCTGCAAAGTTCAAGTCGCCTGTTCAAGTCACCTGTTCTAGTCGCCGCAATCGGATAAAAACTTTGGTCCAAGTTCTCCCTACCCAAGGGCCACCTCGATAACAAGATGGGGCTCGAGTCATCATTGGTTAACGTTGACATTTTCCCCCTGACCGCGTGTGTGAAGAGAAATCAAGATTTCTCCACTGCGATCTTAGCCTTCCAACCAGCGTCAGGATAGAGGGTCGCGACTGACTGTTAAACATGCAATCCGTGTAAAATATCTTTGGATCCGTTTTGTGAATCGTGCACGCGAGAAAGATAGTTTCCATCTCTACACCTTTTTCGAGGCAATTATCATAATGATATGCACGAAAGAGAGAGAGAGAGAGAGAGAGGGAGACGCGGCTCAAAGCGAGAGAAGTGTACGTGCTAGAGCAGAGAAAACATGTACACGGTCCGTTGCGTGGCTCCACCTGGCACAGTTGTTCGAAACACGTCAGGTAGTTCTCTCTTTCTGAGAGAACACACCACATACATATTATATATTTTGTATTTGATTGGTATCCATTGGCTGTCTCACGAAAGGCCAAAAGATACAGTAAAGATCCTGCGAAAAGGAACTCGGGTAGATCTCCAACCTGGTGAGCTTGAACATTGAGACTGGAATTTTTTTGTGTGTATTTTGCGATTTCGAAGGACTCCCTTTCATTGATGAAACTTCAATCCGGTGCTTTCTTTTTGGCGCCTTTTTTCTTTTTTTGTGGTCATGAGTGGTTACTGAACAGTTGGATAATGGAAGTTTTTTAGGGTCGAATCATGAGGAACTTTCCAAACTCGTTGGCTTCTGGTTATACTTTCACTTCGTGAACGAAACTCGCGAAAAGGTTGCGGTATTGGTTGAACCATTTCCTCTGGATCGAACCAACGATGGGAAAACTTGTACGAGTTTTCAAGGGTGACTTGAGCGTCTGCCCTGCTTTTGCGAAATATATCGTGATTGTAGTCGAGAGAGTTGGCAAATTGAGGGAATGCATTGCATGGGGGCCAAGTCCGGTGGGTGTCTATCAATCACTGTTCGTGTGTTGGTCCCAGAGCAATAAGACACTCTCTCTTCGGTGCTCGCGGAGCCAAGCAAAAGGCGCGGGGGCCTATTATCCTGCCAGACTCTTGTGATGCACGACCTCCAGCAGTCCAGGACTGGACCTCGTCTCTCCTTCTCTCAGTGTATATATAACAAGAGTATGCAACCGTCTCTTGTATATAACCACCCTGATGCTCTCAGGTTCCCTCAGCCAGCGAGACGATTCCTCGTGGATCACGTCCGAGAGACGTTCACGAAACAAATCGGCGAGCGAATGGAATTTTTAGTTAAAAAAAAAAAAATATTACGAAGGATCTTCTCTCTTGGAAAAAAATGGGGTGTGTCTTCAGTGGTTTATTTTCAAAATATTCAAAATTATTTGACTCGCACACGTTTACCATAATCGTACTATCGATTCGTATCAGCAGTTTGATGCCATGCAAGAGTTTGGTTATCTATGAAAAAATTGTTAGATAGGTGGACTTGATCACTGTGTGGCCATCATCGTTGCAAAGAATTCAGACGCTGGAAGGTAGAATTGTGTTCACACAAATGTTCATCATGCTGGACCACTCGACATCAAAGTGAAAGAGAAAGGATACGAAACCCAAACACGGAGCTTTCCTCTTCAAAAAGCTGGATTAACCCCAAAATATCCAAACTTATTGGGTTATATAGTTTTCCATCATTGTATCGCTTCCTAAAAGTGCCTCGACTTCATGCAGAGTTACAATGTCCCTAAAAAAATGGTTGAATCATACAGATAATCGTCTTGAACTGCGCGGCTATCGTTTTTGGAATGATTCTCGATGGTGAGAGGAAGAAAAATTGGGTTCACTCGACGATTCATCTCTTTCGCGTACTGACTAGGGAGCATCAATAGAAATGAAAGAAAAATGGTGTCCCAGCCCCATTAAAGAAGGGGGGTGTCTGCATTCAAATGGGCACCTTTAAGGGTAGCTCGAAATCATTTTAGCTGCTAAGTCCTGATGGGGTTTTCCGTCACCGTATCATCTTCTATAAATATTTCGGTGACATGCAAAGTTAAGGTGTCATTAAAAAAATGTTTGGTTCATCGATAGTAGCGTTGAACTCCAATTATCGTCGAAAGTTATTTCGACGATGATAGGAAGAAAAGAATCAAGTTCATGCTGGTGCATTAATTTCTTCTCCTCTTTTGCATGTTGGCCGGACATTATCAACGACGTAAAGAGAATAAAAAAAAAAAACATGGAGTTCGTTTATCGCAGCATTGCAGTCTATATCGCTATCTATAGACAGAAGCGCGAAAGGGATTAATGGAATTAACGTTAGGTGCGACTTGGGTTAACCCCGAAACGATACAGGGTTCGCGTGATTCGTGAAATTCCCTGCGGTTTCCGAGCCTCGTGTGCCATCCAATCCCACATAGCGTTCAATCTACATTCTATGTGTATATATATATATATATATATATATATATATATATATATATATATATGTGCACGTAAGCCCTGTATATTTATATGTGGAATCTAGTGGGAGTAGAAGCTACGCACAGCATTCGTGACGAGAGCTATACCATCCGAGGCTATATGGAAAAACAAGCCCACAAGGTATATACCGATAGTTATACCGAGTCCCTCTCTGTTTCGTTCTCTCGCTGTACGTGCGTGTTTGCCTCCCCCCTGCCCTCCACTCCGCCCCCTTCCCCTTCAACAACGTGGGATCCTTCCGTGTGTGTTTTTAGTTCGAGCTCGTGTTAGGTGCACGCCATTACGCCCGAAGTTTTCCCTTCTCTCTCTCCCTCTCTCTCTCTCTCTCTCTCTCTCTCTCTCTCTCTCTCTCTCTCTCTCTCTCTCCCAGCGGCTGGTGAACCTTTTTTCGCGTACTACAGGTTCTGTTCGTCCCAATGCTGTTCTCTTCCTTTCTCTCTCTCTCTCTCTCGCTCTCTATTTCTGTGTGTGTTGGCTGCTGATGCAAAGTCGGTAGATGCGAGTCTGGCACGCGATATCGAGGATGGCGTGCCGACCTCGAACCGCGACAAAGACAGAGAAGAACGACTAAGGGAGAGAAAGAGAGAGAGAGAAACAAGTCCGCTTGTTTTATTCTCTGCGTCTCGAAGACGATTTTTTCTTCTCTTCTCTGCTTCGAAACCCTCTCCCATATGAGTACGAGAAATCTACAGTTGAAGGAATATACGATTTGCCTTGAAAGAGGACAAAGATAGTTGATTTGTGAAAAGTGGGATTGATATTTCACAGGGGAATGTCAAGAAAATCTGCATGTTTGGCACGGAGGAGTTCATTTTTGCACGGAGAGGCCTCTCTTCAATATTTCCTCGAGGAGGTATAGTCGCAGTTGAAGGGACCATTTACCTTGGATGGTCCTTCCATGTTTAGAGAAGAAACTTTTTTTCATGGGTCTCATCCATTTTTCAACATATGCTCGGATAATTATGAGGTGGAAGGCATCCCTTTCGATTCGGGAGGAAGCTTGGATGGGGTGATTATGGCAAGGCCGGTTTATCGGGGCATAGGATTGTTAAAAAAAACCGTCTATATTTGTTAAAATCGATTCAATTTCCGTACAGGCTATGGAAAAGAACCCTCCACGTTTTGAGAAGAAAACTCTTCTAGAAATTCGGAAAGTTTATTTTTGGCATTAACGATACCATAGAAACAATGCAAATGGTCTCTAATCATTAACGATTTTGCGCAATCACTCGTGATCTAATCACATTGATAGTTCAGGTGTAACCAAGGCAGCCTCTGCGGTTTTCCGGTAGCATATGAACCATTAAATGCAAGGCTGCTGTTTGCATGGACGATTTCTTGCCACTAAACGTTCTAGAATCGGTCGAAGGAGTTTCTTTCGGTCATGTCGATATTGCGTAACCTTTCTTGACCTCATTGTACAGTCAGTTCAGAATCTAATCAAGGGCATCCCTGAGGTTTTCCTGCGACACATGAACCATCGAATCAATGGCTTAACTTCACACCGAAGATTTCCAATTAGCATCAAAAATGGTGGACTCGATGTAAGGAATTGCTTCCGATATGCTTACCATGTCACCACTTAACGCCATCATGATCGGCTGAGGTCTAACCAAGACGCAGAGTCCGTGCTGTTTTCTCGCAGCGTACATGAACGATCAAAAACAAGCTCACTGGTACCCTAAAATTTTGGCCACAACCCAGCCTAACATTGCATTGAATCGGTTGACTTGATCGTTTTGATCACAGCCGGCATATCTGGCGGCCTACATACGTTTTACAGCACTGGGTCCCATTTGGGCTGACCAGCTTTTGGCAAGTTCCATGCAAACAAACCCAAACTGGGGGAGAAAAAGGGAAAGGGTCCAAGCCAGAGCCCTTAGGTATACAGTGAGCTCCTCCGTTTCTCGTTCGATTTTCGAGGGCGTTGCCCTGAAAAACATTCTGCCACGATGAGGCATTTCTGGTTGGTTGAACGAGAGTAGCGGGGGCGGCGCATCTGTCGACCGCGAGATTTATATTTCATCAGGGGGGGACCTGGAACGAACGCAAGGAGTTTACTTTCTACTTGGGGTTCCCTCATGCGCTGTTATACACATTACTTGTGCGACCTGTCGACCAAAAATACGTGGCCCGCGGAGAGATTGCTTCAAAATCGTATAAATTGACTCGCACATCGGGTGAGATAATGGTCGTCGTAAGGTAGTTGATGAATCGAGTCGCGATCCAAAATGGCGGACGTTGAGAAAAAAGTCTCTTCCATACTGACCAAATATATATTGAGAGAAACTCGACGATTTTAGGTATCAACGACTTTCAGTGAACTCTGACATTGAAATTATATGTCTGGTGTATTCATAGCTAATATGCATTATTGATGCGAGTATGCCCAACCAACAAGTATACCTACGGGAAATTGCACGTGTTCGCGATCTACATACATCTTGTATTATGGATAAGAAGTACGCGGAGGGACATAGGGTGGTATTGGTGGGGAAATTGTCGCAAGGTCGTGTGGTCAGCAAAGAAACTCTTCGTGGAATTCAAGATGGCGGACGTTGAAGGTGATTCGGGTGGCTGGTCGAAAAGATCGCTGGGTAGCCTTGAGGGCTTCGGGGGTCGATCAAAATTCGCTCATGCCATATATCAATGCCATCACTATCCTTATAATTTCGTGTCGAGTGGCCCTTCGTGGCTTTTGTTCATTCGTGCCAGCATCGAGAAAAAAAAAAGAAAGCACGAAGAAAAAAACTTTCCGTCGGTTCGTTATTAATTTACGTACCACCATTATTTTTCGTTGTCTCGATAGAATGGTCTTCTCTCGTACTTGGCAGAAAAATCTACGTGAAAAAAGTGCCGCAAGTAGACTTTTCCGTGCTGATCGCTCGACACGCGACGCCGAAACTTTTATATTCGGCTTCGTATTGATGATTTTCTCGCTCTTCCCCGGTGATAAACGAAGTTCCCACTATAGGAAAGATATCATTCAGGCTGTTCTAATATTGTTATAATTCGGTGATCGGTCCACACGTCAAGATTATTGGCCGTATGAACCGATCAGTGCATTCTAACGCCGAAAACAAAACGGTTTGGGCGTTCCTGGCATGAAATTCTTAGCCGAAACTGCTCAGTGAGGAGAAGAAACGTTCAATCGGTGAACGTTTTGTGCAAACGTTTTCTCTTTTTTTTTCTTCTCACTGTACGTTCTCAGGCTCTTGAAAGTCGCGAATTAACAGATCAGCCTTTGTGGGCAATTAAAGCTCTCAGCGTGTTACATACAAACGAAACTCTGACGGTTCTCTTGAACGCGGAGGGTTCCCATGGTGTGTGTACATCGAGCCAGGGGGATCTCCACACAAGACGTTCAGACTGTTTCGAAGAGAAAGAGTCGGGCAAGGAGTTAACATCGTCTAAAGAAATAAAAGGAAAAGGACAAAAGGACGAAGAGATCGCGAGCTCTCCGCGGCAACCCCGATGTTTCTTCGCCAGCCTCCTCTCTTCGGGGTCGTGAGAGACCACGGCTGAAGATGAAAATAAAATAAAATGAGAGAGCAACAACAACAACAACAACAAAAAAAACTCCAAGGGAATAAACGAAGAAGACTCGCCCGCGCGAAGGGGCATAATATTTACGAGAAGGGTTGGGTTTCTCTCTGCAGGGCCTCGACTTTCCGAGCATCATATAGACAGAGAGGGAGCGCGTAATTGCAACGCCGGAGTTGCCTGATTTATTGGGTTATTACCGATCTGCGTTGCACAGAGAAACAAAAAAAACGATGAAGAGAAGAAAAAAAAAACAGACGACTTTTAGCCCCATATGAAGCGTGTGGTGTATGGCATGGACTTCAATCTTGGTTGGACCATGAATTCCCGATGTTACACTTGCCCAAGAATTTCTTTGGCATTGGATCCCGATGCTTCGAATCTTTCCTCATTGATGAGAAATATTTGAAATTAAAAAATGTTTAGTAAAAAAAGAAAAGATTAAATCTAAAATCTAGTGAAATAATTCATATACGATAATCGTATTATTATTATTATTTTCCATCAATTATTATAAGAGTTGATCCATTATTTTTGCTACCGTCGGGCGAAATGTGCCAAATCGTAAGTATAAATGTGTTTTCACATCAATGCATTGTACGAAACGCCGCATGGCCATCCGAAGTTATAGTGACGTGGTATAATTATAAAGCTGATTCGTCGCAAAGATCGTACACGCGTCGTTCGACTGTAATAAAAATCATGAGTCATGAACAATTACGTTAAATTTACCCAAGATATCCTTTTGCATTATTTTCCGATGCTTAGAATCTTTCCTCAACGATGAAAGATAAATTTAAAAAATTTATTGACAAAAAAATTGCCGATTAAAAAATGTTAAATTTCCCCCCGGAACTCCGGACACACAATGATGGACGTGGACAAAAGGAGGGAAGAAAAAAGAAAACAGAAAATATTTATTTCGCTCCCGAGCCCAATTATTCTGGAATCTAGTGGGAGAAAATGGGCTCCGTTCTGCGTGCAGACCCTTCGTCTAAGAGTTTTTTTTTTCTCCAACTTTCCATCGCGTTCTATCTAAAATTGGAGCGATCCTTCTTTCAAGAAAGTGAAATGAATTTTTTTTTCCGTCTCTTCTCAATCGAATTCTGACGTTTAGCTGTTCTGCATCGTTCCATGTGACAGTTATAAACGCGTCGCGGAAAAAAATAATGTACCTTGGTGGGGCGATTCGTTACCGAGTACGCTCGAGTCTTACCCGGTTCAACGTACGGCATCGGGGACGTTGTAATTATCACAATGACACCCTGTCTCCGGATGGCTAGAGTCATTTTGATGTGTCCTTCACCCCTATGGATGTAGGGGCAAAGAACACGGTGACAAACGCTGAAAAAAAAAAAATTATGAAGAAGAATCATTCTATCAACGTTTCCAGTCGCCCCTCCAGCTAGAACCATCTTTTGACTTCACACGGTGAAGGAAATTTTTGCACGAGTTTCACTAGCAGCAGTAGTAGTAGCAGTAGCGAGTTTTACCGTAGTATTGCCACTCGAGTGCCATTTCTGTTCATCGTGTTCAAAAGGACCAAGAATTTTTCTATCGGTGGTTGTTAAGGGTTGTCAATGCATTTCAAGATGGAGACACTAGGACATGAGAGGACTGACCCTAAAAGAATAATGACCACGAAGTTCATAGGGCGAAATAAAATGAGAAAAATACATCGACTTATAAGAGAGTTTCCATGTATTGTATTTTTCACCCCTGTCGCGTAGGGATGAAAAACACGATGATGGTTGCAAAAAAATGATGGCGAAGAGTTTTTGTAACATTTCCAATCATCCCTTACACTAAGACGATAAAGAACAGTTTTAATGGCACCTGGGTGCCATTGCCTTCCATCCCAAATGAAAGGACGAAGGAGGGACTTAACCCCAACGCAATGTCATCGCTGGTTATCAAGAGTTTGAAAAAAAAAATCAGGAACAATCAGAAACTTGAGTATTCAAGGAATGAGAGCAAAGACTCTGAAAAAGTTTCGGCAACAATGAAGAACCCGATGAAACTTGGCAGAGTGTTTTACCAAGGATTACAATCATCCCTCCGCCCTGAAGCCATTTTGAGAAATTCGCCCGGTGAAGAACACTTCTAATGGTACCACACGGTGCCATCGCTGTCCTTTCCAACCAAAGATTCTTCTATCGGTATGCATTGAGTGGCGTCAATAAATCTCCGGAAGAAGAAGAAGAAGACGAAGACTCTTGAATCTGCAAAAAACGAGAGCAAGAGCATGGCCACGAACCCACGAAATTCACACTGTCCAAAGAAAGAGGGCAAAGAGAAGTATCGTCTCATGACAGCCAATAGATTTACGAGGCTATTCGTCTTCGTAGACCTATAGACTGCTCCGCTAACTCGGGTAATCTTGAAGCTGTTTATGTGCACTCTGGTATATGTCATGGTACTCATACATTTGTGTGTTCGTGTGTGTTTCTTGGGTTTCGTTGTATCAGGACGATGTTAATGTTTTTCTTTTTGCTGTTGGCGTTCCACGAGAATGTGTGCTAGGGTCGTGTATGATTCTCGAGAGAGGTCTGACCGAGCAGAGCGCCGAGTTCGTTATTATATCCTCGAGGATAATTGTTTCCAAGGAAGCCTGGGCTCATGGCACGGGCAAAAGACCTTGCCTGGGAACTCTCGCTGAGGTGTTATACACACCCCGAGCTACAGGGCGTTACAGCTAGCGCCTCGTCTATATTGCCAACAGTCACGATTCTTTCAAACCGTCAATATATACACATGAGGCTTTGATATTTTCACTTATATTGTTGCACGTCTCATTGCGAACCTGGAAAGGGCTGAGCCAAAAAAAAAAAAAACAACAGTAGCAGTGTGAATTAGCATTTGGCTCAACTACGATAATGATAGATCGTTGAATCTAATTCTCTGCCGATGTTTTGTAGTTCTTCTTGTATCGTGGCTTGGAATGGCCTGTCAACACGAATGTAGGAGAAAATCAATTTTTATACGATTTTTTGTCCCGTATTCCTTGGGGTTTGACATATGATCGAGTCGAACTTTGGTTTTGTCCTTTGCAAATGGTTATTTGAGATTCACAAGTCGTTGATGACGTTTGTGAACAAACATTGTTCGAACGATGTGTTTCATTCATTCACAGCTAGGATTTTTTTTTGTCTTTTCCGATCATTGGTGACCCAACCTTTTTTATTAGATTTTTTCGCATTGATCACATTTTAGGCCATCATTTGTTCCTCCCCTGGGTCCCCTTAATTTAACGATTTCTTCCATAGGATCGTTCTGAGCTTTCTCCTTCTTTGACTGTGACCGATCTCTTTTCGTAACGGACTTGCTTCAATTGATCAGTTGCTGATAACATCCACTATTTTCCGTTACTTCTCTCTCATTTTTAAATCAAAACGCAGGCTTCTCTTTGTACAATAAATTATTTCGAATGCCCAAAGTTACTTTTGAGCTCGCCAGCATTGATTTTGGTCAATGCCCCGTCCTTTCCTTTATTACTTCATCTCATTTCGGCTCCTTACTCCTTTCTGTACTTCCGATTCTTTCAATATCCGTTTATACCACCCGCGTTGATTTAATGACGGTGTAATTTTGATGAGGACGTTGAAGGGGCTCGTGCCAAGATTCTTGCTGCGGTATTTTAAAAATATTTTTGGCCAAGAACCCGGCATGGCGTCGATCCTGGTTAATTCGGTCCCGCCCCATTCGAACGCACTTTGCGCCACAAAATGTTGACCACCTAAACTCACCCGTATTGTATACATTACATGACAGCGATCTCTCGACAAGCCACCTGGATAGCCTTTTCCCCATATCCCAAGGCCTATTCTAGCCTGGTTCTTTTTTTGTTTGGTGCTTTTGTTGCCATATAATGGAACGCCGAGATACCAGCCGCGATAGTAAACGCCGCAGGGGATCAACGAGATCCAATCAACGATTCTGGAAAAATGATCATATACATACTTTCCATAGTAAAAGCGCCATTCCTTTCCGCGAGCCAAGGGATAACTCTCTTGGTATATGGGCTAGATTATCCAAGCTAAGATCTCATTTAATAATTGCTTCTCGCTCCACGAGAGCCTCGTTGAAGGCAGTCAAGCTTGTTCTCCGATAGCTCCAATCGATTGCGACCAAGAACTTCGTATCGCGAGACATTTTTCTGGAAAAATCTTTTTTAATGATCAGACAGCAAACCGGTCTAACCGTTTTCCCTCAACTAGATTCCGCTAACGAGGCTCCGGAAGGATTGAAAAATATATTTTCATCGTGCAAACAACGCGCGATTTGTCGACTGCGTTTTACGATATTGAACTCACTTATGATTTTTGAAAAACTTCGCGACAAAGTGTGGAAAAATGTAGTCCGTTTGAATAAAAGTCGATTAATTACTTGCAAGTTTTTTTAATTCATTTTCCAGCTCGTCTAATCGTCATGGGTTCATCTTCCAGCCACCATTTTGAAATAAGATGAGATCTTTGCGGAGATTTCACAAGCCGAAGTCGACACCCACGCGCGGGCGCCTCTGGACGTTTTGTTGGCGAGACGATCGGACAAATCTTTCAAGCCGGTTCTTAAACCACCCACGCAAGAATCTCATTGGCCGGGACGAGAGGCTCGATCTCGTGAGATGCACGCACGCATGCACGCGCGCGCGCCCGTGCACACACACACACACACAGTATCCGTCTATTCATGGCCATGCTCGTGGCTTTTTACAGAAAATTTAGAGGATCTCACTATTATAAAGCAACGAAATCTTAAAATTTTATTGTTTTATTCCATGATTAGTAACCAGCTTATTTATTTAAGGGACCTCGGGCACGAAAATTAAAGCGTGCCCACTTAATATTATAGAAATATTTGTTCAAAATGATGTGATATCAATAAAAAATTATAAATAATAATATTGGGATTAATATTTATGTTCCAAAAGGCCCTCACATAATGTTTGATCCTGGTATTGTGTGATAAAAAAATGCTTCTCTATGGTCGCTAAATTTACAGTACAAATATATATATTATTATTTATATATATATATATATTATTATTAATATATATATATATATAAACAAATATATTTATTATTTATTAATATATATATATATATATATATATATATATATAAGCGGAAATACCACTGACTTTTCGACGAAATCTCAGGAACTATTAACCCCATAAGCTCGAAATTTGGTCGATAGTTTTATTTTATAATGTAGAGACTCACTAAGAGGGGATTTTTGAAAATTCAACCCCTAACGGGGTAAAAAGGGGAAAACGGTTTTTTCTCTGATTCAACGTGTGCGAAGCCGCGAACAACAGCTAGTATCTTATAAAACTTATTTGCTTATTTGGGGAAAAAATTTATGACAAAAAATTCCTCAGGGTCTTATATGACCCCAAACAGAACAGGGGGATTGAATATTCCGCAATCGGCAGATTTTTCTTCCACTTCTTTATATAA
Source organism: Dyspetes luteomarginatus (assembly GCA_963669185.1). NCBI lineage: Eukaryota > Metazoa > Arthropoda > Insecta > Hymenoptera > Ichneumonidae > Dyspetes > Dyspetes luteomarginatus. Next base: position 15,920,176 of record OY769906.1, read on the forward strand.
ATATTTAATGACTGGTTCTGTGTGAATTTCTGAAAGCATCAAAAGAGCGTGAATCAAGCAAGGAAAAATGACAAAAAACATCGTGGACATAATTTTTCCACCGTTTAACGTTAAATCATCGAGTTCGTAAATGGGCTAAAGGAGTTATATTTCAATTAGTTGTCAATTTAGTTGTCGGCGTCTTGAAGAACGCTTGGCAAGGGCAATAAACGAGAGCTCGCACGTGGGGAATAATTAACAACAAATGATCTCGCTCGAGGTATCTTATAAAACTAATTTGCTTTTAATCATCGCCCAATTTTATATTCTTACATTGATACTCTTATCTAATTTAGGATCTTAATTGATCATTGAATGGGGAAAAATGTTATGACAAAAAATTCCTCAGGGTCTTATATGACCCCAAACAGAACAGGGGGATTGAATATTCCGCAATCGGCAGATTTTTCTTCCACTTCCTCATATAAATATTTAATGACTGGTTCTGTGTGAATTTCTGAAAGCATCAAAAGAGCGTGAATCAAGCAAGGAAAAATGACAAAAAACATCGTGGACATAATTTTTCCACCGTTTAACGTTAAATCATCGCGTTCGTAAATTGGCTAAAGGAGTTATATTTCAATTAGTTGTCAATTTAGTTGTCGGCGTCTTGAAGAACGCTTGGCAAGGGCAATAAACGAGAGCTCGCACGCGGGGAATAATTAACAACAAATGATCTCGCTCGAGGTATCTTATAAAACTAATTTGCTTTTAATCATCGCCCAATTTTATATTCTTACATTGATACTCTTATCTAATTTAGGATCTTAATTGATCATTGAATGGGGAAAAATGTTATGACAAAAAATTCCTCAGGGTCTTATATGACCCCAAACAGAACAGGGGGATTGAATATTCCGCAATCGGCAGATTTTTCTTCCACTTTCTCATATAAATATTTAATGACTGGTTCTGTGTGAATTTCTGAAAGCATCAAAAGAGCGTGAATCAAGCAAGGAAAAATGACAAAAAACATCGTGGACATAATTTTTCCACCGTTTAACGTTAAATCATCGAGTTCGTAAATGGGCTAAAGGAGTTATATTTCAATTAGTTGTCAATTTAGTTGTCGGCGTCTTGAAGAACGCTTGGCAAGGGCAATAAACGAGAGCTCGCACGCGGGGAATAATTAACAACAAATGATCTCGCTCGAGGTATCTTATAAAACTAATTTGCTTTTAATCATCGCGCAATTTTATATTCGTACATTGATACTCTTATGTAGCTTAGGATCCTAATTGATCATTGAATGGGGAAAAATTTTATGACAAAAAATTCCTCAGGGTCTTATATGAGCCCAAACAGAACAGGGGGATTGAATATTCCGCAATCGGTAGATTTTTCTTCCACTTCTTCATATAAATATTTAATGACTGGTTCTGTGTGAATTTCTGAAAGCATCAAAACAGCGTGAATCAAGCAAGGAAAAATGACAAAAAACAATCATCATAAATGGACTAAAGGAGTTATATTTCAATTAGTTGTCAATTTAGTTGTCGGCGTCTTGAAGAACGCTTGGCAAGGGCAATAAACGAGAGCTCGCACGTGGGGAATAATTAACAACAAATGATCTCGATCGAGGTATCTTATAAAACTAATTTGCTTTTAATCATCGCCCAATTTTATATTCTTACATTGATACTCTTATCTAATTTAGGATCGTAATTGATCATTGAATGGGGAAAAATTTTAGGGCAAAAAATTCCTCAGGGTCTTATATGACCCCAAACAGAACAGGGGGATTGAATATTCCGCAATCGGCAGATTTTTCTTCCACTTCCTCATATAAATATTTAATGACTGGTTCTGTGTGAATTTCTGAAAGCATCAAAAGAGCGTGAATCAAGCAAGGAAAAATGACAAAAAACATCGTGGACATAATTTTTCCACCGTTTAACGTTAAATCATCGAGTTCGTAAATGGGCTAAAGGAGTTATATTTCAATTAGTTGTCAATTTAGTTGTCGGCGTCTTGAAGAACGCTTGGCAAGGGCAATAAACGAGAGCTCGCACGCGGGGAATAATTAACAATAAATGATCTCGCTCGAGGTATCATTATACAGGCTGGCTAATCGTGGGCAAATTGACCGTTATGTTATTAAGCAGGTTGGCGAACGTTAATTGGCCGGTACGTGTGAATCGTCGTGTTGCAGAGAGAGAGAGAGAGAGAGAGAGAGAGTGAGGGAAAGACAAGCATGGCTCGTTTCAAAGGACGCGCGCCGTTCGGTGAGGGCGCGACGAGCGACGCGCGCTGACTGCGGCAAGTTTCGCGGTGGGGGAGCGTGAAAAGTGCTAAGCGTGATACGAATCAATTATTCGAAGCGACACCCCGTGAACTCTCGTATAATTCGTTAGACAACTTTCTCGTATAAAAGTAAACGAGCGTGCTTTTTCCCGCTCTATCAATCACAAATGGTAAGAGAATTTTTCGTCTCTCATATGACATGATCGACAGTGGTCGAGCGTTGAGATAAAACATCGAACTCGGGATAAATTTTTTAAATGTACAAATTTTGACAAAAAATTATGAGTTTACCATAGTGATTGTAACTTTGAATTCTGAAGAAGTTCAGTGTCCACTTTATGCTTATTCTCGTTTGAGATTTAAAATGCTGCTTGTTTCATTGAGTTATGATTTTTTTTTTTCCTATTTTTCACCGATTTTCAAAGGCTCATGACAATTATTCCAAATTTTATTTTCCTGATTATTTTTTTTTACCAATTTTCAAAGTCATCTCTCGTTTACAAAATTTGGGATGCTGCATTAAATCGAATGTCCTTCTCTAAGCTTACTCGTACCGTTTCCAAAACACTAAACATGAATCGGTTTGCCCGGAACAAAGTTATCGCTGCATTAAAATTGATCGATCTTTTTCCTTGTGGATCGATGGAGGATTTTTACTTCGGTCACTCCTTATTCGATAGTCGATTATCCAATGTTTCGCGTCGAGAATTCATCGAATTTCATCAAGAATTGAAATTTGATGTAAAAATTAAAAAAAAAAGAGGCAAAATCGGTGAACGGAGTTTTAAAAAATCATTTAAAATTTTAATGAATTGCCGATGAATTGCAGCGCAGTCACGCAAGTTTGTTTAGTGCAATGCCAGATGACGATAATTATTGTTAAACGGTGAGATAACGAGTTAGATATTCGAGGACGATAAGGAAGAAAGACCGTAAAAAGATTTATGGGCGGACAATTATTTCTCTTTTGCTGGTTCAAGCTTCTCCATACGTCCCAGAGATGGCGCGACGTGGCGCTTAACCGAACATTTCATTTCGTCACTGCACCGCGAGAGGGCGTTACTTGTTCTAGCTTGGAGAACGGAAATTATGAACAAAAAGTTTGATCTCTTATCGAAATTTCATTTTTTCGATAATTACTTTACGTTATAATTTTTCATAATTGTGTCAATGGAACTGTACAAGTTACACTTTTAACTATAGCGCCAAGCGAAAACGTTTCACGAGAGTGGGAATCGTTTGGGGTATTTGAACTTGGCTTGATTACGGTAATCACGACCGTTTTCTCACGACTCTTCAATTGTACGTTTCGTATCTCGTCCTCAGCGTGTGGCGCACACGGGGGGTCACCACTTGTCTCGATCGAAAGTTCCGCATACAAAATTATCTTTTATTTATACTTACTCATTGTTTCATTTATGTAATTTTTTTTTTCTCATTTTTAGCTCCTTTCTTTACAGCCCTTATAATTACATCCTCAAATTTTCAGCTGAAAAAATCAATTACGGTACACAAAAATATAAATATATAGATATAATTTTATTTTTGATTCATTTCGCTCACACGTAATATGACTAAATTTTTACTTTTTATCATCTATTCTCTATTATAATTATTTCTGTAACTATTATTATTATTAACAATAATAAATTTAAATTTGTCAAAATTAAGTAATAAAAGAAAATATAAAAATTATTGACCATGAGAATGCACTTTTGGTATAATATTATTCCGACATCT